>JAGFBZ010000446.1:1200000-1727500 GCA_018398805.1 Hirundichthys speculiger | reverse complement strand
GTAATCATGTGGTCATTACCAGATCACAAAATTAAGTAAATACAACTTCAGATGGATAACGACACATGACAAACTGTTCATGTGTCATTATTTATTTAACAAAAACTAATCTAAGAAAACAGTGATTGTGAAACTAAGCACGTGCCATGATTCAAAAGGCTCATATAAGCAACTTCAGCAGCAGCAACATAGCAAGTGATAAATATGGGGAACAGTAACAAGGGCTCAACGTGTGTGGTGTTGTCATTCACAACCTTTCAAGAGAATTTTCTCATTTATGTACTACTCTCAGTCAGATGGAGGTCTGGACTGTCACTGGACCTTTCCAACAGCTTCATATCTGTTTCAGTCATTCTGCAGTAGATTTTCTCTTGATCACTGAGCTGCTGCATGAATCAATTTCAGCCAAGCTTCAGCAGTCAGACAAATCCCCTTACATTTGACACTTGAACACAGGAGAGCTCACCATCGACTGAATGACTGCAAGACGCAAATGTCCTGTGGCAGTTAAACAAGCCCATATCACCAGCCCTCCACCACCATGCTTGACAGTTGGTATGGGGTGTTTGTGCCAATCTGCTGTTTGGTTTTCACCAGGTAATAATAATTTGTGGTAAAATAATGGCACGGAGTAATATGTCATCTTTGTTTGTTTGTTTTGTTTTAATGTCCTAATGAAAAACTCTAGACATGAAAAAGGATGTACTTTCTTGTTCACATGATGTACTTGTGGATTTCTGTCCAAGGATATAAGGTTCAGCCATCAAAGAGAAGACGCTGCTCATCACTACAGGAAAAGGACTTCTTGTTGGCTTTCATTAAGGGCCAGTACACTAAAAGGCGTCTTCAGATCAATCTACTCCCAACTTGATTTGTTTGCACCTAATTCAGCATGTTTCCAGTTCTGCCAGTTCTCAGGAGTTATAAACAAATATAGGGTATAAAATGAAGGTTCAAGTTGGAGTTCATAACCATTTTCCGCAGGATTACATTAACTACAGTGAAACATGGTTGAGGCTGTAGCTGTTGATTGTAAACAGGGTAAACTAGATGTTAGTGATTGCTTTCTCGAATCATGACATGTATTGATTTGTGCATATTGCTGCAACTCTGAAGTCCAATGTTTGAGTGGTCAGCTGCCCTTGTCTGCAAATCAAACTAAAGAGATGCGGAGCAGCAGAACTTTGCTCCTCTACTTGTTTGTTTTTTTACTTGGCTGTGGGAGTATGTGCATGCAAAGGCCACAGCACAGGCCTATAACAGTTTCATGCCTTGTCCCCTTTTCAAAAGTTGAGACTGGGTGATTCAGAGTCTCACATCTCAGGGAGACTGTCAGAGAGGAGTGGACAGACAGTGCTGACAGGATGGAAAGAATCCCATTTCTGGTTTCTCTGCTGGTCCTGGGATGGTCCCAGACCTCTCCAGGGGCTTCCAGTGCTTCCAGATCCTCTTTACCCCACACAGGACAACTTTGATCTGACCAAGGTGAGTCTAACACAGTCTTTTATTCTTTTTAATGTGATATACTGAGAAATGCATTTCAAATCATGCATCGGTGTGTAAATGATATAAAGGAAGATCTGCTTGTAGAAGAACACACCTCCAGTGACTTTTATGCTCAACATTTTCATGTTAGAATCATTAAACAGCATAAAAGAAGTGTCAGTTTTAGTTCATGATAAATATACTCAAGTACATTAGTAAACATTGCATTGTCAGGTTATATTTAGAGTTTTTTTTATTCTTCTGTAAAGATTGTTCAAAGGGCTTTCCGCTTTAAATTTCAGATGTTTTTTAGTGTGACATATTTTAAGTGTTGAGGGCGTATTAGCGGTATCATTTAAATCTTAAGATTTCCAAAATAATCTTTAAGTTATTCTATTCTGTAAGATCGTGACATGTCTAGCACATATATGAGTTAAGTGTCCATACTTTTTAATTATTATTTGCATTCAATTAACTTTCTTTCTTCTTAGATATCGTTAGTAATATTTTATGTCTTCTTGGCAGTTTTTAGGAACTTGGCATGATATTGCCGTGGCATCGACATGTTCCTATCTGCAACGTTACAGGGGAGAAGCAGCTATTGGTGAACTGGTTCTGGAGAGAAGTGCTGCTGAAGGGAAGCTAACCATGAACAGGCGTATGCTCAGGTTTGTTTTAAAATGCTGCTGTATTCTCAGCTGAAGGTCACACGTCATGTAAATCTAGATTTGAATCTCTGCTTCATTTTTTTGGTTTGTTGTTGTTTTTGTTTTTTATTGTTTCTTGCTGAACAGTCAAATGATAGCAGGGAAGAAGTCCAAAAAGAAGCTTGTCAGAATATGAAAACTTATGTAATTTTTATTCTCTCAGTGAATAGTTTTTTTTTTTTGTTTTGTTTTGCATTTTGCATATATATATATATATATATATATATATATATATATATATATATATATATATATATATATACACACACATTAGAATGCAGCCAACAGTGTCATATGGATCTGATATATCTGCACATATGGTATGGTGAGAATTCAAATGGATGCTGCATTAAATCTGGTTGAAAGAGGAACAAAATGTGCATGTGTGTGTGTGTGTGTGTGTGTGTGTGTGTGTGTGTGTGTGTGTATCCGTCCAGAGAAGGAATATGTAAGGAGAGAACAGGGGATTATGAGTTGACCACCACACCAGGACGATTTTTCTACCATGTTGCAAGTATGTTTTATTTTTCTTTCTTCTACTTCTGTTGAATCTCTCTCTCTGGTTTTTTTTTTTTATTTCACCATTAGGTTAATCTTGCAATTACGCAGCTCTCTCATCAGTTCATGTGGTCCAGTAATATTATCAGATATTATGACCGTCCCTCTGTTTGTTCTCTGTCCTGCAGAGTGGGGCATAGACGTCGATGCTTATGTAGTTGATACAAACTACAATGAGTATGCCATACTGATTATGAGCAAGCAGAACGCAACAGGTGTTAAGAGCATCTCCGTTAAACTTTACAGTAAGTGGCTACTTCCTCATTTCTGAACACTGTGTCAAGCACTCAGAAACCTCTCTCAAGTTTAAAAAGTTTTAATTTAAATCTACTTTACGTGCGTGACCTCTCTTCAGGTCGAACGATGACTGTGGCACCATCTGTGCTGGAAGATTTTAAAAAGCTGGCCAGTGAACAGGGACTGAGTGATGACACCATCATCATTAAGAAGGACAAAGGTGCAGCACACAGACATAATAATAATTTGTTTGTGATCTTTGTTGACCCACAAGAGGAAGATTTTTGTTTGTTTGTTTGTTTTTTGCACTAGGCATCATAAAATAAGAAATATTAAAACCAAATAAGGAAACATTTGATGTTCAAAGGTGAAATTTTTGGCTGTAGAATGAAGAAGGTACGAAGGTTTTATTTTGATCTGTGCAGGGCAACTGTGTTCCTGGGGAGCAGGTAGCACAGCCAGCAACCCAGCCAGAGCCTCAGGTATTTACTAACAGCAGCTTGAAACTCATTTATTCTATCTACTTGCTACTGCATCCTTACTATTTCTTTTTATTCTCTTTGTGGGTATTTTTGAATCCCCTCAACTTAGAAAGGTGTTCAGAAGCACGACTGGTAATCACAACATTAAAACCACTGGTCCATTAAAAATGTGATTATCTGATGGGATCATTTTTGTGATTATTTTTATTTTTGTGTTTATAAAGGTGCCAACAATAGAATCTCTGTGGAAAGCAATCATATGTAATCATGAACATGTATTGCTTTCAATGCAATGTTTTCATGAGTTTGAATAATTTCACATTAACGTGCCTGTTTATGTGATTGTAAATATTTGCATCCTATGCTTGCTGGACACATTCACCAGAAACTTTGTACAACAGATATTCAAACCATATTTCCAGAAAAAATGGGAACTGTCATTTGTTATTTAATTTAAACATTTTATTAACATACACAAGAACAAAGGAAAATAACCTCACTGGCACTTAAAACTTGGAAGGAAAAAAATAAATAAAAACAAAATATATACAGTGCCTTGCGAAAGTATTTGGCCCCCTTGAACTTTTCAACCTTTTGTCACATTTCAGGCTTTAACATAAAGATGTAAAATTTCAATTTTTTTGTCAAGAATCAACAACAAGTGGGACACAATCGTGAAGTGGAACAAAATGTATTGGATATTTTAAACTTTTTTAACAAATAAAAAAAACAAAATGTGGGGCGTGCAATATTATTCGGCCTCCTTGCGTTACTACTTTGTAGCGCCACCTTTTGCTGCAATTACAGCTGCAAGTGTCTTGGGGTTTGTCTCTATCAGTTTTGCACATCCAGAGACTGAAATTTTTGCCCATTCTTCCTGTAAAACAGCTGGAGCTCAGTGAGGTTGGATGGAGAGCGTTTGTGAACAGCAGTCTTCAGCTCTTTCCACAGATTCTGGACTGGATTCAGGTCTGGACTCTGACTTGGCCGTTCTAACACCTGTATTTGGCTCCATCCATCTTCCCATCAATTTTAACCATCTTCCCTGTTCCTGCTGAAGAAAAGCAGGCCCAGACCATGATGCTGCCACCACCATGTTTGACAGTGGGGATGGTGTGTTCAGGGTGATGAGCTGGGTTGCTTTTACTCCAAACATATCGTTTTGCATTGTGGCCAAAAAGTTTGATTTTGGTTTCATCTGACCAGAGCTCCTTCTTCCACATGTTTGGTGTGTCTCCGAGGTGGCTTGTGGCAAACTTTAAACAAGACTTTTTATGGATATCTTTGAGAAATGTCTTTCTTCTTGCCACTCCTTCATAAAGGCCAGATTTGTGCAGTGTATGACTGATTGTTGTCCTCTGGACAGACTCTCCCACCTCAGCTGTAGATCAGTTCATCCAGAGTGATCATGGGCCTCTTGGCTGCATCTCTGATCAGTCTTCTCCTTGTTCCAGATGAAAGTTTAGAGGGACGGCCGGGTCTTAGTAGATTTGCAGTGGTCTGATGCTCCTTCCATTTCAATATGATTGCTTGCTCAGAGCTCCTTGAGATGTTTAAAGCTTGGGAAATCTTTTTGTATCCACATCCAGCTTTAAACTTCTCCACAACAGTATCTGGGACCTGCCTGGTGTGTTCCTTGGTCTTCATGATGCTCTCTGAGCTTTAAACCAGAACCCTGAGACTATCACAGAGCAGGTGCATTTATACGGAGACTTGATTACACACAGGTGGATTCTGTTGATCATCATCAGTCATTCAGGACAACATTGCATCATTCAGAGATCCATCACTGAACTTCTGGAGAGTCAGTTTGCTGCACTGAAAGTAAAGGGGCCCAATAATATTGCACACCCCACTTTTCAGTTTTTTATTCGTTAAAAAAGTTTAACATATCCAATAAATTTCGTTCCACTTCACGTGCAGCTGTACTATAAAGGAGGAAGCCATAAATCAAGTCTGCACAGAAAGAATGCCAAATTGTCTGAACGTGAATTCATCTCAGAAGACAGAGAGACGGCAGATTTGTCTTCTGATGTCAGAAAAGTTCTCTTTTCAACTTTCTCTTGGGAAAAATAAAAATTGGACTCAGTCTACCTAAGACAAGGTCATGGTAGTTTTAAGAGCTTATTTCCACATGCGTATGGCTTCTTTTAATGTTTGGATTGATGTACGGATTAGTGTTTATTGTAAAACATTTCACACCAGAGGGCAAACATTTTCACACTATCAGAAATAGAAGGAATTTCCATGAGAATAAAAGTTGCTCCTGTTGACTCATGTGCTGACAGACAAGTATGTGGAAACAAAGCATAAGTGTTGTTATCTTCAATCGCCAAGTTTACTCAGTCACAAACAATGACAACATCCAGGCTGCTGATTACAAAAGCTGCAAAAGCCAGTGCACTAGGGAATACAGTTGTTATGGCATGGGTTACTTACACATGTTCTCAAGTTTTGTATTTTCAAGTAAAGTATTTGTTTACAAAAATGCAAGTTTTTGAGTATAGAGATACAGGATTTAGATGGCTTTTGTTGCAGGCTGTGTTACAGCGAGTCAGGAGAAGCGTTGGCGCTTTGGATCTTGAACTGGAAGGCTCTGGTGACACTGTGTTTGATGGAGAGGGTAGGACACCATATTCCTCTTATAATCAGTTTATTATGATTAGCTTGCTAAACCTTTACTTCTAAAAAATTAAAAGCAAATTGGAAATCTATTTCTTGTGTAACTAGAGGGTATCTGTTCTTTCTCAGTCACTCTATCCCTCTGTCTAAACAGAATCGTGTCAAGCAGCACCAGATATAGGGCCGTGTTTTGGAATTATGCAGCGTTACTTCTACAACTCCTCCTCGATGAACTGTGAGCTTCTTCACTTATGGAGGCTGCATGGGAAATCAGAACAACTTTAAGACTGAGAGAGAGTGTCTCCAGAGATGTCGCACTGAAGGTGAGCAGCCAAATATGAAATAACTACAAATGAGGCAGCACACAACACCAGCGCTTTTGAAAAGCTGTTTTACCTGTATAATAGATGCTGCTGGGGCTGGAACAACTTCTGCTGCTCCCGTGACTTAGTAAGAACTGATTAGTTGCAGTGATGATGATTTGATGTGGTCGTGTCTTTGGTCTCTCCAGCTGTGTGCCGTCTGCCGATGGCACCCCAACCCTGCACCGGGCAGCCAGCTATCTGGGCCTTTGATTCCTCCGCCGGACTCTGTGTGCCCTACAAACAAGGCTTCTGCCAGGGAAATGCTAACAAGTTCTACAGCAAGGCGGAGTGTGATGAGTACTGTGGGGTGGTGAAGAAGGGTGAGACAACAGAGGATATATGAAAAATACAAACACAGACACTCCTACTGCATGGAAACTCCACAGACTCAGATTACCACAAAAGGAAAAGAATTTGACACCTTAAGCATAACATTTACTGCTTGATAAAGACTGCACAACCTGCTGTATGTTTATGGAGTAGAAACATTTCATGCTTTCTTTTTTTTTTTTATCTTTTACAGAGGAAGAGCTGTCAAACTGATCGAGATGAGGAAGCACCGCTGCTTATCAGAACTCATTTTACAGTTATGAAACATGAACCAGCACTGTACACGGTTCACAATAAAGAAATCAAATGTCTTATCAGCAAAAATGTCACATCATGACAGATCATCAATTAAAAAAGTCCATACTCTGTCAGTCTTTTCTTTTTTTCATGTTTTGAAATGCACAAATCATTTCGAAAGACACTGAATTGAATTGAAAAATACTTTATTGGTACCCAAAGTTAGATCGAGAGAGACAGAGAGAGATTGTCATGAAATCTATGGAGTGTGCATGTGATGATGTCACGTACAGAGTTGGCAGGTGTATCAGGTCCACTCGCTCCATAAACAACATGGATGGAAACTCAGAGCTGACCGCCAAATATCCAGGGATCATTACGGCTCCTTCACAGTGGCATATCCAGGACGACATCATCTGTTGTTAACAAGCATTGTAATCCCTTTTTATGCTTACCATTTTTGACTGCAGTGTCTTTACTGCTGCTGGATTTAGCAACAAGGAAATACATGAGATTTTGGCCCAGAATCATAATATAATCATAAGTATCCAGACTTTAAAGACACTACTGTGAATGCTGGGCAATTTGAGGAATCAATTGATGGTTGAACCATAGCAAAGTGATGGGACTGACTTCCCTTTTTATTTATTTTATTTTTTTATTTTTTTTTTTTTTTTTGCAAATCTGCAAGTTTATGAATTTTTTCCAGCCCAACCATTTTTAACCCCTCAGATGGCCTTAATATGTTGCTATATTTTATATAAATGAATAAAGAAACCTATTCATTTTAAACCAGTCAGATTTATCTTAACACTAACCTGTCACAGAGAGAGGAATTTAAGCCCTCTGTGTCTGCAAAAAACTTAATTCTGTGTCAAATGTTTCCATTGGTTAGCAGTAAATCCTTTTAGTGCATCAAACTATTGATGTGTCTATTTGGCATGCACCTGGTGAGGTAAAAACCCTTGACAAAAGCATTTTCAGAATTACAGAATTCATCTGGACTTAAAGATTTGATTTGTACTTGGAAGTATGCTCCATATTTGTAGACACCCAGATAAGATTTGTGGTTACAGTTGTTTTCACACATTCAAATGTCATGGTGGAAAAGCATATCCATCCATCCATCCATCCACCCATCCATCCATCCATCCACCCATCCATCCATCATCTATACCCGCTTAGTCCTGTGCAGGGTCATGGGAATCTGCTGGAGCCTATCCCAGTTCTCTTCAAGTGAAAGGCAGTGGTACACCCTGGACAGGTCCCAGTCCATCATGTATGTACAAAGTATGTACAAAACACAAGTTACAAATTAAATGTTTCTATCTCAGTTGCAAGATACTTTAATTAAGGTAATGAATATTTTTCTGAAGCAGAAATAATGTGTGATGGTTCTCGTTACTCCACCACCACAGCCCTCAACCTACAAGTGTGAACTAGTAACCACTTCTTTTTTCTTTTTCGGCACAAGTGGCCTTTATTTGTAGAAGAGAATGATAGAGACAGCGAGGAAAGAGGGCAGAGAAAACGGGGAAGATATGTGGCAAAGAGTCATACGGGCCGGGAGTCGAACCAGCGACAGCTGTGGCGAGGACTATAGCCTCTGTATATGGGCCCAAACTCGTACCAACTTTTTTTGTGAAAATTTAAGCAAAAGAAAGAAAGAAAAACAAAGATACAATTCCATGTGTTAAACAGCTGTCATGTAAGACTTACTACATTTGTGGGAATATGTATATCTTATTTTAGACTTCCAAGTCAACCCCTGAAGGACAGAAAAAGTGAACAGTTACATCAAAAAAAAAAAAAAAAACCCTCAAGATGCTGGTTCAAACAAGCATGCTGTAATGTCTTATTTAGGCTGCACTTTGCTGTGTTCTTGAAACAGCAGAATATTTAGGTGCATGTAACCATTTCATCGCTCTAGTCAAATGCCCAGCAGCTCCCTTGATTTGTTGCATCACATTTCACAATACCAACCACCAAATGTTCATTTACATTCACTACCATACCACACACACACTGATCACAGACTGTCTTGTGTCTCACTGTCCTCTTTTTCATCTCATGTTATACACACACACACACACTCATATATAGCGTCAGTGATGACAAAAAGGTTTAGCTATGAAAGATTCTGCACAGCTGGACAACAGAGGGCTACTGACCCTTTAACGCACGCCAGAGTTCAGTAACTGTTTGCTTCAGTATGTTGCAAGGTTGTTTTTGGAATCAAACAAACCTTTGCTGTGGCGCTGCTATTCACTGTTTTTATATCACTATTTTAATGTTAATGTCAATGCTGCATGTAAGCACGGATCAGTAAACAAAAACATCTATTTTGCAAACGTGAAAGTTTTTAATTCATTGCTTTTTACTTGAAAGAAAATATGTTCTTCTTCTTGAATGACAAATATGTGCAACTCTATTCATTCCCTTGATGAAAATATCAGTGTGCAAAAACATTAAATCCATCACTGTTTCTAAGAGAGCATGGAAGATTGAGTAAATTAACTGGGCTCTAAAAGCCAAATTAGGCCGATTTGTGATCTGAATGAGAGACTTAAAAGTCAACTTTAAAGCTTTACTTTAAAACCCCAAAACACTTCAGAATTTGACAGATTGTCTCACCTGAACTCAGTTCACAGCATGCAGTTATTCATTTTACGGCCTATTTTGTTTGCTCTGACTGAGCTGTGCAAACTTGATGTCAGTCATCACAGTAAAAGTAACCTGCTCTCTGAACTGGACATTCTGCAATACCATGAAACTTCTATTTCTTTTTGCTTAAACATTTTTATGACTGTACAACACAGAGCACTGCTTTTCCTGTATTTGTTATGGTACAACTGAATAAGATAAAGCTGAAATCAGACATTGTTCAGATATTTGTCTTCTGTATTCTTATAATTAAGAACATAAATATCAATATTTAAAGTGACCAAGAAAGGAGCGTCTTTTTTTCATGGTGATCTGATATGATATGGCATCACTGCTAATGGGAAATACAATGTCAGGATTTCCCCCTTAATGGTTCTAGTTCACGTTTCATTTCTGTAAAATGAGTTCCTATGAGCAGCGATATTTTCTCACATTCTCTTCTTCTGCATTCTGCAGATAAACAATACAAGAAATGCTTGTGTCGTATTTGAGCAGGAGTTTGATTTGTGTTACAATGAATGAACCCGTGTACTTTGAACTGCATGATAATGTTTTACCAGAGCGTCAGCAGACATACCACAGTGCAGATTTATTTTTAAGTGTAGTTTGTAAGATTTTCCTGGAGTAAATGCTTCCATGTTTCAGTTCAGTTATATTGCTTGCTTGTATTGTGTCATCACAATATCATTCTCTATTTGAATATAGAGAGGAAATACAACCATTCTCTATAAAATACGTGGGGATTTGTCATCCAGTGATGACCATAACCATGTGGGGGCGATGTTGTTCTATTAAGGAGTGATCCACATGTATTCCACACCAACTGACTTGGATGTACATTCTCATATACTGAATTTAGTCAGAAAATGTTGAGTCATTCAGTGCGGCAAAATCACCTCACAAGCGTACCACCTCATGCCCTCTCTCCTGCGAGGAGCCAGGCTTCCTGCACTCAGTTCCCAGAGTTCCCGGCTGCTGGCAGTAGAATGCTGGGAATATCCGGAGAGGAAAGGGAAGTGACATCACAGCGGTGACCTTCCGTACCAGGCCGGATCACCTGGTGCAGGCTGCACGAGAGCTAGAAAACACGCAGAAAATCCACCCACACGCACACACACACACACACAGATAACCAAAGGTGTGTGCTTTGTCTTAAGTCGACAAACATGCGTGCATATTCAGTGAGAGGGCCCATGACACACTTTGAGATTCGGTTATTTTTCCACAAGGGGAATGAGAAAGACACACAGAGGTTCCCATGAAGAGAGAGAGGAAGCGATAACCTCAATTAGTTCTGCAGAAAACCTTCCAAGAGACAGCCTAAACTGACCGCAAATTTGACAGGAAAATTCCCACCACAGCTCAGCTGGTTCCTCACAACAGCTGAAGCTCTTTCTGTATTTCTGCTTGTTTACCAGCCAGTATGCTTCATTTTACTGGCTTACCGGCAGCTGACTTACTCAGTGTTGGTATTTTAATCACACAGAGCTCATTCAGTCCACTGTGTATGGAGAGTGCAGGCCTAGACTAACTCAAATCCAAATTTCCTGAAAGTGCTTTTGCTTAAGTTAGCAAATTCAAAGCTTGAAGAAAGTATTGAACTAAATTCTAGCTTTATGTGCTGTGTTTAATATGGTGGATGATTACAATGATAAAAGAAGGATCCCTTCACCTCATCCCTCCCCAGCTGCCCATTGGAGCCTCCAGATTGTCCACCACCCTTCTGTAACTGCCCTCCATCCTGACCAGAGCTTTCATGAGCTCTCTAAACACCTGCTTCGGATGCTCACATCCCAGAACTGCTTCTGAATAGATTATTTTTACTCAAATACATTTAAAAAACAGGTTTAAAGATAGCTAAACATATGTATTAGAATGTTTTCATTAAATATGTATTGCATTTATTTCCTTGAATCTCCTTTCATGCTATTTTAATGACTGTAGATGTTTAGTTTTTAAACAACACCATCTCCTTTCTAACCCTCAGAGCCAAAAAGTTGACTCTGTATAAAGGTACTTTTTATTAGAGAACATCATAACCTAATGGCCAAGAAGACATTTATGCAAACATAAGCACCAATTAACACCTCTCAAACAAAAATGAAACTACCTTAGCAGCATAAGTTCATTCATGAATTTCACCTCTCAAAAACTTCAGCAAAAAAAAAAAAAAGACAATATCAGGAACTCCTGTTTAAATTCCAGCTGACATTTCCACCAAACAAAGTGACATAGACATCAGTAGAAGAAGGTTTCACACAGATGGAAGCTGAGCATGCCCGCTGTGAACATATGGCCCAGAGAGGAGATATTATCTGAGTTTGGGAGGTGCCTCAGAGGTTACATTCTTTACGAGCATGGACTGGAAAACACATATATACAAATCCTCATACATACGTACAAAGACAGACATTTACACTGACTACAGAAGTGAAAGGATTATGTGGAGCTGAGGAAGGACATTACAGACAGAGAAAGTAAATGCAGATGGTCCTTAAAGCCGAATGAGGCAGGGCGCATGTGTGTGTGTGTGTGTGTGTGTGAGACACAGAGAGAGAGAAAGAGAGAGTGAAGACATCTTTTTTCATCAGCAACCTGCTGCTCCCTTCGTCTATTATCCTCCCGACCCCCTCCAAACATGCCCACACATAGTGGTGTCTCCCTCACTTCAGATAATTTACTGCACAATAATTTCCCGTCTTAACCAGAAAGCCTTGTTATCAAGCCACTGCCAAACCTGTAACCTTAAACTGTACCACTTTCTTTCCTTTTTTCTTCAAGTTCAGCTCTGACTCTGTGGCAGAGCAACTGGCAGGTGATAACATTTAAAGAGCCCTCCACCCCCCGCCCCCCCCCCCCACCCCCCCAAAAAAAAAGAAAAAAAATCCAGCTGTGTCCTCTGAGTGTTTTCACAACGTCTGAGATCTAACAGATGGCTTTCCAAAAGAAAGAATGTAGAAACCTGAGTTTGAAAAGCAAGTGAGAGGATCACGTTTACTTACACATTATTCCAGTAATGAACTCATTTGGTTGTTTAAGAAAAAAAAAAAAAAAAACAAGCAATGGTCTAAAAACAGTTCTACTGTGTAAAATATAAATAAAGACATAATGCAGTGATTTGTAAGTCAAATTAATTTTCCTTGAGGAATATATCAAGTATTTTTGAACTGAAATTAAATGAAATTTCATAAGCCCTTATTATATTCTCAATGGAACATAAAGAACACATCAGATCTGAAACTGATATGTCAGCTGATCAACCAAAATGCTAATGTTTTTTTACGAAATGGTAAAATGTCTCAGCTCTAACATCAGATAAGTTCTTTATCTTCTATTGGGTTTATGAGATTTGCACATGACTGCATTCTGTTTTTATTTACTTTTTACTCAGCGGGCCTCAAGAAGTTGGGGACAGGCACCCAGTTCTGACCAGCCTGTGGTGGCCCCGCCTCACCAGAGGGTGTACTGGGAGTAAAAGGCCCAAACACCCGATGGCGCTGAGGTACACAAGTGAAGATGTGTCTCTAGCATCTACTAGTAGAGGTCATTTGGGCTAATTTTGTGCAGAGGACCTTTAAGAAGTAAACAGGATACTTACCATCATGCCCTATGCTTCAAAAATCATTTATGCTTTACACAGCACCCCAAGTTTTTTGGAATTGGGATTGTACATTTCTATGCTTCCAAAACAGAATTGAATTCAATCGAATCAATGGATGGATGGATGGATGGATGGATTGATAGAATTATACTTTATTAATCTTTATTAAACTTTATTGTAGAAAGTAGAATGTGGTGTAGATGATGTGCAGCTTTGATCATTAACTTTTGTAGCTTGTGCAGCATCCATCTATGCAAAATTAGCACAAAAGATGTCCCAAACGCAGAGCTATCCTCCTTTATCATGTTGATCAGTTTCTTTGAGTCATTGACTCTGGTACTTCTATTAAACATGTTTTTGTTATCACATTGCAACATACAGACATCTGAATTAGTTGAAGCTTTCACTGAAGTGATATTGCACAACTAAAATATGCTTAAAAATAGCTATGTAAGAAGGTCAAAGGAGAAAGAAGCTAAACCAGTCATGCCAGAGAACCAAGTCTGAGCACCATCCAACTCTTTTTTGGGTTGAAAATTTATCACATTTCCATTCCATTGTCAAATGCAGTTGTTTTGGGTTAAGAAAAACAAACCATGGTAAGGGTTAAACATTTCTGAATGCAAAACAGTATACTACACCCAGATACCTCGCCAAGATTTGATTCAAGCAAATGGATTTCTTTTTCTTTCTTTTTGAAGATGTTTCACCTCCCATCCAGAAGGCTGTCAATTTTTGTCAGTTCAAGGACTGACAGAGTCTTCAGGATGGAAGGAGAAACATCTTCAAAAGGAAAGAAAGTTTGTCAAGTTACCTTGATTTGAATCTTTGAGAGGATGACCTGGATGACTGAGAGTCTACACCAGCACACCCAGATAGTTAACACACACTTCTCCACTTAAAAATCTAAATGCCACACTATACAAAACTGTTTTTTATCTCAAAGAGAAGGACCAGCATTTTCTATCAAAAAATAAAGAAAAGACAAGCAGTATTAAAAGCTTATGCATCAGCTCACAAATGAGAAGGATATGACAGCCAGAGGTTTGTGTTGCATCCCAAGCTTTTAGGACTTTTTTACAGGACATTTTCTGGCATTTATAAGCAGTCCTTTTCTCAACTTTTCTACATCTGTTACCAAAACGATGCAATGTGACAATTTGCATTAGGATTCACTTAACAATGTTCCATATCTGCCAACTGTCACGCATGTGGCGAGAGACTCACGCATTTTAATAGCAAATTACGCTCTCACGACCACTACGTAAAATGTCATTGGCAAAAAAATAACAGTCAAAAATTTTATGATGTATATATAGCTCGCTACAGACGATTTTGATGACGTTTCTTCTACACGGACTAGGGTCTGCTATGGCGTCCCACAGGGTTCAGTTCTGGGACCAATCCTTTTCACTTTATACATGTTGCCCTTTGGAAAAATTATCCAGAACCATGACATAAACTTTCATTGCTACGCTGATGATACGCAGCTGTACTTATCTATAAAACCAGAAGAAACGAAACCTTAGGTTAAACTTCAGGGGTGTCTTAATGACATTAAGTCCTGGATGTCCTCTAACTTTTTGCTTCTAAACTCAGATAAAACAGAGGTTTTGTCATTGGTCCCAAACACCTGAGGAATAGATTAACTGAGTTTACGCTGGCTTCCAGCACAGCTGTGAAAAACCTTGGAGTCATTTTTGATCAGGATATGTCATTTAAGCAGCATATTAATCAGGGTTTGCAAGACTGCCTTTTTTCATCTCCGAAATATTGCCAAGATTAGGAGCATCCTCCCCCAGGGTGATGCCGAAAAATTAATCCACGCATTTGTCAGTTCTAGACTGGATTATTGTAATGCACTGTTAGCAGGATGTCCAAAAAGCTCGCTGAATAGCCTCCAACTGATCCAGAACACAGCAGCGAGGTTGCTGACAGGAATCCATAAGCAAGATCATGTCTCTCCCATTGGCTTTCCGTGAAATTTCGAATTGAGTTTAAAATTCTACTTCTCGCATATAAGGCCCTTAATGGCCTAGCTCCGTGCTATCTACAAGACTTGATAGCACGTTATACTCCTAATAGAGCTCTTTGCTCTCAGAGTGCAGGATTACTCGTCGTTCCTAGAATATCCAAGAGTAGGTTTGGAGGACGGGCCTTCTGCTACCAGGCACCCTTTTTTATGGAACCAGCTACCAGTTTGGGTTAAGGAGGCTGATACCACCTCCATTTTTAAAACTCAGTTGAAAACATTTCTGTTCAGTAGTCTAAACTATAGTGTGTAGGAGCTAATAGTTATAGCCATAGTTGTAGTAGCTAAGACTAGAGTAAGCTCGTCTTAATCACAGGTTCATCATAGTTATGCTGCTATAGGCCTACGCTGCAGGGGGACACCAACATGATCTGCTGAGTGGTGTCTCCACTGCTTTTCTCCTTTTTCTTCCCTTTCCCCTTCCCCTTCCTCTTCCTCCAGCTCTTTCATAATTATTTGGGAGCACCTTGTTACTGAAACTGTGCTCCATATTCTTTGCTTTCCTGTGGTTTGTTGTGCTGTTTTTGCCCCCCTTTTTCTTTCTGTGTATTTGCAGGCCAGAGTTTCCTGAGTTTTATACTGACTTGCAGTTCGATCCTCTGTCCATCCCGGGGTTCTCCTCCACTTGTGTTTGGGTGCAGACTGGTGTGGTGATCGGCGACCTGGTCCTCTGGCCATCTCATCCCAGTGCTGCTACCTGCATCTGTTTATATTTATGCTTATATGGTCATTGTATTTAGTCATTTGTGTGCTCTCCTCTTTCTGTCCTCCATCCTCTCTCTGTCCTCCATCTTCTCTCTGTCCTACACCCTCTCTCTGTCCTGTCTCCTCTCTTTTCTTTCTTTACCCGGCTGGCCTTCGGCAGGAAGGTCCCCCCATATGAGCCAGGTCCTGCTCAAGGTTTCTTCCTCTTAAAGTGGAGTTTTACCTTGCCACTGTTTGGCTTAAAGGTTTTTTTTCTCCCTATGTGGGAGTTTTTTACCTGCCATTATCATTGATTGGATTTAATATTATAATTTTAGTTAATGATATTTGCTCGGGGGTCATGCTCTGGGTCTCTGTAAAGCACCTAGAGACATTTGTCATTGTAACAGATGCTATACAAATAAAATTGAATTGAAAATTCATGTGAAATTGATGTGAAAATTGTTAATTGCGATCTTTTCCGACTGCAAATTGGCCATATCCGACCTGGTAATGTAACGGCAATGCAATTGGCTCAATAAGTGGAAGTCAGCCAATGACTAATCCGCTCTCTCTGCTAGAAGACGCGCGAACGTATTCGAGACATAAACAAAGCAAAGATGGGTGACTGCAACTCGGACAGCGATTCTGAATGTCAAAAGGCTAAAAAACCTAAGCTCTCTGGTGCTGCAAAGTACAACACTTAATTTAATCAATCCTGGACAAGCAAATTCCCATGCATTACTTTGGATTGGGACAGCAAAAATCACTTCCGATGCAAACATCAAGGCCTTCGCGATGTTGAACGGCACGTGAACGGAAACGCTCACAAGGATTTGGAAAAGATAAAGTCCTCATCAAAAACACTCCTGTCTGCGTTTACAATACAAAATACCTCAAGCGACAAGGTACGTGTGTTATCATTAATATCCATGTCTGGATATGCATTCATTTTTACTTTTATATTGAAAGACAGGGCCAATGACACTATTTTTTAAAGTTTGAGTTTAGTTAGCATTTGTAAGTTTATGGAGTTACGTTTTTGCTTCTTTATCAGGAATTTAGAAGCACTAAACGACTGTGCAAGGATTTTTTTTTGTAAAAAATCAATTAATAGGGATGAAAATTTATGGAGATTTCAAAGATATTTCATAATTTGTCAAAACAGTGATATACTTAAATGTCATCTGAGTCAAGACGATGTCTGAAAGATTTGTGTTATGTGTGTGTTACCTTCCTTCTTTGCAAAAATTAATTCCTGCATGTAAATAAATTATCTCCATTCTCCAGTCTCCAAATGTCTCTAAATTTTGCTAAATCCTTTTTCAGCCCCTGGACCCCGGCTTATTCACAGTCTCACTCATAGAAATCATTATAGGTTTTCTGCTATGATGTTCTAGTCATACCACTTAAAAATTATAATGTATATATTTTTAGAAGCCAGATCAGGACTCCCCCGAAGTCTTTCGTGTACCTCATCTGGGCGCATGCCAGAAAAAATAGAAAGAAAAAAAACTGCAAAATCTCAGACTGTATCTTTTACTTTCATCATTTGATGGTCCTGAATTACTGAACTGAATCAAATTAACTTGTTGTTCCTCAGGTCCTCTTCAATAGGGGGCAATAGGGGGCAATAGGCAAGTCAATTTTTATCGCATATTTCATGGACAAAGGCAACTCAGTGCTAGACAATGGAATTAAGATGAAAAGAAAATAGAAAAAGAATCATTGAATTAATAAAAACTGCATAAGAATTTGAATAAAATGCATAATGAAACTATAATATTAAAAAAATAGACTTAGAAAAAAGCAATAAACAAAGCTGAGAAAAGATAAGTTAAATCAGTGTAGTAATAGGAGCAGCATGAAATTAAGTTAAACAAAGGCATGGGAAACGGAACAGAGATTTCAGTTTAACTTTACAGGTGTCTAGACTTGGGGCACTATTGATATCAACAGGAAGTTTATTCCATCTGTGAGCAGCATAGTAGCTATATGCTTTTTCACCCTGTTTGGTTCTGACTCCAGGTTTGACCAGCTGACTGCTCTACTTGGTTTGTTTTCTACAAGGAAATCAGAAATGTATTCTGGCTCCATTTCATTTATTAATTTGCAAACAAACAACAACACTTTAAAGTCTATCCTGTAGGTAAGGATCTCAGAGCAGGAGAAATGCGTTCTGTTTTCCTGTTTCTGGTTAGAACTCTGGCAGCAGTGTTCTGGATGAGCTTGAATCGTCTTTTTGTGAAGAACAGACAGAAGAGAGTTATCTTCTTAGGACATTTGATCTCTGACTCTTGATATTTGGTTGAAGTGATAAAAAGGTGTTTTAGTTACAGCCTTGATGTGACTACCGAAGCTCAGGTCTGAGTTGAAGTAAAACCCCAAGATTTCTAACCTGGGTTCTTTGTCTTGAGTTCTCTGGATTTAAGTTGGGAAGCAACTTTTATTCTTTCCATCCATCCATAATCTATGCCCGCTTAATCCTATGCAGGGTCACGGGGATCTGCTGGAGTTTTTCACTCTTCGGGCAAAAGGCAGGTCGCCAATCCATTGCAGGGCCACATATAGACAAACAACCACACACACTCACAATCACTCCTACGGGCAATTTAGAACCACCAATTAACCCAACATGCATGTCTTTGGACTGTGGGATAAGCCGGAGTACCCGGAGGTTTAAGGACATTTTATTCTATCCAGCTATTCAAATGCTCCAAGCACTGACAGAGTGAGTCTGAAGGTGAAAGTAAATCCGCATAGCTGTGGTAAGCAACATTGTTGAGGTTGAACGACAGTCGTCCAAGAATTGACCCTTGAGGGACTCCAAAGGTCATAGTGATAAGCTCACATTTATTCCCATGGAAACAACAACGCTCCTGCCTTGAAGATACGACCTGACCCAACTGTGAACTGTTCCTGGCAACATCCAGTTTTCTAGTCTGTGAAGACAGATTTTATGGTCCACAGTATCAAAGATTGAACTAAAATCCAACAGAACAAGAACCAATTTTTTTTCCCTGAGTCAGTGTTCACATAAATATCATTTAAAACCTTGACTAGTGCTGAGTTTCCCTGAAACCAGACTGAAATCTGAGTCTCATAATTTACACCAGAAGAATGATAATTATCATGCAATACATCAAAACCTAAACAGAAACAGTAATGAAAATCACAGACATTAAATTGTCTGAGACGAAGAGATAAAAGCATCATGACTCAAACCACATATCCACATATAATCACTTTTCTGAAAAGTCCAAGAAAGAGATTTACATTCAAAAAAAACACTTCAAGTCAAAATCTATATTCAGTCCACCAGGTGTGTTTCTAGATGGCATGCAACTGTGTTCTCCCGCGGGAAATAAAATGCTTAACATATTTTAAGCTGTTTATGAGAGAGAGACCAAGTATTCGCTGCAGGCTGATTAATCATATGCATATGAAACGCCTGAAGCCCTCATGGATAAGATTGATTTATGACATCTGGCAACAGTGCTTCCTTTCACCACACCTATTTCTCTTTCTTCACCTGTTCTCCAGAGGAAATCAGCTAAGTAGCATTTAACTTTCATATTTAAGAACTGTCAGCCGTGTGTCTTTTTAAAACATTATAATTAATATAAGAAGCAGTGATGAAATAATGAGAAATGAATTATTGATTTTTCTCCCTTTATGTTGTGTGTTAGCACTTTAAGTAGCTGTCAAAGGTGCTGAACTCTCAAATGGTAAGAGTAACCTAAATTAATTTTACTTTACAGTTCTACGTGTGATCATTACTTTCCACTGTTCATGTCTGTGTTCACATGGAAATCCGCTAAATTACCCTTGACCGACTGACCTCAAGAAAATTTGGCCCTCCGCTGTCTGTGCCTCTGCACACTGTGACAATCGGCCACTCTCCTTTGACTGACCTCTCTTTGACACATGCAGACACTCACACTCACAGAGGGTAGATGACCACTCGGCCACTCCCAGACAAGCAGACACAATAGAAGACCCACATTCTTTTTCCCAGGTGGCATGAAAGACGCAGCCAGATCAATGTCCTAATGGGCTCCAGAGCAGTCACAGACGAATATTAACCCCTGACGTGTGTGAGTTCCTTCGTCTGCCTGGTCAGACTATTGTGTGACCACTTGAGTTTGTAAACTGACTATTGTGTGAGTATTTTTCTTTCTTTCTTTCTTGCGTGGAGCTGGTTAACTGCTGGGCAAGAGGTCTAACTTAAGAGCATGACATTGTGATTTCAGGTGTCATGTTGAACTCAGAAACTGCACGTTATAATAAGCGTTTATGTGCTGAGAAAGTTATAACTGTGGTTTACAGTGTGAACAGCTGCAGAGATAACTGACATTTGACTGACTGCATAAGAATTTTAAAAAAAGAGTTTCAGTTCAGTATGATCAAAAGATAAATGATGTTTCCTCACTAAGAGCCCCGTAATCTTGACTACAGCTCACTTCTGTGCATGTAATATCTGAATGTGGCAGTAGTAGACATTGTAAAAACTGTTGGAAATTGAAACTGTATCAAGTAATAGGTTAAAATTACTCTTAATAGATTATCTGTTTAGTTCCTAACAAACCCCCTTCCCTCCAAAAAAAAAAAAAAAAAATTAAAAACAGAAAATAGCTCTCAGGTTCCCTCACCCTGCAACTCTTCATCACTCTTCCTCCTCCAGACCTTCTCTGCAATTCTACTACAGCCACAAATTTGTGTGTGCGCATGTGCATGTGCATATATATGTATGTGTGTGCGTGTGTGTGTGCATGTGTGTGGAGGGCTGGTGGTGGGAGGACAATGGGCAGTAAGGGGGCTAGTTGAATAGGACCATTGAGCCTGCTCAGCCAAACAGAAAATCATCTCCCATCTCACTTCAAAACCCACAGTTTCACTCTGTACAAGCAGGCCTTTATTCTCTATAATTACTCCCTAATACACATGTACACACACACACACACACACACACATGCACACATATGTATCTACATACATACATATCTATTCTGAACGTATGCTTATGTATGTGTCTACACACATGCTATTGATGTAGATATAAAAATGTACACTTAAGTAAAAATATAATAACGTCAATATTCTGTATTTCTTTCAGTGCTAATCACTGAAAGTGACATTAAAAAGGGGCGAGGGACGTTGTGCTTGAGATAGTAGTAATCACTTCTCATTCCTGTCCCACTAATCAGTACCAGAGCATTTATTTGCTTTTATCAACAGATATCATTGCTAACAAACTTTGTGTCTCCACTGAGATTATTCGACCATTACTCTTAAAGTTAGAACATCCATCCCTTTGAGGATGATTTAGGTCATCAGTGCCATCCTGATGAATTCAAATTAATCTGGAAGCTGGTTCATGTATAAAGCCAGTCTTGATAACTGGCAATTAAGAAGAACTCATGTCCCTAAAACAGAAAATCAGTTCAGCCTTTTTTTAAAAAACTCAGCTGGGCAAAGTTAAAAAAACTTTTGGCATTGGGGCCCTGATTGTACACCTCCCGCTAGCCACTAGCCGCTAGCCGCTACCCGCTACCCGCAAATTGCGGGTTTAGGAATCTCCGCTAACCGCTAACATCACTAGGGTTGGGAATCGAGAACCGGTTCCTGTAGAGAACCGGTTCCGTGTGTTTCAATTCCATGGAATTGTTTGGCAGTTTATCTAGCGATTCTCTTATCGATTCCAACCAGCACGAATCTCATGTAATTTACACAAGTTACGCACAGTCAATTCCAGAAAGCACTTACGTGATTAAGTTACGTCGGTTTAGCACGCTCATTGGAGTTGTAAACAACAATGGTGCCCCCCAGGTTCAAGCGCTCCAAAGTTTGGCCTCACTTCGCAAACAAAGATGGCAACAAGGCAACAAAGTGGAGATAACAGCGTCGGGAGGGAACACGACTAACATGCAGAAACATTTGCGCACACAACATGCGATAATGATAAACGAGTGTTGTGTTTTTGACGCGCTTCCAACTGATGGATCTCCACCCACCAGCAGCGGCAGTAGCTAAGATCATCTCTGCGGTTACTACGGAAGGCAACTCTGGTAAGTAGCTATCCCACTGCCGATGTGGTTCTTTGTAAAACACGCTATAACATTAACGCTATGCTATTAAACGAATGCCTTCTGCATTACACTTAGAAGATGACCGTGATGAGAGAGAGTTTGGCTGGCTCAGAGGCTGGCAGACATGCTTATTTTTCTGCAAAAGAATTATTAATTCTTCATTATATTTGCAGATTTGTACTATCCACTGTTCTGTTGTGTTTGATAGTATTTATCTTTCTTTATTATTATTTTTGAGTGCTTAGTGAGCTCATATATCCTTTTAAAAAGGAGATTTTTTTTTTTATTTCTATTAGGAAAAATCTGTTAGTAAAATGTTCTTGTGTATTTGCTCAGTTACATATTACAACAGTTAACACGTTATCCAGGCTTTGGGCCTCTTTTGACCTCGCAGTTGAGTTTGTAAGCTCATGACTTCTAAGTAAAAAAAAAAATTGATGCAAATAAAACTGCTCTCCTTTTTGCCCAAATTAGAATCAATAAGAGAATCAATAAAGAATCAAATCTTTAAACAGTATCGATAATGGAATCGGAAAAAATCAATTCCCATCCCTAGTCATCATACCTGTTCCTCTGGCTCAATGGTGTCACAAAACTCTTTCACCCCTGACAGCCAGAACTGCTCATCCAATGATTCGTTCTGCAGTATTTTAAAAAGTACATCAGCTGCGCCAAGACGCACAGCTGTCTCAGACTCCCAGCAGCCCCTGCTGGGAATATGTTCCCGCTCTGTATGAGCGTGTTTACCGGGAGCACACCAACTATCTGGGACTTTCAGGTTGCCGATAGGAATTGTCTGTGTAAAATTATTTTCATGTATATATCAGTACAGAGGAGGAGGAAGGAAGAGGAGGAAACTCTACAGCAGAGTCCCAAATGAGCTGCGCATAAGAGCTGCTCCAATCTGGATGAAAAGATGCTTCATAGCAGTTTGCGGCTTGCGGGTTGTGGGTTGCAGGTTGCGGGTAGCGGGTAGCCATTGCTCTTAAAGGCAATGGCTACTGACGCACTGATTGGTTTAACAGATGGAACGCCCTAACCACTTCCATGCATAATATAGCGGTTAGCGCAGGTGATATAGCGGGTTTAGGGAGGTGGAAAATTGCGTTCTTTGCGTGGGAACGCTCCTCCCGCTACCCGCTATCCCTAAATAGCGGCTTTAGGAGATTTGGTGGAAGATTGGACCCTGGGTGTTTTTACAGAGAGGACTGGAAAAGTTTTCATACCCACAAATATCATTTCCTTTGATCCAAGACAGTAATGGGAATGTGATGCTTTGGGTTTGTTTGGTTGGATGGTTTGCTCATTTGATCATTTGTTTGTTGGTTGGTTGATGGGATTGCTTATTTGTTTGTTTGTTATTTTTTCTGTTTTAAACCTATGGTAAAAACAGCCAAAGTAAATGGTATGATGAGAAAAAAACAACTACAATAAGACTCTGCAGGAGAACATCAGCCATAAAAATTGGTCAAAACTTTGGCTACATGGGACTTTCCAACAAGGTGATGATGTAAAACATAGAGACAAATTGGTGGAGAAATGTGCCATGATTGTGGAGTGGAGCAACCAGACTTCAAACCTGAATACCAGAATCCCTTCAGAGAGAAGTTAAGACTAGTGTGGCCAGGACGCTGTGATCACACAAATCCATAAGTCTGAAGGAACGAATCGCAAAAGAAAAAAATGTTGATCTCACTTATTTTACAGTTCAACAGCGCTATACATGTTGAAATAAATCAAAATGCACAGACATCTCAATAATCTGACTTTACAGTTGGCAGCATGACACCAGCATAATTATCTAAAATCAAATATTAACTTTTCACAAATGAACACACCTTGCTTGTTGTTGTCTGTCCTCTTCTTGGGGTCACATTGTCTGCAGGCATTCGTTGGCTGGACTGCAGCCAGAGTACAGAATGTACAACTCTGGGAAACCTCTCACTGTTTAGCATAGACACCTGCATGGTAATGTAATGCCTACTCTTGCAGTCTCCATTGGATGTCAGTATAAGTATTACACTGCAGCAGTATTTCAAAACCCCTAAAGTCATGCTATGACAGGCTGTGATTTATTTATTGCTATGTTTTCATTTGTTGAAATGTGTTCTAGCATTGCCTTGAGCATGCTCCCTCTGTTTGCAGTTCCTCTTGAAATATTAGTTACATTTCCTACATTCTTTAGGTGAATTCCCAACCACAGAACCCTGCAACTGTTTTCTGGTACTTGGATTGTATTGATTCTCTAGCAATATTCACTCATCATGTTACAATAATCTTTTGATATGCCAAATAATTCAAAATAAATGTGAATGTTTTTAGTTTCCTTTTTTTTTTTTTCTTCTAACTTTTGGCTACATTTGAATATGGAAACGGCATCTTTTGAATCTCATTTGCATGTTAAAACTCTGTGCTTAATGCACAGTTGTATTTGGCTTAAATGTAGGATGGGAAACGACTCAGAGAGCATATATAGAGATTAATCTCCAAATCTGTATGAGCCTTGTTTTCTCTCCTGCAATAAAAAAATTGCTACAACATCTGTGTCTCAATATGTGTTGACAACCTAATTCACTGTAAGCCCCTTAACTAGTGGCATTAAGAGAAACAGCCTGCCATTTAAACTCTCGTTTAAAAGCTCGTTAGCCTGGATTCAACCATACGGACAGCCTCATTGTGTTTGGAGCACACTAAATCATTGTGTAGGAGGATAAAATCCATACGGAGTAGTTGGTACATTCTCTCATAAAACACATAAAGACAGCAGTCAACAACCTTCAGCTTCTGTGAGCACCTGACTGAAGCTAACACTCGAGTGAATAAAGCAGGGGCTTTGAGCTTCGAGGGTGGCCAGCAGGCATCTGGGTAATAGATATCCAGGCTAAGCCACACTGTTTGAGCACAGATCAACTATATAAAAGGTCATTTAAAAAAAAAAAAAAACTACAGAAGATGGTGGATGGTTTCAAGATTCTGCATCTTTTTCTCTCCCCTCAATAATTTATATACATACAACCAAAAATCTGCTCCAACATAATTTGGTCCAAACTTAATATATTACAAACACACTGCAAATGGAAACCATTCTGCTGTGTAAACGACTTGAAGGACTCTGCCTTATTGTCCATAATGCAATTTGTGTTTCAATACGGGTTGTAACAACAGAGAAGACATAATTAATGAGTAATAACTACATCTGAGAACACAGGGATTCAAGTCTGTGCCTGGAGATCCATAAAACTTCACCTGTAAGACTGTTTTGTGACACAGCAAAGTGCATTGCTGTGCTGATGCACAAAAAAACTTCATCATTTCGATGCCTTGTTTTTTTTTCATAAATTTCATATTATAAATATCTATTTTGTTATGGTTTTTAAAGCTTAATTGCAAACTTGCAATCTACCTGTGTCACATTTTCAATTCAGTTCAATTCAAACACAGTTTATTCATTCCCGAAGGAAAATTAATTAATTTTTTCATAATTCCCTCCAATAAAGTGAGTGATTTTGCCTGACGTGCCTTTTTGTTCTCTTTTAACAAATGATGATGACATGGTGTAATATTTGATTTTCAAGGTGTTTTTTTTTTTTCTAAAGTCATGTTCACCTAATTGTAAGAGCTGCCTTCTTTTTCATAACATTGCAACTGTAAAAAGTTGGAATAATGAGGCATCAGGAGATGTGGTTGTAGAGCTGCGTTTCATGATCATGTGTGCATGTGACGGACAGGGTAATGCTAGGTTGGGGGGTGGTTGGGTTGAAGCTCCATATGGGCATTCCCCCCCCACCCCACCCCCCTTCTCTTTCTCCTTACCCCATCCCTCCCCCTGCAAACAGGCAGATGTCAAATGGGACGTGCCTCCCTGATGGGGCACAGGGTCACACTGCACAGGGGCAAATAACAGAACATGAGGGACAGACACAGAGAGGAGAAATGCCTTCCTGCCAACACCCCCCCCCCCCCCCCCCCCCCCCCCCCCCCCCATCACAATGCACCAAAAGAGATGTACACACACGCTACCAAAGAAGAAGCGGCTTACACGATCATGCCAGCACACAACCATGGACGCACTGCAACGCACCAATCACTGTGATTAACTCACAGATTAGTTTCCCATCTTGTTTTCACGCAGAAAGAAAATCTGTTAGAATTACACTAATGAAATAAAATGAGGAAAAATGAGAACAATGAATTAATCACATTTTTCACAGTGATATAGCAATAAAACCAACTTCCTAGATTTTTCTTCAAATGATTATTGCCAATTTTATAATTTTGTTCTAAAATAGTACATCTGGAGATAAGCATCAAGTTAGTTTCTTTCATGAATTTAAAAGTATGTGACATTTGTCCATCCGACTACTATTGTCCAGCCCACTGATGTATGCTATAAAAACCCTTTCTATATGAGGCATTTCAAGCTGAATCAATCAAGCTGTTTGAATATTTTATTATATAATTTATCTGCTACATATGTCATTATTTATCTCAAGAAACATAATTGGCTCCAGATCAGTTTCATTTTTTTATATAACTTGTGTTTCCTTTGTCATATTTGACAGTAAAAGAATTTGTAGGCCATTCAGCAAAATGGGCAAAGTGAAGAAATTATTGAAACCAGTGAAAATGCCATTTTCTCAAGACAGTCTTCCAAGATGTCAAACAGTTGAACGATTGAGTTAGAAAATGATTGATTGATTAACTGATACTGAAACTAATTGCCCCAGAAGGAGGACAGGTCAAACTGCAGCATCCAAAGTGACCATCAAGTTAAATCAACACTTCACTAACGCTGCTTCATTGAGCGTGAAGTTTATTGCAGGGCTTTTGTATTAAACTGCACTTGTTTTAGTTAATTACACCTAATGAATAGGAAACTAACAGTAGTTGATAATGAATAACTCAGTGATTGGTGTGTGTAAAGCTGGATGATGTGTCTTTTAAGGAAGATGCAGCTAGACCCAAGGACAAGGTGTCATTTGTGTGTCCATGTGCCTATGCATGTGTGTGGAGGTATGGGCTGTAGCCCTAAACAAAGCAGGGGAATGGGGACACACACACTCACACACACACACACACACACACACACACACTGGAGCAGCTCTCTGTGTGTTGAGCCCTGAATGGTTACGCCCGCAGGGCAGGAGTAAGGTTACTTTACATACTGCACTTACAGCTCCCTTTACCACTGGGGTATAAAATGGATTTGAATGAGAAAGACGGGAACAGAGAGGGTGGAGGGAGGAGGGAGAGGGTGAGAAGGGTGAGGGGGAAGAATGGGGGAAACTCCCTTTGTGTAACTGGAGGTCTGCTGCTGCTCTGGCATGACTATGGAGATGGAGGAGCAGGGTCAATCTCCCTGCTCTCCCTCCCTCTGTCCTTTGACTATAGGCTGGCTGCTCCATCTCTCCTCCTCATCCCTTCCTCCCTATTAGCATAGCAGCTGCCTGATACGGGGCGTAGGGTGGAGAATGGCCAGGTTGCTGTGTGCATATGTGTGTGAGGGTGTTTTGCAGAGGGAGGGATGTTCTGGTGGGGGGCTGAATAGGGGGGGGGGTGGGGGTCCAGTCAATGGCGGTCCGTCTGGCTGGTGAATAGCAGCTAAAGCAGGACCCCGCGAGCTAGACAAAGGAGCCAGGAGGGAGGGGATGGGGTCGGGGTGTGTGAGGGAGATGTAGGGAGGAGGGAGGGGTGGAAGAATAAGGCAGTGAATGGAGCGCCTTGTCACTGGAGCTATGGAAAGAAGCACAGAATGAACTGGAAGAATGAAAGAAGAGTTCAAAAGGGAGCGGAGGGCAAGGAAAAGACCAGCCCGACCACCTGTCTCTCTGCCTCCCTCTATTTCTTTTAGTTCCCCCTTCTTAGGCAGACTTTGGGGAGGGCGGTGGCTCTGTTTAGCGACAGACATGTTTTTGTTTTCAGATAGAAAGTGCAGTATCAGCAGGATTTAAAGCTCACTGTCATCCTCCTGCATCTGACTCTGTGGAGATTTCTCCACATGTGGACTTGCACTTAAATGGTTTTGTGTCAGGATCTGTGAAATTACCAAAAGGATGAACACATAGAAAATTTGGTGGCAGTTAATCAGACTATGATTGTGGATACAATGAGGGTGGTGGGTGTTTGTTACCCCTAAAAACTACTCACTAAATAATCTTCTGGACCACCAAGACAAAGTCCTCAACTGTCCTGACTGACTGAAACAAGGAGCTCAATAAACCTTCATTCCTACAACAACCTACAAAGTTAGCGACCAGCCATATAAGCGAGGTGCACCATTAGGAACTGTAAGAGCAAAAATGGTTGAGTCACTCATCAAGCGGAGATAAACACAGTTCCACTGTGTCATCCCTTTCTGACAAATTCCTCTCATCATTTGTGTAAGGAGTTGGTGTGAGGTTGGATCAGTTGAAGTAAAGGTCCAGGCGAAGAGGCTCAAAAATACTGTCGACGCGGTCAGTGCTGAAAAAGTCCAAGCAGTTTCCTTTGTATTTATTTTTGACACTCTTGATTCAATTACATTTGAGAGGAAAATATTATATATTATAATCTTGGTACATTTTTGAAAATAAATGAGTATTATTTAACATCATGTCTTGTAAGTGTGTGTGAGTGATGTATCATAGAAGCAGAACTGGAAAATTTGGGGGAAAAAAAGTTGTGATTCCAGCTTTTCAAATGTTCACATTTTCTGCTTTTCCTTTCAGTAATCTTGATTATTCAATTGTTTTTTTTTTCCTTTATCTTCTCTGTTATTCCAATGTTATTCCATGCTTTTTACAAACCATATTTCAGTCAGTCAACTATAATTATATGAGACGCTGATAGCATCTAGGCTCTAACCTCATCACTCTACACAGATTTTAGCTTCAATGAGATATTGGGAGTGATGTACAACACCCCCCCCCATCCTTGATCCTTAGACCCAGAGCCTCCAGGTGGAGGCTGGGGTGGTGGTGGGATTTTTGAAGAGTGCCAAGCTTGGCAATTGTGCATCATTTAGCAAGGCAGAGATGGGCCCCATTTTGCTCCTTTAAATAGATAATGAGCTAGAGGCTGTAACTGGAATTAACCATGTAGAGACCAAGAACAGGATGGGCAATGAAGAGAGCATAACATGAAAGCAAATACATTTAAATTGCATTTAATTGATTTCTACAACAGAGATCAACTAAACCCTCACTTTTCCACCTTGTGTATCCTTAATCTAAAAAGAAAATTGATCAGTATGAGATAGACATCCCTCCCTCTGATCCAGTCTTAAAAAGTTTAGAAAAGTATCACACTGCCACCAATGAGGGAACAAAAATCAGTGATGGCATGTTTGAATCTGGTTGTATTATATTCTGACAAATAATATTAATAGTGCAGTAATTACTGCTATGCAAAAAAAAAAAAAAGAAAAAAAATCATAGTGCCGCTAATTCTCTTTGAAATAAAGGTGGGGCTGTAGTCTCACAGGTGTGTGTACATTTTACTGAACAGCTGTTAGCAGGAAGTGCATGCATAGGTTGTGCTGTTGCTGATGTGCCACAGAAGATTCATTATTGTAAACATATTTACAGCGCTGTACTCCCATGCACTCTCAGGTATTCTGCTTGATTCGGCATCTATTTGGGCAGACGGAAGGTTGGGGGGAAATTAGATGAGCAATTGGGTGCGTTTACATGGGAAGTTTAATTCCTCTTTAATTCAGAATTAAAGTTAAAGCCGAATAAAAGTTACCATGTAAACACTTAATTCCATATGAAAATGTCAATTCCGAATTTAACTTAATTCCGAAGTAAGTGGCTGGTTTATTCCCATTTTATTTCCGCATTAAGTAATTCCGCGGTCATGTATACACTCATTCCTCTTTAAATTAATTCCCGTCTTTCTGCGCATGCTCGTTCTCTTGCCCGTCTCTCGCGATAACGCTTATATTCCGCGCTGGGCTTGTTTTCAACACGCCAGCACGCAGTAAACGGTGTTCGAGAGCAGAGACGATTTATTTAATAAATAGCTTGGAGGAACTGGAAATAATTAAAAGAACAGATGGCAGGAAACATAAAAATTGTGAGCTTTTCAAAGTTGTAGCGACCAGGTTAAATGAAGGAGGTTTCGCAGATAGAGACGCCACCCAGGTCAAAAACAAGTGTAATGTTGTTGCTAACCAGTTAGCTAAGTTTTGTTTTTCTTCCGGTAGATGTAAAGACGTCGCGCCCCCCCCCCCCCCCCCCCCCCCCCATCCAATCAGAACCCTTCCCAACCCCCAGACCTGAAGCGGAGTTGGATAAAGCCGAACTAACGTGTTTTCCATGTAAACCCTAATTCGGAATTACTATTTCCATGTAAACTCGAAGGAAAATAGTTTAATTCGGAATTATTTAATTCCTAATTTTAATTCCGAATTAAAAAACATCATGTAACCGCAGCCATTGACTTATAATGTCAACACTGTGAACTGTCTCACCCTGAAACGTGGGGTACAACTAACAAAAAGTGACAGAAGGAGCTCAGGTAAGAACATATGAAATCAAGCAAGCGATGTCACCTGTGGAGGATTGTTATAGGTGTGTATAAGCTTTAACCCTTTACTTCTTGACGGCATGAGAAAGATTTTGGGGGATGTCATAATTCAGAGCCCATTTGACCCTTTGAAATGATTTTTAAGGGACACAATTTTTTTTTTTTACATCAACCATTTTTGAAGAGTATTGCGAGAAAATATAAAATGCTAACCAGCAACAGATGATCCCGCAGCTGAATACGTGTAAGTAGAAACAGTTGTCAGAAGAATTAATTGCTCTGGCTGCAACTCAGAAAGTTCCCAATCCTATATGTCATTCAAATAAGCCATTTGTTGTACATTACTCAATCAGACAGAAGTTGAGCCATGTCCAATGCATTCAGGAGGAAGTAATAAACAAGATTTCACTATCACGACTCATATCGCTGGACACATGTTGGCCAGGAACTCATATAAAATGAGGAATTTGTTGTTGCAAAACCTATTAAACTGCATTTTACATGTATTACAAGATGCTCAGTTAATCTTGTGTCTTTTGGATCAACTGTAACCCTTCACATGAGGGGGATAAGCATGGATATGAATATTTTATGAGCATGTCAACAATGGCCATTTTGTAAAGGGATGGATAACCACACAGATGCACTTGATTGCAGCTGCTGTAAAGCCAACCCAGCAAAAATATTCAACTATGCCTCTACTATTCGTGACATACAACAGAAGAGACTGCAGATACGAACATGACTGCAAACTAATCACATTTGCCAGTGAGACTTGTTCATTCCTGTGAGATTGATCATGTCGCTGTTATCTTGTGTGCTGTCTGAACTTGATGTAATTCCCCAGACAAATAATCATCGAATACTCTCTCACCACTCTTCTCTGCAAAAATTTCTCCCCAAAAAATTCCTTGTGTTGTCTGGCTCGCTAACATGAGGCACTCCGTGCAAAGGCCAGACCAAGATGCGCAAGGAAAGCCAAGGCACATGAAGAACCTATTAGGGGGCCTAGCAGCCAGCAGCAACCCTGGGAGGCCAGCCAACTCAGTGTGTGAACAATGGGAACCCAGCTCAACAAAAACATCCTCCAGAAGTGAGAGACTGAGAAGGAGGGAGGGGGGGAATGAAGGGAGAGGCAGGCCAGATAACCCGTTCTGCCTGCCACGGTATCAAAACACAGAGGGGCTGGTGTTTAGAGGAGCTAACTTTCCTGCTGTTTGTATCTGAAAAGGAAATGCATCTGATCAGCGCCGTTCATGTGCTGAAGTTTTGAGCTGAGGTCATGTGTGGTTCAGCTGCAGCTCAGAAAGTGATTTGAACAGCTGCTTTAACCAATACCACAAACTTTTAAATGTTGCTGAAAACCAGAAGTAAGGTACTCCACCTTTTTTTTTTTTTTAACTTAAATTCACACTGAAATGAAAACTCCCAAACCACAACCGTTATTTTCATTGCATTTGCAATCGTTTTTTTAACTCACAGTTAAAACTTTTGCAACAAATGTTGCAACATGAGCGTTTGACACGTGCAGAAATGTTCTATGTTGCTTTTCCCACAACCAGCCCTTGCAGCACTGCAACATCAGATGCAGGTCGGTGCAAACATGCCTCGCATAACGCATTAATAAATGAGAAAGTTTTTTTTTAAGACAAATCAGGTGCTGACCATCTTGTGTTTTTGAACTAGTGAAGATCTTTAACACTTTATCATGATCATTGGAGCATTGAATTTAAGGATCAAACAGGCCTGAGTTCTTCAGGACAGTCTCGCTGTTTGATTTTCACTCCTTTTTCATACTGAAATATGTGAAAGTTGCCAGAAACTTTCAAGGATATTTCATGCACTGGTGCATAGTTTGTACGTTGCAGGTAAACTCACACCATCAGGCATGAGATTAAAATGGGAGTGGTTTTTTTTTTCTGGATTTTTTTTTTAAAATCCCCTTCTGAATTCTTTTTTTTTTTTTTAACAAGAAGAAGAAGAGCAATTGTGCTTTAACGAAAGAGCTTGTAAAATGACACAATCGATTTGAGAATGAGCGTGCAAAATCAAAGAGTGAGAGATAAGAACAGGTTTTAGCAGAAAGCTTTAGTCTACATGGTTATGAAAAGAGCACTAGAGAAGTGTTTTGGAAAGTTTCTGAGTGTGTGTGGGTAACATAAAACCATCTCTCTCACAACACTCACAGGGGAGGGGACCCTACTTTAAACTGAGCCTACCCACAATGCACTGGGCTCCTTTATCCCGGCAGTGAAAGGATGAGGCCAGATGAATGACAAAAGGAGAGAATGGGGATCTGGGCTGGGCCCGGCTCGGAAGACACAGGAGTGTGTGTGTGTGGGTGTGTGTGTGGGTGTGTGTGTGTGTGTGTTTCCCAAACCAACCTTTTCTATGAAAAATACAGCAGGAGGGAGAACAGCGTTGAGCTGGAGAAAGCAGAAGTTGGGATGAAACACGTGCATACACAGAGAATTTGAGTTTAATGATTACTTTACTGACTTGTACACAAACGTACAAAAATAATACAGCACTCATCTCCACGTGACATCACGTCATCATCACAGTGTTACAAATGTTCAAAAATAAAAGAATACAAACAAAAAAATAATCCAAAATCAGATAAGATGGAACATCTGCATCACTCATGAAAAACTCATCTGCTTTCTTCTTGCTTGAAATGAAGCAAGACCAGGAACACAAGTTGGTCCGAAGAAGTCGGCACTTTTTCTTTTTTTTCTCCCCTTTTTTTTTCTTTTTTTTCCTTTTTTATAGAAAAAAAATCCTCTCACTCTTTTACACCAATCCGGCAGCTGGCTCCTTACGTCATAAATGTTATGACCTGGTGAGCCAAATAACCGCACAACCGTGCAATTTTTAAACATTTTACAATGATCTTACCATCAAATGTATTATTCCCCTTTAAAAAACAAAACAGGAAGACAGCACTTCAGAAAAGAAAGTGCTCCATGATATCATCATCAGCATTGATATATATATCCATATGTATACATACATACACCCAATCACAGAGATACACGCATCTTTGTTGAAAAACATGTTTCCTTTTCCACAAAGTAATACACACATTAGGACATTATCACCTGGAGCATATATTTATACAATAGTATTTTGTTTTGTTCTTTTTTTTCCATTCAGAAAAATTTAAATGTTGACGCATAAAAGCCAACTTTTCAACAACAGTCATCAGTGCAATATTCCAAAGGAAAAAAAAAAAAATCAAGTTTAAGACAATCGATGCATATTTCATTTGTTGCCTGATACCAATCTATACCATGATCTAGTGGAACTACGGTTTCAGATCTTTCTGGTTGTTCCAGGTGGGATCTTTTCAGTCTTGGTGACTGTTTGACAGTAACACTGGCCTCATGAGAAGCACATGCATGCAGACACACGCGCGCACACACACGCACACACTAACACACGTCTCATGAGTTGCATCGGTGTTGCTGTGAAGCATCTACACATCTGTTGGCCATTTTAACAGTAGGTTTAAAAAAAAAAAAACATCAATATTGACAAGAAAAGAAACATACAAGCAGCATTGTTACAAATGTTAGGGTGCCATGACTTTTGAAATGCAGCAGGCAAGTTATTGAAACCTAGTTTTCCTTTTGTGTGTGTGTGTGTGTGAGAGAGAGAGAGAGAGACATCCTGCAATAGTCATGTGTTGTTTTTTCTTAAGTCCTCATCGTCCAACAGTATAAGGGTCCTGCTCAGTAGTAATAACTATTCCAAAGCCTTTGCTCCTGAAGTTACCCCGTACGAACACTGGGGGCGCACAAGGCTCCGTATTTTTGTGCAATAAAACTCCCTGCATTTACAAGTCATGCGCTACAATTCCATTTATGAACGAGTGAACAAAAGAAGAACAAAAAAAAAAAAAAAGACAGGCTGGTGAGGACGCAGAGAGGGAAGGTTTAGAAACATGCATGATGACAGAGAAAGAGAGAATCACAGAAATGCCCCCCCATTAGCAGGTAGGGCATGATGATGATGCTTGTCGGCACTGGTTTGGTTGTAGTGTAAAATAAACTTTCGTGACTGAGGATGCAGGAGTGGGGTCATTGCACGTTCCGCGTTGAAGTCCACCTGCCTGTCAGGCTACCGGCATGCGGATGATACACAGGCAAACTGTGAATCTCTTCAGACTCCAAACAGCGTGGCAAAGTGGCGAGCAAGCGGAACAACTTGAGAATACTTTATAGTCGAGGTAGCTGGGAAAAAAAAAAAAAGCAACCATTGAGCTGAGTTGTTTTATCGGAGGAGGGGGAGAAAGTCCTCTTGAGGGTCAACAGGCTATGGCGGTGGGGTATCTGGGGTTGCAGTTTAAGAGTCTGAAGCAGCTTGAGTCACCCATGATATTCTTACACTACAGATTTTCTTTTAAAGAGTCACAACATATTCAAAAATGCATCTTCTCAATGTACCTTCATAAATTAAAAAAAAAAAAAAAAAACCCAGCCTGCTTTCACAGTGATGACTAGGATGTTAATAGAATACTGAAATGAGATTATAAAGTGAATTCCAATGTTTTTTTTTTTTTTTTTTGATACAAAGCGAAAGCAGCGGTTTTTAGTAACACAATGACCACTGACAAAGTGGTCGCACTGGCCTGAAAAGTTGGACACCAGCATGGCAAGATCTGCTTGAAAGCGCATTCAGCTCCTGTCTCTTTTTTCCTTTAACAACAAAATAAAGCTATTGTGTACAGTACTTCACAACAATGATTGAGTCCGTTGTTACATAACGATTACACATCTGAAAAACGTGTTGGGTAGCCATAATGACGCTCTTTCAATTAAGAAAATTAATCAGTGAAGCGATTGGAGAAAATGGACCTCTGGTAGCCAACAGAGGGCAACCCTTCTTCTCTTGTTCTCGTTTCTTCCCTTTCAGATATTCCAGCAATGGAGCCATGCAGCATCAAGTGCTGTTTTTTTTTTCACATAAAATAACATAACTTTAACAAAAAAAAAAAAAAAAAAAAAAGGGGGGGGGGGGGGTACAGAACAATGAGGGGCAACAGGTCAAGTATGAGCTCCCACAACTGTACTGGGAGGTCAAGGACAGAAAAAAAAAAAAAAAAACTGGGCCTTCTGCACTCTGGAATCCAGACACACACATGATGTGATATACACAGACTGGTTTCTTTCTACTGGGACGACACGATCTCATAGGAACATTCAAGAAGAAAGCTTTAGTACCAACAAACTCACCGAAACGGGTTGCTTTTGTGAAAGATTCGTGCTGAAACGCTGTGTGGACCATGCGGTGCTGCGCTCAGGAGTGCAGAGAGGCTCCTGTTTGGTTTGCAGTGAGGGAACATCATGGTGCAGGCCTGTTTGATTTCATTTGTAGCTATTTCAATTTGGCACAACTAAGTAAATAATGGAAGTCTTTTTGCTTTTACAAGAGCCTGGCTTTTTCCGTGTGCTGTGTGACAGTTTTATATTGAAATTGTTGTTGACGTGTTTTGTTGTGTTTTTTATTTTCTACATTTTTTTTTGTTTTTGTTTGTTTTTTTTTTTTACCTGACAGCAGAGACAGATCACCGAGCGCCAGAGGAATACTTGGCCTTGGTGATGAGGTATAGCACAATGTCTTGGTGGCCCCCGAAGGCGGCGATGTGTAAAGCGCTCCACCCTTCCCTGTTGGCCAGCCGGATGTCTGCGCCAAACTTCACCAGTAGTTTCACCAGCTCCAGGTTGCCGTCAATGACGGACTGGTGGAGGGCCGTCTGTCCTTCTGGCCCGAAGGAGTTGACGTTGAACTCGCAGTTTGTCATGTTCTGCAGCAACGAGTGCAACTCCTTGGTGTTTCCCTTCTTCACCGCCTCTTGGAAAACCCTCTGCGGCGCGGAGCAAGTCGACACGTCCGCCTGGCTCATGGTTGCAGCTCGCTGGAGGGTGGGGGGGGGGACAAAGTAATCCTGCCTGGGCTCTAAAGCTGATAATAATCGTCTTCTCTGGTAACAATGCCACAGTTACACTGGGTTATAACCAGCTGTTAAGGCACTTTAAAGTACTAAAACGAAAAAAAAAAAAAAAAGATTACTTAATATATCCCAAAAAGGACAAGAGAGAAAATGGCACACTTGGTGTGCAAAAGTTAATATTTGCTCCTAAATCCCCTAAAACATAAGAGGGTACTCTGAAGCGATCCAGAATCGCTGCAGTCCCCCTCCTGTAGCAGCAGCAGGTAGCCTTCACCGAGGGGATGGAGCAGAAACACCTCCGACTTCACTGGTGGGGGGGGGAGAATGAGCACCAACTCCACGGGGCAGCCTCCTCCTCGTCGTCGGGCTTTCTTTCAACGGTCCAACCTGCTTCCCGGCGAAATGTCGCTACTCGTGTGGGCCAGGGGGGGGGGGGGGGGTCTGGGAAAGACAAAAACGACAAAAGAAATCCGCGTGAATCCCGATTCCTCACCGACAGACCGTCCAACATTCCGCCACATCCAAGAACGAGAGAGAGGAGAGCTCCGTGCGCACTCCTTTACGCGCAGCGTCCCGTACTTGAATTTTGCCACTAAAAAAAAAAAAAAAAAAAAAATGTGTGCGACTGTAATCCGCAGCGGCTTTCTGACTTACCTGTAAGTGATGGACGGGGGAGGGGGCCGTGGCGACGCAAAAGGATAGAAATCCACCGTGTGGCGCGCGGGCTGTGTCCTTCTCGCCGTCCGTGTGAGTCTCTGCTCGCCGCTGCGCTCGGGGGAAATATTTTACGCGTCCTTTATTTGCATGACAATGCCTTCCCGAAGAATCAACTGTGGAGGAATGGGCGGAGAATCGGGGAGGTTATAGGCTGCCGGCTCGGCTGGAAGGAGGGATCGGGGGGTCCTGTGAATCTGTAGGTAGGGGGCGTGGTGTTTCGAGGGAGGGAAGCCGAAAATGTTGCTTTTCAGGATTGCTCCAGAAACGGTGCTGCCAGAGCCGAGAGCTGCTGAGAAATCGGGGGAAGGGGGTCTTCCACCGGACTAACTTCAATTAGGATATCTACACTTTTCATGATTAAACACAAGTTTTACTTACTATTCGTTCAAATCGATCTATATCCCACAACTGAACCATGCCACCGTGCACTTTTATGTTTACCCAAGAAAGAAAATGACTGACATGTAGAATTTAATTCGACTTTATAAAAGGTAGAAACTACAAATACTACTAATAATAACAATAATAGTAATACGCCTATCCTAGAAGGATTTGATGATGATGCTGACCGAGGGGCTTCTGATGAGAAGGAGAGCCTTTGCGCCTCGTGGAGAGGCTGCTGGTAATGATCTCCTTTGATTTGTACATATGAGCTTAGAAGAATAAACTAGATGGTGGCATCTGCCAAGTTACTGGTGCAAATAAATTTAATCACATAATTAAGACTGTCATCAGATGATCCAAAGCAGCTACAAGTTGTTGTTTTTTTTTTTTACTGCACAGGACAAAACTGACATCTGAACCAAATGGTAATGGGTGTTAAATAAAAGCCCACAAGGGCCGAGTTTCCCGGTTATACTTCTCCGTGTAAAAACACCTCTGAGGAGATTATAGGTGGCTGTTTAAATCATAAACGGCGGATATAGTCCAGTTGTTTTTAAAACGACTAGACTGTGGGACTTCAAATAACAAAAGCCCTGCGCTACTTCCTTTTTGCAAGTGAAAAGAGGTGACGCTGCGCGCAGATTGACACGCCGCTCAGCTGCCCCCGCCACCGTGGGAACTGGGCGCTTGTGTGTGTGTGTGTGTGTGTGTGTGTGTGTGTGTGTGTGAGAGTGAGAGAGGTGCAGAGAGAAAAAAAAGGTGGCGATAAGACAGAGACGCAGTGAGAGAATGAGCGTCAACGTGACGGATAGATGGCTTGATAGAGGGGGAAAGGAAGATAAATGTGTGGAAACCACATCGGACACATGTCAGCCTCCGTCGGAACGCTTGCTCCATTTGGCGGCCCTGAAGCTGATCTCATCTGTGTAACACTTTCTGGGTCGCTTTCTGCTCTAATGGTTTGGCGGCTTTCACACTGTCCTCTTTTTTTCCCACAGTCTGAACTGAACTGTACATTTGGCGCAGGTCTGCGGCTGCAACTGCTTGCGTAAATGTGCGCAGCAGCCTGAGACTGTGGGAGAGACGAGCAGCGGAGGACTCACGTATACGAAGCCCAAAAGCCACTTCATTCAATCCGACACGAAACTACTTGTATGACTGAAAACCCGACCTCAGCTGCAGGGGAACTGCATGAACGCAGGGGTGTTATAGACTGGTTTAACTTACAGCCTTTATACAAGAGAGCAGAAAGCAAACGTCTGGTAGTTGGAGCCCCACGTGACGCGACAGGTGTGCTTCCACTTATTTCTTTTTACCACAGAAACTAACTTAAGAACGAATGAACTAGAGCAAAGTAATCTCAAGCCAATCAACCCGTTTTTTAAAATTGTAAATAAATGTTTGTTTGTTTTTTAAAGTTTGGGGCCATAACAGAACACCTTATAGAGGGCCCAACTCACTGAAAAGCGCGCTCAGCTTTGTGGATCTTGTTTATTTTCAGTTTCGGCACTGAGGGGAGTACATAGACCTGTTTAGCTGCAGGTTTCGCTGCCAATAAGAAACAAATGTTCCTGTTTTGGTGTTTATCATCTTCATATTTGGATCTCTAACAGCAGCGCTGCAAACCGCAGGCGTGGGATGATTAATCTGCTCTGGATGCGGTTCGGATAGGTGTACTCGAGTGTTTGGGCGTCATCCACGTTTTGTTTGTTCCTCTGTGAGAAGTCCCCCCCCCCCCTCACCCCCCCTCACCCCCCTGTCCCAGCTGCATCATATGCTCTCAGAACAGAGACAGCAGCTCGGACCCGCTAATACAGAAATGAAGTGGGTTCAGAGTGAAAGGAGACTGCAGATGCGGCCATGTGTTCACCTCTGTGGTCGCCCTATGACGCGGCGTTAGGCTGCACAACAATATTCTCACATCTCATTCACGGAGGAGGTGGTTTATAGTTTTAAAGTAACGTGGTTCGTTTCACATGGTTCAAACAATGTGTTGTGTTGCGCAGAGGTCTTTGCGCAATTTGGACGTTTGGATTCTTGGGCATCACGTCATTCCTGCATCAGGGTATACTGGTCACCAAATTCAGTCAGCAGCAGGACACCCCCAAACATATAACAGATGGTGCCCCCCCCCTCCTTTAGGCAAACTCATAACCTCCTGCACTTTGCATGAGGGTGGGTTAAGGCCTAAAGATATATATTCTTTTACAAACTCTAGTTTTACTAGCGGCTAAAACATTTCCTTAATAGTGTGCATGCTCTTTTTTTTTTTTTTTTTGTCTTTGGTTACTGGATGGTGCAGAACATTTTCCGGAAAATCAGGAACATCTGTCCGCTATCACAGCTTTAGCTGCAGCGCGTCTGGACACTTGGAAAACATTTGCGCAGACCGCAGGAGCCAAAAGTTTCTCCACTGGATAGTTTCTCCCCAAATACCCTCCCCAACACATACATTTCACTCTTGAGTATTTTTTTTTTTTTAAGTAATGTGTGCATGGGATGTAGCCAAGATACATCCATTGAACTACAGATAATATTTTCACTTTTTCCAGTAAGTAATGACCATTATCTCACAACTTAGTGCCAATATTCAGCGTGAGTAGAAGTCAGATTTCCATAGTGGTCTGTCAGCGCGCTGCTGGTCGGGTCTCCACTGAAGCCAACTTCATTTAGTCACTTAAATGGAAACTTGCACCGAGATAATGCGCGTCTATTATGGTTCTGATTATCTCTGTACGGCTGGTGCCGTTGATAAACAAGATATGATTTTTTTTTTCCATAGAGACAGACCCGAGAGCCGCGAGCGCAGCCCTGCAAATGGAGCGCCAAACATTTCGAGGCAGTTCAGTGCGCTGGACCGAGATCTGGCGCCGAGGGCCCGGTTGGCCGGGGCCAGACGGGGCCAGACGAGGCGGGAGGAGGGGAAGCAGGAGCCTCTCGTCCCGTCCTGGTCCTGTCCCGTGTCTTCCGGAATGCAGGTTGCTGAGCAGGCCAGATATAAAAAAAAAAAAAAAAAAAAAAAAAAAAGTTCCGATATAAGAGAGGGAGAATGAATCAAAGCTGACACCAACATTTTTTTTTTTTTTTTTTGGGGGGGGGGGGATGCTGTGAGATTATTGTTTTTTCACATCAATACCAGTAGGCATGAGTGCGTGTATGTGTGTGTTTGAGAGAGTGAGTGACTGAGAGAGAGAGAGGTGACGTTTAACCAGGAGGGAGGGTCCTCTGAATCCAATTCATTCCGAGCACCACGTGTGCTCAGAGCGTGGGAAAGAGGCGAGCTTTTCTTCCCAGCGAAGAAAGAGCAAGGATCAAATAACACGGTGCTGCAGCGCAGATCCCGTGCTCTGCTCTGCTCTGCTCTGCAGAAGCAGGAGCTGCGACCACCCGGACATGGACGGGACCGGGGCTGCTTAGGAGCTTCATTCATACCAATAAAAATACTGTTGGGAAGCTCAATGTAGGTTAACTGGGACTATTGCACAGTCTGCTTTAGAAAACGCATGGCAACAAGCCAAGATATGTGAGCGCGCGCGCATGTGTGTGTGTGTGTTCAGGGTGTTTGCTTGAGAATAAAAAGCTCGTATTATACCAAACGTAAGGAGGACCTATCAGTATAGACATCTCACTCAGCTCTCGTTGTCGGATCTTGGGATCACTAATGACACACTTCAAAGAACAAGCATTCAGCCCGTGTCCCCTCCAAAACCTACTCAAGTGTCTCCTTTTTGCAGCCAGGATCTCATCACGAATTCAGTTTAGCATCAATCTTTTCCCACAATGTCAATTGTAATTTTCGAAGATTCAGTATAGAGCTAGAAAAGGGGGTTTCTGAACACAATACCAGTTTATTCTTTTTTTTTTTTTCTTTTGACCCCAGCTGGATCATTCCACAGAAACTTTGGGACATTTACATTTGAAGACACAAAATTCCATTGAGTTGACGCAATGATCACAATCTAAACTATAGATAGCGTATTGATAAAACTAAGAGGGTTTCTTGTGAAATATTCAATGTTAGATTTTGTCAGCTATCCATCTATGATGGATACCTGCTTAGTCCTGTGCAGGGTCAGGGGGGTCTTTTTGGGCGAAAGGAGGAGGTTCAGCCTGGGCAGGGTTCCATGGCAGGGTTTACAACAAAAAAACCACTTACACTCATCCCTACAGGCAATTTAGGAGCACCAAATTAACCTAACATGCATGTCTTTAGACTCTGGGAGGAAGCCGGAGTACCTGGAGAGAACCCACACAAACCCGGGAAAAACATGCAAACCAAACTATATATAAATATATATATATATATATATATATATATATATATGAACTGCAATAATGGAGTTTTTCCAATCAGAGAAGGTGGGATTGCCCCCCCCCCCCCCCCCCTCCAATTCATGTCATATATAATTTATTTTCTTATTTCATGACTCAGTTCATAGTTTTTATGCAAAGCAGTAGTCCATCATTGCTATGAGTCATTTAATTGCAGCAGGGCAGAAAAACAGATGGAAGACTGATCACACTGAACTGTTAAAATTGTTCTGGAAACATGCAGACCATCACATTGTGGTTAATTAATCGCTGCAACAGTAGCAACAGCTTTAATAACTTTTTCCTCTAAACTCACCCCGGTGTTTTACTCCTTTTAGCAAAGCAGTAGAATACCTGTGATGTTCCTTCGCAATGAGTCGCATTGTTTGTCTTTGTTTTGGATACTACCAGTTATTGGTCTCATTATTTCGCTGCTCTGCCTTTAACTTGGTATCCAGGTTGTAATGGAAAAAAAAAAATCATGAATGAACAGAGATAGTGAAAATTAAACAAGCACTACTACTTGTGGATTTACAAAGCTTAGTTGTGGTTCGTTTTTGTTACTAACACACGAAGACATGATGTTACATGTGGATGTGCTGGTTCTTGTTTAGAGGGCATCTTGTGTCCTAATGACTTAAAGAAATCAAAGGCATGTGAAAAGGAATTAAAAAAAAAAAGTAATATCTAAGAACAAAGTAATCCTTGGTATCTCCTCAGTTCACATCTGGAATGCAAGAGTTACTCACAACATGGTTCAGAGCAGCCTGTTAGACCTGACACCAGCGACAATGAACAGTAGACATCAACATTTACAGCCACAGACACACCTTTTCAATATTTTCATGACTGACAATATTTATGTTTTCAAAGAAAACTGCATAAAAGAAAGTGCTGTATTACCAAGTACATGAAAAGTCCAGAGTCTGCATTCTGCTCAAACTTACGAAACGGGACGACGCTGGCGTTTTATGATTTAAATGTTCAGGTTCTGTCTTGAAGTTGAAAATGAAAATTTCTCACATTTTAACTATTCCAAAACAAAACAAAATATCAGTGGGTGTAGATAAGACCAATTAATTGGTCTAATCTTTTAAAAGAAAAGTTTACAAACACTATTTGTCATATAACAGCTCAACTGGCTGAAAACTTTGGGCTTGTCAGGTTGGTGATTCAAGAAATTCAACTTGAATCCACTAAAATCACCTGATACATGATTTTTTTCTAATTATTAAAAAAAATATAACAATCAGGTTATAATGGGAAGCATGATGACTGGTCCAGTGAAACACATCTTACACTTCCTCCTGCAGCTGTTGTGATTCAAACTGAGTCAGTGAACAACAAATGTAGCTCTGTGATTCACAGCATGACCTCTGTTTGAAAATCACTGTGGCCTTTTTGATGTGTTTGATCAATAAAGGAAAGTGCGCATCTGGCTACGGTTAAAGATTCCTACATTTTATGGGAGTGGCTTTCTGTCGTAGCTTCAACAAAATGCCAACCAAGTGCTTTTTTCCGGAAGCACCAGAAAAACTTTTTCAACATTAGAGCTCTTCTGAGCCCCTTTTGGCCACCTCAATGGCCAAAAGGGACTGTTTTGTCAAATAATTCAGACTGGGATTAGTGAACAGAGGAGGAGAGGTATGAGAAAATATGAGGGCATTGTGTTGGTATGTGCCGGTTTGCTCTGTGAGACCTGGCTACTCTTCAGCCCGGGGGTAGGAAACCCCCATGGTAGTGTTACACCTGACAGACATCAGCAAAGCTTAGATGATCTCATCAATCTGTCCACCCTCAGCCCTTCGCCATCTGCTCTGTGAATTTCTAAACACCAAAAATCAAAAACATCTGCTGACTGATAACCAGCCATTACACCTTTTCAGTTTAATAATTAAATGACCGCTTGTTTTATTAACACATGTGTTTAAATAACTGAACATCAGATAAATGTGTTCACAGAGAGGAGTACAGTTCACTAAAAAGTCCAAAGAAACTCTTTGAGTCCTGTCATCTGCTCATCACAGAATTCAAGTCAGAAAACACAAAAGAAATGCTGCCACCAGATGCTAAAAATGAAAGTATCGAATGAAACAACCTTAACATTTGCCATTTTTCCATTGCATGGTATGGCTTGACTCAACAACTTCAATTTACACGGGGAGGAGTATCCCGTCAACACGGACAGGATAAGCTGTTTATTGTTGTGACTCAGAGACTTGGCACACAGCTTCCCAGTTCACAATTGGCTATATGTTTACCATCTTTTTAGAGCAACGACATTTACATGTCTTTTCACATGTGCATGGATGCAGAATTTCTGCACATAGATGTGAAATCTATATGTACAGAATAACTATGTCATGGTTGCCAATCCATGCCAACAGATTTGTAAACTGCCCACACTAAAGGACTTTTCTCCCCGGAAAAAAGGAAGCTTTGTAATTTAATTACAACATCAATGGCCTGTGGTATTTTGTTTGTGTTACTGGTTAGTATCTGTTCAGCTTCTTGGAAATTCAACTGAGCTGGTACTAAAAAGACCACTTGGTATTAGGTTCCACCTGCAGTGGAAATCAAATGCGAGAAACTGATTTTAAGCCATACCATGTCTTAAAGAAAATGCACATATTTATTACACAGTTCGATGACAAAAATCTCTGTTAAGACAAAGTGTTCTTCAGAAATTGAAATGAAATAAAATGTCATTTTTTTTGACAAAACAGTCAAAAACAATACAAACTTCAGCAAAAAGTACATAACCAAAATGTAGACCAGTCATTTTCAGTCAATTTCTGGTTCACTGAATTAAAATACATTTGAACTCGCATAATCTCTTAAAAAAAATTAAAAAAAAATTAAAGCAGGTAAATATATATGTGCAAAAAGGTAGGTGATGACATTCAGCACAATCTATTTATCCAGTTGTTAAAAGTAAATTTGTCATCTTACATTTAAGGAAATAAAGAATAATTCAAACTTAAAAAACATTTTAGAAGATTCAAGCTTTGTGTAGATTTTTACACGGCATCACATTTTGTCAGACAGTGAACTAAATCAACTACGTGTGAGGCAACCTTGTTTTATTTCCTGACAGTTTGATGTTTAAAACATTTTTGTGGATACCTGTTGGGGTCAGGGAAACGTTAGCAGCTGCGCATTACTCAGTTGTGCAGTCGTGCTGTAATGGGGACTGCAGCTGAGTCACTGTCCTCATCGGTTACGTGTAAAACCTCCTGAAACATGGAGAGGACGCGGCCAAAGTGAGAGCCTTCCCAGAACACCTTTCCACATCTGGTGCAGACGTAGAACAGCGATATCCTCTGCAGCAGGGCTGGGGGCACAGTGTGGAGCTGAATGGGCAACCCCCCGGGAAAGGTCAGGGTGTCGTGGTCCAGTCCTGAAAGGGAGGCCCAGCGACACTGAGTGGCATACCTGGGGGGATCAGGGGTCACACTGGAGGTTAGAGTATCATCGAGCTTCTGCTCTTCCTGTTGACAGGACTTCTCACGCGTGTGGTCAGTGTTGTCATGGTCCTGCAAATATCCTGCAGACAAAATGGAATCATTTAATGACTTTGTTATTTAAAAGGCAAACATTCCTTGCAATAAACTATTTCGTTAACTATTATTATGAAGTCATAATGTTTATGAAAAAAAAAATGCTAAGAGCAGGGGAATGGCTCACAGATCAATTCTGACAACAGCTTGGAAAAAAAATTATACAACTGTATGAGATTTCATGAAGACAAAAAATGGTGGACAAACCTTTTTCTTTAAGCATCCTTAACATGTCTGCTTGGGGAATTGCCACATACTGATCACTATTACATGCCTAGAAAAACAGAGAAACATTTCTTAGATGAAGGGTTAAAAAGAGGAGTTTACAAAAGCTTTAAATAATCAAACATCTTAAAAAAAGACAAAAAAATAGATTTGTTCCCTCAGAAGACAGTTGGTTGGATTACAAAAGGTGAGACACGACAGGTAAAACTCTTTTTTTTTTTTTTTTCTCAAACTTGAGATTAGCAGAAAGCATCCAAAACACATTTAAGTATTTAATGTTTGAATAGAAGGTAACAGGACTTCTTTCCCTGGCTGGTCTCCAGCTGCTTTCTACTCAAGCGCTTAAGATTACCAGGTCCTGGATGACTGAGAATCTGCACCAACACATTAAGCTGTTCAGTAACTTTTGTCTACTGGACCTTCCTTAGAATGGATTACAGACGTTTTTACTGTAATAACATATCATCTGTATATTTTAGGGATGGAACTGGCACCGGTATCACAGTAAAGCACGGAGAAATTTTACACGATAACGATAACCATTTATGTTTGCCTTAATCTCATTATCGCGGTCGATTACCAGGATATGTAATATCAGCCTCATTCAAGTCTCGTGAGCGACTGTGTCTCGCGTGATTATGTAACTTCTAACAGAGACATCATAACATAAGCATGGCGGAAAGTGGTGCTAGCACGCAGGAGATTTACCAACCCACTAAAAGGATGAAATCTGAGGTCTGGGCATATTTTGTTTCTTTTAAGAATGCAGAAGGACAACTGGTGGAGGACAATTATCCCGTCTGCAGAGCATGCAAGAAAAAAAGTTGCTGCGAAAAGCAGTAACACTTCAAATTTACTGGCTATAATTTTTGTTCCTGATAGTTGTTTGCATATTTTGACCTACTATGAGTGCTAAAGTGTTCATTTAAACTTGCACTAGACAAATAAGCTTTGTTCTTGTAATTTATTTTCTTTTAAAATAAAATCTCTTTCTGTTTCAGTTGTTTTCCCTTTTAATGTGAAAATTTCATTTTGATTTTTGGATTCTAATCACAAGATTTTGTGATATTATTTTAATGTATGTGTTCTTTGGACATTTGTACAGCAATTAAGAATACCGCCATAATATCATAAACCGTGACAATTTGGTCACTATAATCGAGATATCAAATTTTCCATCGTTACAGCCCTAGTATATTTAAACATAAAATAAAACTGCAAGGAAAAAACAAATTGGCTCATTTAAAATCTTTCCCACATTTTCACATCTATTTCACCCAAGAATAATTTTCACTTTTATTGCAAAATCAAAAACTTACATGATGCTCACAAGAAAAGAAAGTGAAGGATCCTAATATTTGGCCTCCCTTATTCATATTAATGCAGTGGAGAGAATATGATTCTTACCATATTCTGATTCTGAATATGATTTGCATTTTCTGATAATAAAAACCGTTGTTTGACCATGTTTTTGAAAAGAGTTGTTGCATATTGGTTTTACAGTTGGAGCTAATAGAGAGGCAGGCCCACACAGAGAGGCTTGAGAGGTTTATCTATTCTAGTTGTGTGGGACAAACCCAGCTGAGGCAGAATGATCCACAACCCATGTTTGGCAGCGTCTCGCTATGATCCACAGGAAATATTGTGAACCTTAAACTATAGACTTGATTCCATCAGAACAAAACAAAAACTCTCAATTTTGCTTGAAAAAAAAAAAAAAAGTCAGCAATACGGAAAATCATTTCGTAATGTTTCTTTGTTCCAAAATGAAAATGGTCCGACCTGTGTTAAACCAAGTTAAAACCAGAGTTGCTTTGCCAGCTCGCGTGTGTTGAACCATTCAATAATAAATGCAATCAGACATTTTTCCCATGTTGCTGCTCTGGTGTGAAAATGTTAAAGTGTCACACAAAGATCTGATCAGGGTGTGGGTGTGTGTGTGTCAAGTCGGCATTTATGCCTCAGTAATGTTCACACTTCCATGCTGTCTTGTCCTCCCCCATGGTTAAAGTCTCCTTGGTGGGACATTAGTGACCTCTTGCTTGCCGGCCCCTAACATGAACACACACTTGTCTGTAAGCCATCCTGACAGCATGTCAGTGCTAAAAGCCTTGTCAACACACCTGAGCTCCACCCAGCAAACAGCATTCCACTCAGAAGAGGGCTGTAAATTAAACTACGCTCACTAGTGTGATCCTTGTCTAGCTTACTTAAGCTTCATCACTCTTTACCTGGGAGAAATGCGGAGCAAATCAAGAGTCTACACCCACTCAACACAAAAGCAGGCTGTCTCCTCTATGTGCATATGCTGAGAAGTGTTTGCCTCTGTGGTAATGGAGGTCAGGACAGGAGAATGCGCGAGACGCTGGAGGTGTGGGAATAGCAGAGGTGTCCTGTCTGTGCCAATGACGCTCATCTCTCTCAGTACATGCCATTTTCTCCTCTTTGAAATCTGCCTCACAGAAACACGAATAAACACACAAAAAACTAACCGCACAGACAAAAACCTTTTTAAAATTTACACGGGCAGCACAACAGTGCGCAGAATTGTGTGCATACACATGGCTCGCATATATGAGTGTGGCGGCAGCCAGGAAAACAGAGCTATTTGCTCAGCTCAAAGTTTCCCAGAGTTGAGCATGCCAGAACCTGCTCTGAACTCTCAAGGCTAAGCTTCGGACAGGCAGGCACACATGCACTCCATCTCACACACAGACACGCAACCTAGATGAAAATAATTCTCTAATTATTCAACACGGTGAGTTACAATCACAGAGATCATGCAGAGATCAATTAGACAAATACGACAGGTAAAAAGAGACATTACTTCAATTTGTACTGATATTAACACGCATCCCAGTGATTTTAACAGATTTGCAGACAAAAAAATATTTGTGAACAGCTGGTGCTTGTTTATTCTACAGTACAACCCATGTACTGGAGTTTCCAGGAATGCAGCTGTCACAGAAAGCATAAGAAGCACAAAGCTAGGCAGCTGCTTTATCTGAAGCTTTAGATAACCAAACTGACAGAACTGTCCAACCATTTCTTGAACAAAAAGTCAGAATTTTACATGTGTGCGTTATGCACATACTTCAGATCATGTTTGGGGTCAACATATGGTTTCGGTCACTGCCTGAAGATTGGTCATGACATTTTTAAGAGACGCCATGAATGGAACCGCTCCATATTGCCGTCCGACCCTTTTCCTCCAGGTGCATGTCTCCTCTAACGGCAACTCATGCACTTTCTCTTAATTGCACAAACACTATTGGCTCAGTCACAGTGAGGCGACTGGATTTTCCTCCCAGTTAAGCAACATTTGCTAACATGCCAAATAATATTAAATATTTCAATGTTGACTGTAAGTCAACCTTAACCCTTCATGCAATGTAAAATCCCACGAGGGCCTTAAATCAATAAGCATAATTGAAATGTTTAAACATCTCTCCTTTACAAAAGTTTGAGGCATTTGTTACATTGTTTTACTTGGTCAATTGTTCTTTGAGGATTTTTCAGAAAACCTCCAGCATTGTCACACTCACAAATATCCACACTGTGATAACAAAGGCCACCTAAAGTGTAATACCAAGTTTCAAAGGATGGGAGGTGGTTGGAAAGAAAAGAGGAGAGAAAAGAGGATAGTGGAGAGAGGAGGTAGGAAAGGGAGGGGTAGTAGACCCCCCACCCCCTCCGCCCCCCGCCCCCCACCCAACCACACACACACACACACACACACACACACACACCCACACACAGTGCTCTATAGGCAGCTCCCATGGGAAAATCCTAGACCAATCTCAAAAGGCGGTGCTTCTAGGGCCGATGTAGGTCACATGGTTGACATCAACCAATTGGGCACAAGTGATTTGATTCAAATTGTGGTAAGTCAGGTAAGAGGGCAGTGTGGGAACCAGAGAGAAGAAGACTGAGATGCATGAACTGCACCTCAGCTTCCTTTGAAAATGCCCTCTCTCCTGCCTCTGTGAATTTCAAGTTCAAGAAAAGGTTAGAAATACTCCCACAACCTAACGTTGTTGTGATCAAAAGCATAAAAGAACCCTTTTCCCCCCAAGCAACTTCAGTTGACCTTATAGGAAAGCAAAAGAAAGAACTTGAAGATACAGATTCCTTGTTTACTGACATTACCCTGAGAAACGATGTCATATTTGATTCATCTAGTTGTGCAAATGGGAAATGCTGTATAATAAAGTCGCTGTATAATAATTCACATTTATTTGCCCTTTCTACATGAAGATTACATTTTAACACAGCAAAGAGGATGCATTCATTCAGCTACTGTATCCTGTCTCTCTTGTGTGCATATGTCAATTTGGCTCTCTGACCATCTTTGCTACCTGATCAGACGCCCCAACTTTGAACCCTCGTTCTGTCCCTGTACATCACAAACGTTCCAGCACAAAAGTAAGGTAACAGGCCAAATGGAGTGACCTTTTCTGCTTTCCCACAGTTATGCCTTCCTATAGCAATGGATAACCTGACAGGCAATACTAACTGCAGTAAAGTGGCATATTTTAATGCTATTTAGCTGAACTGATAAAAGGAGGGCAAGCATATCTCTTCATTTAACACTCCACCACTGATAAAGTTGACATAATTTGTGTGGTAATAAGTAACAAGTTGTTATCTGTGAAAAGAAAATAAAGCCTAAGTTTCAGTCACCCGTTGGTGTAATATCTTTTGAACTGTAACATCGGTTGTTAAATTGAACATTAAACAATTTCAAGTTAATCAATATTTTTCTTAACCCATGTAGTAGTTACCTTTAAGATATAAACAGATACAATGTACATACAAGAAAAACAAAAGATTTATACACATTTTTTGTGAACAACTCCAACATCATCTTACAACTAAAGATTAAATGGCAGAGAATAAAAGGATCCCACGAGTTACTTGAATATATGAATCCAGTCACAGCTGAAACAAACAGTCAACAGATGATGATTATACTGGGTTAAAAAGAAAAGCTTGTATGTGCAGTATTTTAACGCCTAAGGGTCACTTTTCAGCCGGTGCAGTAACATGAGGGAGATAGCTGCTGCGACCTACTAAAAGTACTTTCCCACAGTATCCTGAGGGTATCTGGCCTGTATCTCAGCCCCACAGTCTGAGGTAATTACCAGCTCAGTTAACTAACCACTACCACCTGACAGCAACTTGAACTTGGACCACAGCAAAGCCTGTCTGGGCTTGACATCACACACACCTTCCTCTGACACACCTCGCTCACACACATGTACACACACACTCAGAGAGTGCACAGGCATTCAAAAGATGTAAAAATTCACAGATATCTCTCACACAAATGCACACCCATTCCTGACTCATGGTGCACCCACTCATTTCACCTGCACAAAGCACAAATTACTGAAGTCATGTTATGTCTTTGCTGCTTTCCCCAGGGAAACAGGCAAACCCCACTGAGGGTGATGGCATACTACTGTTGCTAAGTGTACACTGGACAGACCATGCTCGGGATTTAAACAATATGGATAATTACTACAGAAGAGGCAGTGCAAATCTAATAAGCGTATATTCAAAACAGTCAAAACAGATATGACATAACTTTGAAATCTTTCTTTCTTTATTTTCCAAAACAATTTCTTGTGCTCTTCTAAGCAATTTATCAAAAGCAGGTTTTACGCATGCACTACACATGTGCTTGACATTTCTAGATTTTATCTGGTAATGCTCCATTTGAGAAAACAAATATTCGCTTCAAAGGCAAGAAACTTCCTTTCCAGTCATTCTTAAACAATGCGGATATGTTACAAGAAATGTTCTATTAATATCAATGCAAATTTAAAACAGTCCACAGCGTCGCTCACCTCCACAATGTTCTGTACTTAGAAACTTTCTCCAGCTGCCTCTGGTTCAGATTGACACTTTATTCCATTCTTTCAAATGAAAAATCATACCAATCACCAATGTTCCAACTTTACACATTATTGGAAAAGACAAGATCCATGCATCCATAATGACTTTGAGCCATAAATAATATTTTTTTTAATCCTAGTTTTATTCTATGGACTGTAAATGCAGGATTGGTCTACAGACAGTGGCAAGAATAGCTTCTTTTTTATTTTTATTTTTGCTAACTTCTATAGTTCTATAGTGATATTACAACATTATGTATTTAAAATGTAAATGTAATGAAAAGTAATTTCACTTCCTTCATTTATGGAGGTAGAACTCAACATATCAAGCTCCAAATTGTGGTATTTCTACTTGAAAAGTGACTAATATGATTATCAAAGAAGGTTTCCAATTGAGTCAAACATATTTATACTTTGCATGTCTACATTTTTGCAAAGTAGCTAGTAATTAAAACTGTCAGATAAAAGAACAACATAGAGTACAATATTTCATTTGAAAAAACAGCCCTTTTTCCAAATGTTTGACAATTCTAAACTAAATATTTCCATCTCTTGACTTTTATAGCCATTATAACATATGCGGTGTTGTGTTAAATGATTAGCTGCAGATAAAATTAAGCATCATTTTATGATATTATGAGTGCACCTTAGAATATGGAGAGAAACATTTCACTTTCAGGTCTTGTTTGTCCCATCTCTCTCACCTTTGCTCAAGTCTTGTGCAATCTGTTCATCTTTCTTTCTCTTGTCATATTTGTTTTACCACCCCACAACTTTCTCACCCTCCAGTTGGCCTTAATGTTTCAACTTTTCTTCCCCCTCTTGCCTTCCCTTCAGTACCCTTCAGTTACAGATGCTCAATATTAGGATTAATGAAGAGGATAATAGTCTAGCGCCTGGGAGATAACAGTGTAACTGTGACGTACAGCACTAATGCTTTCCCTTTAATGTATTTTACATCTTTTGTCTTCCAAGTGTTTCTTGAGGCTGCATCCACACCATTCGAGTGTTTTAAGTTTCTTTACTCTGGTTGTCTCTCACCTTTAACCCCTTTCTTTCTGCCCTTCCCAGACGATTCCTTTTTTTTCTTCATGAGACGCCAGATAGCTGAGGTCAGTCTAAGTCAAACAGCTCAGGAAACACGAGCTGAAAAGGCCTGCTGATACTGCAGGTCTTAGAAAACAGCTCATTTTAAAAACATAAAAAAACTGGATAAAAATCATAAGACAGCATATCGTGATATATTGCTGAAAAGAAATGAAACAATTGATATAGAATATCCTTCCTTCTATCTAAACAATGCATTTTTAACCTGGTCTATGTTCCACAAAGCACAATGTGCTTCTCATTCACCCATTCAGACAGTCCATACAGTGCTTGTTATTCTTTTTCTTTGCAAAGACCAAAATGCCTGAGTTTTGCAAGGGTTCCATTTTCCAAAACCCATATCCAACTGCACACATAACTCAGAAGTGGAATTACCCAGTTACATCCAATGAACATTCATGTATATCATACCTACATTTAGGATCTTTATCAAACAAGTGAAAACTATGGAAAACAAAGCATTGTCTTGTCTGCATGCATTCCACAAGTCTTAATAAATGTAGCATTAAAGTTAACAAAGAAACAATCATGATGAATAGATGGGGAGCCTCATCTGCCACTCTAAATGTGCTGCAAACAAAAAAAAAATTCTTTGCCAAGTGTTTTTTGCACTATGTCCTGCCTCCAGTGCGCTCTAGTTTGGCAGCAGTCAGGAATATTTCCTGTTGTGATGACACATATCCAGCAAAGAATCTCCCACTGTGAAGTGGATGTTTGAGTTACAACTGACAAGAAAGGCCAAGGTGGATTCCCAGCATGTTTTTCCAGACAGTCTCTGCTGTTTATGTGTGAAATTGGTTCATGTCTTCTAGTTGACATCACACCTGGTTCCAGTTTTTATAGTTGTGTTCTGACAGATGTTCATTTATCGAATAGTAACTTCAGTAGTGTTTTACTTCTCTGCCTGCATTCCTTTACCGTCCTGGTGATAAAGACATCACATTCTCAAACTTAAAGCATCCATGCAGCTTTTAGTGGATATTTGTCTTTTTAAATCAATCAGGATGATCCAAATTTAATTTTTTCTCCTTGTCTATACAATATTATGTGCTTGGATACAAATCTAAATACAACCAGAATTCCGGAAAAGTTGGGGCGTTTTTTAAATTTGAATAAAATGATAACTAAAACACTTTCATATCATATGAAATTCTAAACTGGGAAATTCTACAATTTCCCAGTTTGGGATCAATAAAGTACATCTATCCATCTATCCATCTATCTATCCATTTATCCATCTATCCATCTATCTATCTATCTATCTGAGCCAATATTTTATTCACAACAGAACATAGATAACTGAGATATTTAACAATTCGATGTACAAAATGTGCTCATTTCAATTAGATGCCACCTACAGGTCTCTAAATAGTCGGTACAGGGGTGTAGCATCTCCTCTTCTTTTCAAAACAGTTTGACGACATCTGGGTGTCAAGGTTATGAGTTTCTGGATTTTTGGTGTTGGAATTTCATCCCATTCTTACCTGATACAGGTGTCCAGCTGCTGATGAGATTGCGGTGTTCTTTGACATATTTTTCATTTAATGATAAGTCAAAGGTTCTCTATAGGTGAAAGGTCTGGACTGCAGGCAGGTCAATTCAGCACCAGAACTCTTTTCTGACAAAGTCACGTTGTTGTAATAGCTGCAGTATGTGGTTTTGCATTGTCCTGCTGAAATACACAAGGCCTTCCCTGAAATAAAAGTCTTCTGGAGATATACCTTTCAGCATTCATAGTTCCTTCCAAAGCACGCAACCCTGTCCATACCGTATGCACTTATACACCGTCATACCATCAGAGATGCTGGTTTTTGAACTGAATGCTGATAACATGCTGGAAGTCTCCCTCCTCTTTGGCCTGAAGGACACGACGTCCATGATTACCAACAAGAATGTCAAATTCTGACTCATCTGACCATAGCACTCTTTCCCACTTTGAAACAGTCCATCTTAAATTTAAGTTTCGCTGAATCTTTTGGTGATGTTCTGCACTGTAGATGATGAGATCTGTAAAGCCTTTGCAATTTGACGCTAAGGAAGACTTTTTACACTCTTTCACAGACTGGAGAGCCTCTGCCCATCTTTACTTATGAGAAACTCTATAGCTAATCAAGTTACAGACCTGATATCAATTAATTTCATTAGCTGATAGATGTTCTCCCATCTGAATCTTTTTTTTTTAATTTTCTTTCTTTTTCAGCCATTTGTTGTCCCTGTGCCACTTTTTTGAGACCTGTAGCAGGCATCAAATTTCAAGTGGGCTCTTTTAGTGGATAAAAGTGTAAATATTTGTTTTGTTATTCATGTTCTGTTGTGAAAAAATATTGGCTCATGTGATTTGAAAGTTGTTTCAGTTTTCATTTTGTTCAAATAAAAAAAAAAAATGTCCCAACTTTTCCAGAATTTGGGTTGTATATCAAATTTTCCCAAGCAATTCAAACCACCATTCAACATGCACTAACACCTCTCAAACTGTCACTACACCCACACACATAAAATGAAATTCCAACCGCTGAACCTATCAAGCCTGAGCTATATCTGTGCGTGCTTGCACACACGCAGCTTCGTCATGGGAGAGCCAGTGGCAGATTCCTTTACTCAACGTTTATCCTTGCTGGTGGATATTCCACCCTTCCAGCTCCTGTCTTTTTTCCCGGCACTTTTCCTTTTTAAAAAAAAATAAAAAAAAAACTCTTCCTGATGTGGAGGCATGCAGGGAATGTTATTGTAATGGAGAGCGATTCATCGAGGACTGTAAATATTGACAGTGTTGGCTGCTGCTGGTCTGTTCTGAAGAACTGTGAGAGAAAGAAAAGACTCTCCCACATGGATTTTTGACAGAAAAGGTGTCAATGTTGGAGGGTGGCAACACAAATCATTCTGCAGAGTCCACATGTGGGTACAGTAGTTTAAAAGTCAAATGCATGTGTTAGCACACTGTGGTGGATGGAACTACGTTACGACAGGTTTTTGAGAAGGGTTAACAAAATTAAACTTTGAAAAAATATTAGTGAGATCATCTGTGATTGAAACTGACTCTGCCTCAAAAAGCATGGTCAGTTAATTTCCCAGTGATGTGATTCACAGCAGTGAAAGTAAAATAAAGCTTATGGTGCTTCTTTTTTTTTTTACCTTCCTCATTTAACCTAAATAAAATCCTTTTGGAGTGCCTTTATAGTGGCTGAACTTTCATGGTGATTTTTGATTCATATTATGGTGCATGGATAAGTTGCATTTGCTGGTAGATTTCAGATAAATCACAAGCATGACAGTATACAAAAACTTCAAAAAATTTAATTAATTTTCATCGAAACCTCAGCTGAGGGACATTCGAGTCCAAAAGAAAATATATGAATGTTAAGAGGAAAACAGTTAGTGCACTGTGGAATAAAGGATTGAAATATGTCATTTAAGTGATTTTCTTGTAACTAGCAAAATGCAAGGAGTATAAGGAATGAGATACTGAGTGAGATGGTACAAGATGGAACCTACACACACAGACCAACAGTCACAGATCTACATCTCCATTGTCACACTTGTTATTAAAATACACACAACCCACAGTAAAGAGGGTGCTGGAGTGTGAGACAAAGACATAAAATAGAAAAAGGGTTAAGGGTTAAGTAGCAATAATAATTCAGGATAAAACACAAGTATGTGTATGTCTGTGTGTTCGTGTAAATTTGAACTCAGTTCAAGTGTCTTTTGGAGTCTCATTCATTTCAACAGGAGGCAAAGAAGAGGCTACCAGCAATAGAGAAGCTGAGAGGTAGAGGGGGAGGTTAAAAAAAGAGGGTGTGAGGTTAAAAAGGAAGCAGTACATGATGGTGAATAAAGGCTGAAAGGAAAGACAGGACTGAGGTTGGAGGAGGGTAAGGAGGGGTTAAAGAAGAGTGGGTCGGAGGTGAGAGGTTGGGGTGTTTGGTAGAGGAGGGGGAGGGGATTCAGATTGAAGGGGGTTCACCTCTAGTGCGAGTGCAATGATGTAAAACCAAAATAAAGGACGATGGAGAGAGTTCCTGTGTCACACAGCCTCTTTAATTCCACCCTTCCTTTGCTTCCTCCCCTCCTTTCCTCTGTCCCCTGCCCTCCCTCCACTGCTGCACCCTCTCTGCGACCGGACCCGGCAAATTCCCTAGGGCGAGGGGCAGTCCCCTTTCAGTCTCCAGTGACACAGTAATTAGAAGTGTGGGAACTGAATCCATCCCTCTTTCTGAGCCCCGCACTCCCTCCCATGCTCGCTTGCTCTCTCCTCTAGCTACCCCCCAAGCCACCTCACAGTTCCTACCCCTCTTCAACTTCCTTTGCCACCTCAATTTGTGCGCCACACCTCAAGCCTCAACCAGAAAGTGGCATCTACCATCACAAAGGAGTTACAGATAGGGGTTTCACAGATGGATGATGACAAATGTAAGTGTGCAATAAAACGGATTTCTACCTACAGCATTAAGGATACTGAGGATGTTAATATCCTAAACTGCCTAATAGAAAAAAAAAAGGAAAAGAAAAATCTAACAAACACCCATATTGGCTAAATCCTTACTGGCCACCTGTGATGTTGATGAGAGCTAGACATCACACACACTCACACACATTGAACCCCTTACCCTTCATCCACCCCCACCCCACCCAGCGTCACTCCCGCCTCCTATACAGCCACATAGCCTCCTATCTCTTCGAACACAGCAACGCTGTCTCTCCCACTCTCTGTCAAGCCCACCATCACCACCCCAACCCCCATTCGCTATCTCCGCGGCGATAACCATGGGAACAGCAGCACTGTGGGAACAGGCCACCAGTTGACCAAAATAGACAGCAGGAAAATGGAGGGAAAGAAAGAAAGAAAGGGCTCCCCGTGTCCAAGGAGGCCTGTGAGAGTGTATTTGTGTGTGAGTGTGTGTGTGTAGGAGGTCCATGGGATCATTCAGACAGGTACTCAAACACTCTGCTCACCTTTGGTGTCCACTAGCAACAAAGAAGATGCTGACTGGTTTGAACTGCAACAATAATTTAATAATTTAACAGATATGCTGCTTTGATTTTAGCTGGTAGGACATGATGGCAGTTCACCCTCACAGACAGACACACTCTTTTAACAGTTTTACATTTATTACATAGCAGTGTGTCGTGCTAAAGGCTACACCCTAACCACAAACACCCACGCCTACACAACACAAAAATATTACACCATCACACACCCATTCAAACCCACAGTCAAACACCTCTAAAAGCCCACGTAAACACTCAAACATTCAGTGCAAAAAAGAAATGAGATGACTGAAATGGCTGGCATTCCAAAGCTTAAAAATAATGATGTGATGCAAAGACTGCTTTAAAAATGCTCTCCATCATTTATGTCAACTGGAAACATGTCACAACATCATACAGCCTGTTTTTTTTTGCCATGAGTTGACGATATTTCAGTTGGAACTATCTAACACCATCCAACCATCTATTGTATCTTTTATGGCAACTTTCTCAAAAGGACTAGTGCTGTCCAGTAGATTTCAGGAACACAGAACGACTACAGACTCCTTAATGCCACTTTACGAAATGCTTTAAAATTAGCCTTTTTCCCCAATCACATATATGGATATTTTTCTTCATGAAACAACATACATACTTTTTAAAAATATGTGTTTCAGTGTCGACCTTATGAATGACTGAACTATCTCCTGACCACAAATTTTCCATGTAACAAAATTGCTTATACAGTTCTTGGTACGTACATGTGTCTGGCCCACAGAAAATCCTTGTGGCCTTCAGTGCGTATACACACAAATGCATGTGTGTAAACACTTAAACGACGTGGCTTGAGCTAAAATGCTGGAATGGAGTTCTGATAAGAAACATTTCTTTAAAAAAGGAAATTAGGAAAAGATGCAAGTGGTGCATCATCACTTTTTTTTCTTCTTCCACCCACTATGGTTTAAAAATTTCCATTCCATTTATATTCTCCATGTATCTCAGTAACCCTGAAGTCCAACTTGGCATCCATTCTTATTATATTCTCCCTTCTTGTTGTTCTATGATTCAGTCTATCTCTAGACTGATTTTTTTACTATATCTCCATCTTTCTAATTTCTTATCTCTCCACACGACTCACATCTCTGCTCTGTTCTCTCTATCTGATCTTTTCTCTTCTGATTTCTATCAACCTATTTACTCTAATGATCCACAATGCCCCCCTTCCTTCTTTTTCAGGCCTTTCCCAGGCCAAATAGCCTGACCTCTCCAGCCTTCTACCTCTTTGCTCCCATGGGTGAGGGGGTGAGTGCCTCTGACCATTCCCATCCCGCTAGGACTTTCACTACAATCTGACTGTGAGTAACAGAGAAGAAACAGAGAACAAAATGGACAAAATGTGGGTGTGAGTGCCCGCCAAGCCTGGTGCTCCCAAAGCAAACAGTCTTCTAACCTCTTGATAACATTACATCAAGCAAACTGTATGCTTTTGGAAGAGCCCCTGCAACTTCATCGCCTTAAGGCTGAACAGACCTGCACGTGCACATACAAGAAGAAAACAAAAACACACATAACACATTTAAGCCATGTACACTAAGTGTGAAGACCTACTCTTAGATTATAGAAACGGTCACAATGATGCAGTTTCGCCCCTGACATACAACTAAAAGCAAAACAGTGATACATATCAGAAGCATCGATGTTGAAATACAGTACACGCACAAAGAATACCCTGGTTTTCCTCTCAAGCCAAAGAACTCTGGGGGTTACCACCTCCTACTTTTGTCTCTCTTGGGTTTATTGTAAATTGTTGCTATAGCTAATTCTCAGAAACTGCAGATACACATAGGTTTGTACTTACACAACCTGCTCATGTGTACGGGAGGGTTATGTCTACAGTTATAAATATATAGTTTCCTGGCTCCCAATCAAGCTCTTTTCACATATCACTTAAGCTGTGTATCCTTTTTTGGCTGAAGCCTACAGTAAAATTAAAGCTAGTTTCTTTGAAGCAGGATCTGTATTGTTTTTAACATTAAAATGTACAACAGTCTTTGAATGATAAATACAGAGAAGCCAATATCATAAGTGGTGACTTTTGTCTCCACATGTATAGGTATTACAAAAAGTGCTCCAACATTTCTATATACCAAGTTAAAACTCTGTTAGAGATGTTTTTGTTTCAACAGTCCCAAAACTATAAACAGCAGACAGGAAGACACATGCAACCACAGAATTTTAATGCCCCAAGTCTTGTGTGACAATAAGCACAGACAACAGACCACACACATGCATGATGCAGAGAGACAACAATCTTGTGCTGACTGGTGACTAAAGCTATGTAGTTAAAAAACCCAACATTTAAACTAACATGGCAGTGAGCGTGAAGATATGGGATGCTGTTAATGTAACCGCAGACATGTTTTATATTTACATACAGTATGCAGAACTGAGTGGGAAGAAATACTGTAAAGTAAAAATGCTTTGAATATTATTTTTATCAACTGACAAAATACAAAGTGGGCAAACAGAAGAAAAATGTAAATCAAATCAATGTGACCACCCTTTACCTTCAAACAGCATAGATTCTATTCTAATTCAAAACCGGAAGAAAAATGTATCAAATCTGTTACTGTTTACTCTACAGAAAGTGAAGAAAGGGGTATATTAGACTGTTCAAAAAAATAGCAGTGTGGAGTTCAATTAGTGAGTTCATTAATTCTGTGAAAAAAAAACAATAGTGTCAAACAGGTGACCCTTAATTAAGGATGAAGGCAGAAAATGCTGTACCTGCTGGTTATAATGTTTTTCTCTTTGAAAATCTGAGTAACATGGGTTGTTCCAGACATTGTTCAGAAGAACAGCATATGTTGATTAAAAGGTTGATTGGACATATACAGAACATATACAGAAGTGCAGAAAATGACAGGCTACTCAGCTAAAATAATGTCAAGTGCTTTAAAATGGAAACCAAATGGAAACACATGGAAGAAAAATGGAAAGTTACCATTTCGAAGGTATTGAAGAATAGCCAAAATGGCAAAGACTCAGCCAATGGTCAGCTCCAGAGTGATCAAAGAAGTTCTAAAGTTACCTGTGAGTAGTTTAACAATTAGAATACATCTATGTGAAGACAAGCTATCACAAGAAACCGCCACAAAGTCCCATTGTTGAAAAAAAAAAAAAGATATATACTGAAGAGGTTACAATCTGCCAAAAAACACATTGGGTTAAAGAGAAATGGCACAAAATTTTGCGGACTGATGAAAGTAGATTGTTGTGTTTTGGTCTAGGAGCCACAGACTGATTATCAGATGACCTACAAACACTGAATTCAAACCACAGTACACTGAAGACATTGAGGTATGCTGGAGCAAGCATCATGACATGGGGACGTTTCTCATACAATGGTGTCGGGTGTATTTATCACATACCAGTTTAAATTCATCAAAATACTTGAAGAGCTCATGTTGCCTTTTGCCAAAGCGGAAATGCCCTTGAAATGGGTCTTTCAATCAGACAACAACCCCAAACACATCAACAGTAACACACACAGTAAACAAGCAGGATCTTGGTTCTTGGCCAACAAGATTAATGGTATGGATTAACCAGCTCAATCCCCAAACCTTGATCCAATATTTATGGGGTGACATCAAAAATGTTCTTCAGGAAAAAACAAGAAATCCAGAGACACTGCTATTTTTTGAACAACCTAATATTCCTTTAATTTTTACTTTCTGTAAAGTAACAAATTTGATCACTCTTTCTTCAGGTTTTTCCGTCAGTTTATGTGGCCTACCACAGCTGAGTGGCTGTCGTTCTCAAACACTTCTATTTCCTTATAATACACCTGACAATTCACTCTGGAATATTTAGGAGCAAAGAAATTTCACGACTGGATTTGTTGCACAGGTGGCATCCTATCACAGTTCCACGCTGGAATTCACTGAGCTCCCGAGCTCCCATTCTTTCACAAATATTTGTAGAAACAGTCTGCATGCCTAGCTACTTAATTTTATATACCTGTGGCCATGGAAGTGATTGGAACACCTGATTCCGATAATTTGGATGTTTGAGCAAATACGTTTGCCAACATAGTGTATGAGATACCACAAGTAAGTGGCTGTAGGAGTGCACAGGACATCTGCTCTGAGTACAGGTTGGAAATCCCAAAGTCAAGATGGGATATACCTTCCAATAGTTGTAGAGAATGAAACTGCAAAGATCCTGTGAGACTTGCAAGTCCATACTGAAAAACTGGTGATGGTTAACCAACTGGACATTGCTGTGGTAGACTAACTCCAGAAGAAAGCAGTAGTGACAGACATAGGAATTCTAAGTGACAGGAACATGAAGGAGAAGGAACACAAAAAGCCGGAAAAATACCAAGGGTTGAAGGAAGAAATGGAAAAGACGTATAAGGTGAAGGCAGCAGTGGTTCCAGTGGTGATTGGAGCACTTGGAGCTGTGACCCCTAAGCTGGGAGAGTTGCTCTATCAGATCCCAGGAGAAACATCAGAGACCTCTGACCAGAAGAGTGCAGTCCTAGGAACAAAAATACTGTAGATTCTCAAGCTCCCAGGCCTCTGGTAGTGGACCAAAGCTTGAAGAGAGCAACCACCAACAGAGAAGGAAGGAAGTTAAAAGTCATAAGCTGTTCCGTGTCTACCTTTTCATAGCACTCCTTTTGTGGTAACTAATTATAGGTTTTAGTGTAAATCAAGGTGGAAAGAGTTGAGAAAATGGTATCTTGTGTTTTCTTCTTCTGCTGAGAGTTTTATTTCAGTACCGCCCTGTCCAACTATACACTGCCACTATTTTCTAATGCAGCCATTACATTGACATTTGATATTTTAGTGTATCATTCTTTGTAATAAAGCCTGTACGTTTGAAAATATGTATACTTCCATAGCCTGTAGTTACATAAACACAACATTTCATATCAGTTAACACTGATATCTTAATTTATTTAACATTACATAACCTTTACATTTTGTTCTTCTTCTATAAATATTCTTAAACATTTCTTATTTTTTTGATATGCTGTGCCTTAACTTTGCTGCTGTAATACTTGAATTTCCCAGTAAGGCATCAATAAAGTCTTTCTATATAATGCTAGTTGCATTGTTTAAAAAGTGATACAGGCTACGTTGCCTGGCCTCTCTAGCCTATTAGTGCCAGTCCTTGGTGCCAGCCATATGAATGCCCCCTAATACATTAGGGTTTGAGATAGTAAAATATTACATCATCACTAGCCTACAATTCTGATTTCCCCTGCAGAGGCTAATCAGAATTAGGATCTGCAAAAAATAAATAGATAAATAAATCCATCCATTATCTATGCCCGCTTAATCCTAGGCGGGGTCACGGAGATCTGCTGGAGCCTATTCCAGCTCTATTTGGGTGAAAGGCAGGGATACACCCTGGACAGGTCGCCAGTCCATCGCAGGGCCACGTGTAGACAAACAACCACACACACTCTTAATCTCTCCTACGGGCAATTTAGAACCACCAATTAACCTAACATGCATGACTTTGGACTGTGGGAGGAAGCCGGAGTATCCGGAGAAAACCCACGCAAGCACAGGGAGAACATGCAAACTCCACACAGAAAGGCCACTGCCGAGGTTCGAACCAGGAACTTTCTTGCTGTGAGGTAACAGTGCTAACCACCAAGCCACCGTGCTGCCCTAAATAAATAAATAAATAAATAAACAAACAAAACTTATTGGCTTGCCTGCCTGCCTTATCAGTTGTCTGGTTTTGAATTGAAAAAGGTTCATTGTGTCATTACAATCTAAAAATATTTGTCAGCCTTCTTTCCTTCCTGCAGCAGAGAGATGTCTGTTTTTTAAGACAGCAGGCTGATGGGGAGCCTGGTGGCACAGTGGTTAGGGCAGCGGTTGCGAGTTCGACTCCTGGCCCGTGCGACCCTTTGCTGCATGTCTTTCCTGTTCTCTCTCTGCCCTTTCCTGTCCTCCTTCACTGTCAATAAAGGCCACTAGTGCCAAAAAAAAAAAAAAAGACAGCAGGCTGATGATGAACACCCATGTAGCCATTAAACAAATAAGCCAAGAGCTATAGTGAAACCCATATCCGCTACTGGTACAAGTTGATTCACTTTAACCCATCAGTTAAATCATGCATCCACCCTGGTAGTGAGACCATTTGCTGATTCAGCACCCCACTTTTTGTTACATTTTATTTTTTTTCTCATAGGATCTGCATTTATCTCAAATATGGCCTTTCTCAAGACCAACTGACTGAAGTCCATCACAGCAAAGGAGACCTTTAATCCCTGTGTATACAATATATATATATAAATGCTCACTCACACACATGGAATTAAAAATATAAGGAGAAAAGAAAATTAAAATGCTAGCTTAATAAATTAGTCAAAAGAGGTTCGCATCACATGTAAGTAAGCTATGACCAAGCACAGCTGCCTGAAAAGCAGGACTACATGTTGAAGAGTTACTCAAGCTGCTAAAGTGGGTCTGTGTGCCATAGAGTTGTGATGATAACAACCCGAAACTTCTCAGCTATTTCTCACTGGCAGGTATTAGCACGGCTGACAAGAGTTCTTTATCATCCTGGATGAGTGCAGCACAGGCCGAATGAGCATGGTTGGTTTGCTATATTGTGGTGCATGTAGAGTGTGGGAGAATGATCTACGATTCACTAAGCTGCAAAGACCAAAGATCACATTTCACTATTGCAAGGGAAACCATTAAACCATGACCACAGACACAAAGAGAATCATACCAGCAGTTTCTGGGAGAAGAAAACATGATCATGAAGGTTAGTTCTCACAACTTTTTGTCATGTTACCCTTTTGATTTTAATTTCATTGAAAGAAGCAACATTATTCGACAATTTTTTGACAATATTATTGTATAGGTACATACACAGTTCCTCCTGGCCATAAATATGAAAGGAAAGAAAAAGGAAGAAAAAAAAAAAAAAAAAAACCAACAAAACACTGACCTACTTTTGCAACTAATTTCACACGCTCAAGATCTCAGAAAGCCTAAATATGCATAGCTCTACATATTTGCACAAATTTAAAGCTATACAACACTGAGTATTACATTACAATATTATTCGTATAAGATATTTTCTGCGTGTGGTATTGTGGTCATTAACTGACCTAAAGTGTGTTATTATACTGCAAAGAATTTTGCCTCCCTAAGGGGACTATTTGGAAGCAAAGGGCAATCACTCACAGCAGCACAGTCTGGCTGTGCAGCTACTGTGCTCTGCAAAACATGAGAAACTTCCTTTTTCTCTGGTATGTTTGAGAGGAAGGCATCAGTAAGTGGTTCCCTTTCCCTGAGCGGCAGGGGAAAGTAGACCCTATCGAGTGCCTCTTCCCTGGCTTCCCCACCTCCCCCATGAGCCAATATCACAGTCAGACAGAGACACGCAAACACACACACACGCACTCAGGCACACAGTGTGGTTTCTCCTCTGGAGGGGAACATAAACAGGGCTCTCTGTCTGCAAGTGGAGAGCTAGTTCTCATGACATCACCACCCAGCAGGAATGCTGCGCTCTGCCACGTCAAAGCCCCTCTACGGACCAGCAGCGCACAAACACATGCGCGCACACAAAACATGTAAAGTGATTTATGAATGCCCACATTTTAAAGGCAAAATCTACTTCATACATGACATGCAACAAAATGACCTTTTGAGTTATTTTGTCTATTTGAGCATTTTTGAGCAAATGTTTTTAATTTGTACCTGCTCAGACACCTTCCTCTGCACCCCCAACACTACTTTTGTCTCTCACCCTTGCTCAATTCTTCTCTAACCTTTCATATTTGTGCTGTGTGTATGATCCAGTGTCAGACTACACACAAACTACAAAAAACACAAATAATGCGTGACCAATGTATCAAAGACCAATGTATAATTGCCCAACTTTAGAGAAAAAAAGCTTTATCTACTATGAGAAATGTTTTGTATATGATTGTGTATTTGGGCACTGAAGCTGGAGCTTGGTGTGTGCGTGTGTGTGGGAAATTACGCACTTCTTCATTGTATTGGTGTTTGGAGGAAAAGCCCTATTGAAGCTCTCTACTTCCTTTTCACCTCTCTTCCTCTCTCCTCCCTTCTCCATCCCTCCATCACTTCCTGCGTCATCTCTCCTCTTCCAAACCATCTCCGCTTGCTATTTTCTCCCTCCTATCCCACCTTCTTCCTTCCCTCTCTCCATCTCAATCTATTTTCTTGCAACTTCTCTCCACTGTTCTTTTTTATGCTCTCTGTTGCTCTCAGGCATTTGGGGAGACCAGGGGCAGGAAACAGCTTGGCTCTCAGACAATGGAACACATCAAAATCAAAAAGCAGCACCAGCTTCACCAACTTCACACACAAAAACATAGCAAGACAAACAGGACATTCCAGCTGCGCTGCACCGGATTCCTCGCCTTGGCTAATCTGAAACGGAGAGTGAGACTGGGAGTGGAGCAGAGCAGGCAGGCCGGGTGAGAACTGTGAGTGAAAGAGAGCAGCGAAGATGAAAAGTGATAGGACACAAAAGAGGATAAGGAGGAGAAACTAATTTTCGGGAGCATAAGAATTTCTTGAAGGGCAGAAGTTTTGTGATGGTTGCAAGCATGTATATGGATCCTGTAGGTCTATGAGAGCACATTTTAATCACTGTACGCATTCAAAACACAGTATGACATGCAAATGAAATGGCACGGCAACATGATAATGCGCCACTGGAATAGAGATGCTGTATTTAATATGAGTCTATAAGCAAGGTACCCTTACTTTTTTTTTTTTGCTTGCTTTTTTTTTTTTTTAAATCAGGTCTTCTGCGACCAAAAAAAGGGAAAATGAACTATACAAAGAATCAATGTTTAGCTAAAATTAGAAGGTGAACAAAGGAGGTGAACACCCTGACTTTATAGCAGATTTGCTAGTGGTCATTTCATTTGTCTAAAAATATGCAGACCGTTGAATCCATGTGTTCACATCAGCCTTTATTTGTGTCAGGTGTCAGACGTCTGTCCAAAAATAACAATTAAGCTCCTTTGTTATCTAGACTTATTATCTGAATTTCCATTTACACTGCAATTTTCCAACACAAACAGAAAATCATGCCAGTGGCAACACGTTTTGTGCAGCTGTGGTTCAGGTGGTACACTAACCACAGAGCTGGCTGTTCAAATCCTGACTTTGAAGCTTGTTGATGTTGCTGAACCCATTCACACAACAGCGGCATGAGTGTGTGTAAATTATTGAAGGAAAAAATGGTCAACAGCTTATTCCAGTAACAACAAATGGATTATATGAAGTGCGTTATATGAAGAGTATCTATCCCTATACAAAAGAAGCTATTATGAGATCATCATCTCAGAAGTTATTTTTTAACTGGTAATGACTATATTCCAAAAAAGAAAAAAAAAAAATTCTTCCAACTGTCTGAGTAAGAAACTTAAGGGGTGTATGGATAACTTTATATTCTCTCTCCCTCTCTCTCACACACACACACCCACAGACACACAATAGCACAGATACATATCATGCATGTACCCGCACACACACACACAGGTGTCATTGCATTGCTATGTTATCCTGGGGCCTACTTGACTGTGGGAAAAGACAGCAGACCTGATTTGTTAAATGCTTGGTGAGTGATTGCTCATCTTCTGTCTTATCTGTGCGATTGTGTCTCTGTTTCTTGGTCTGCTCAAACAACTGTTGATTTTTATCTGGGATTTTCACACTTCTTCCAATTGTCTGCTTGACAGACTCCAAACTTTTGATGGCTAGAAAGCATGGAGAACTTTGATGTCCCTCTAAAAACTGTCAGAATTTCATTCTTACGTAATCAGTGAAACATATTCTGATAAATTTCTATTGCAAAGTGCAGAGCGTTTGTGTTCAGTGTTTCATTCTAATTTATTTACTTTTTTATTCTATGCAGATACATTATGAAATTACAAAATAATTCAACAAATTGTCTGCAAAATAAAACATTCAGAGCTCCTAATAAAACACTAGACTACATAGTTGTTGTGAAAGCATCACTTGGCATACAGTGTGATAGCATCAGTTTTGAGTTTGATTATCAATGTATGTGTGGGTTTGGATGGTTTCACAGCTGTCTCTCAGACAATCTTGTGTCTACAAAAGTGTAGTATGGCGCCTGATGCAACTGTTTAAGCCAATGGAAATGTGAGCGAGTGTGCACATGCATGGAAAGCTTAGTTGCCGTAGGCATTAGTAGTGGCAATGAGATGTAGCTGAAAAATGGACCAATCACCAACTCCTCCCACACAGCTAATCTGTTTCTAGAATTCACAGGAACAACTACTCATGTGATATGTTGATATTTTACACAGTGAAAACTTTAACCAAAGACAATGACATTTCCTAAAGTGATATATAGCGTGAGAACTATTTAAATTTTTTTTATGTCAACAGACTATACTGTGGTAAAAATGTATTGCAGTAAAATCAATACTGATCACAGCTATGGCGGTTCACGTTGACCTGATAAGTTGTTATATTTTTGAGGAAGTGCACTTCAGTCTTCAATGTACAGTATGGCAAAGGGTCCCCTGTTATGGCATAGATCCAACGGGGAAGAATAAATCAACCTTAAACATCTCTGGCTTCAATAAGCTTCATTCACCAGCATCCATTTCTCTCACGAAACTTTAATATATTTGTCCCAAAAGCTATTGGGGTGTTACCAGCTAGATTCACTCCTCCTTATCTATGTACTACTGGCTATTCTGAAAATAATGTGGTTATTACAAACATATTCAAAAATATACAGTTTTTACTCAATGAGGTTTCCCCTCCAATCTCCTGTGAAAATATAATAAATCCTGGCTCCAATAAGACCAAGAGGACAACAACCAAATGGCCTTGAAAGGGCAGTTCACAAACCACTGGTTAGTATACTGCTAGTGACACCCATTCATGTATAATCTATGTGTGTAACTCAGTGCATTACTGTTTTTGATGTGTGGTCTGCTTTCCAGTGAAGTCCTTTTTTATTTCAGATGAACAATGGTTTAATGAGTCAGGGTCTCACTGCGGTAAAGAGGCCATATCAACTCAGAACATTAGCTTCAGCTTAATATTATGTTTATATCAACTTCTGAGTTGCCAAGGCAAGGCCATATAATATTTGTGGGTAAAAGCCATACACTGGAAATACCAACTAACTACCTGTGTATGACAAACAGTGATTGTGAAACTGCTCTGTGTCATCAGTGAACACTTCTTCCCAGTGCATGAGTTCACCTCTAACGCTTTCTGAAAGCACATGTGAGTGAGTGTGTATGTGTGTAACAGGAGATGTAAAGCCCTCGCCACACACAGTGGGAAATTTTTGGGATGGTTTCCCTCGGAATGTCTTGGCGTGCCTATGAAATGCTCCCCTCCCCACTGTCTCCCCTACCCCCTTCTCACTGTCTCTCCTTCTCGTCTCAGGAGATTGGGGGGGTCAGGACACACAAATACAACCCCTGTTTTGTCACCACAGAGAATGGCAGAAGCACAAGGACACAAAAACAAGGAAATATGCAGTTAAAAAACAGGTTTAAGAAAAAGTCAGTATGTGCATTTGGGTTTTAAAACTTGTGTGACAGAAGTATAAAACTGCACATTTGTGGCCATGTACAAATTATGCATGTGTGCATATTTGATATAAAAAAGAAAAATGTGAATATGTATTACAGTGACAGAATATATACAAATCTATCCTGACACTGACTAACCCTTTTTACTAACATACTCAGCGTACACAAATGCAAGCAGACTGTCAGCGAAAGCGAACATTGAACGTTTCTAAGCCTCTCAAATTCCTCCAATTTCTCACCCTCCAGCTCTCTTAGAAGATCAAAGGACAGACAACATGTCTATCATCCTTCCACTTCCTTCACTCTCTTCCTCTTGCTATCCTTCCTCACTAGACAAATGCTCATCACACTTGCCCACAAAGTGACACTCACAACACACTCATCTACACACAATGACAAATATATTTTTATCTTTCTCCTTATCAGTGACTCAGCTGCATTTTCTCATATTTTCACCTTCCTAACATCACTTCTGTTGTCATTTGTCTCCATCTCCTTTTCCTTCCATCCCCCCAATCTTTCCCACCCCTCCCTTTCACAGTGCGGCAGTTCCTGTTGCTCTTGTTTTCACTTCCCCAGTAGTCTGGTGCGTGGGAACCAGCATTTCAACTGCAACAGTGTCTACAATTGAGTCTGAGTGAAACTGTGGCCAAGTCTACGTGCATTTGAAGAAGCTGAGGTGCCTGTGCATACAGTGTGATACTGTCAGTACATGTTTGTCAGTTTTGACTTTATCAATGTATGTGTGTGTGTTAGGTTGGTTTCACATCTGTCTCTCAGGCAATCTTATGTCTATAAAAGGCTAGTAAGGCGCATCTGATACAACTGTACAAGCCAACGGAAATGTGTGCGAGTCTGCACAAGCATGGAAAGCTAAATTGCCGTAGGCATTAGTGGTGGCAATAGGATATAGCTGAAAAAGTAAATTGTAATGGACTGATCACCAACTCCTCCCTCTCAGCTGATCTGTTGCTAGAATCTGCAGAAGCAACTATTAATGCTGTGATATGTTGATATTTAACACAGTGAAAACTTTAACAATAAAAAACTAACAGTAATAAAAAAAAGTGATTTGTCAATTTGTATTATAACATGCATTAGCGTAAGATGAATATTAAAATATCTTTTTTTAATGTTGACATCCAGCTGTGTTCTTCTGTGTCAGAGAATTTTTTTTTAAAAATCTGTATTTTTTTTTAGCTGAAAAAAAAAAAAAAAAAAAACAAAGAATAAACTATTGTCAAAAATGATCAGCCATCAACCAACATTTGTACCAATGTTGCAATCAAATCTTTTTCGTCAGAGGAGTGGATGGTCATGATGCAATTATCAGTAGGACTGTATTCAATTAAGTTTTTTGTTTGTTTGTTTTTACTGTGAGTAAAGAATACCTAAACATGGTAATTTTACAGCCTGTAAATAAACTAAAAAGGCTCAGATACAACAAAGCTAACCCAACACTTAAAGAGTATCACCTTAAGCATCATACTCTGTTATAGATCAAAAGAAGATGTTGAATTTTGCTTTTCTATATTTACACAATGGTTCTCGTCATCATATTGATCAAAACCTATGTTCTAAATCCGTTAAATCGTCATTGATTAATGTAAGTATGAAATGTTCCTTCTTAAGTATAACACAGCCATGTCTTCATTTTTAGGTTGAGACTAGCTCTTTTAAATTGACACAAAAGAACATTTATTTAAGATTGCCTTTTTTTTTTAATTGTATTTATCAAGATTATGTTTGCACTTAGTATCAGCGTGGATGTAAAACATACAGATCTATATTTTTTGAATTACTTAAATTAGTCAAAGTACCAATACAAACAGAAAGCTATAAAAACCAATCCCTTAAAAGAGCATTTTATACCAAATTTTTCTGTTGCTATTAAAAAAACATGCTTATGAAATGAGAATTTCTCACAAATAGTCAATATCTAATAATATTAGTTAATATGTGTGAAGTGTCCAAATATTAGTATCATTCACAGATTGCAACAGAAGAAACAAAGTTATTTTTTTTATTTTGTCCTGGAAGCTACTTAAAACTTCTTCCAGACAGTGAGGTGTGTAAAATTTCCAAAATGAAAGGCCCAATAGTTATTAATCCACTCACTTGTTATCCTCAAAATAGGTTTTGCCAAGAAAATAAATAAAAATTCTCACAGCATTAAATGTCTTGGGTATGACTCTACACACTCTTTTCATTTAGCGAATGGGAATCCGTGAATATGCTAACCTGGCTCCAGATACATTTCTGCCCAACAGCACACAGTAGTGCCGTGCCCCATATCCTCTGACTCTGCAACGTTAAGGAATGCTCGGTAATAAAACTGTGAAATTCTATCATATAAGCTTGAACTAAAAAGCACTAAAGAGGAAGAGAAGGCTAAATCATGACAAGGCTCAACGCAAGTGGAAGTAACAGAATAGTGATGTATTCACTTGCTATCACAGTTCTAAACTAAGACAATAATGTTCTTGGTTTTTCAACACTTCATGCTTAATGCTGCTCTCTAAGTCTTTTATATTCTAGTTACTACATATATGAGTGGGGTAAAGCATATGTGACTGATACCAAAAATTTGTATGTATTACAAGTACGAGCACTGAGACTTTTACTTTTACTTTCACAATTTCATTAATATAGGAATTAATACAGAAATTGATTACTGCCAGAAAAAGATCCATTTTTAGATTTCATGATGAGGAGCACAGAAGGAAATCTGTCCTCATGCACAAACATTTAAGCAGATGTGTATCTCAGTATCTCAGTACATGGAGTAAAACTGTAAAATTCCCTGAATAGTGATTTGAAATTAGTTCACTGAATAATAAAAAGTTTTATGACATTGTTTGAGTCATTGCACATTTATAAAATAATCTTGTAAATGTATACACTAAAATGAGTGAAATAAAAGTATAAATAAAAATAACTGTCTTGTAAAGGAGTCCAACAACACACAAGACATTATAAATCACAAAAAAGTAGAGTTGGAAAGACAAGTACAAAAACTATTAAACAACTGACACCCCCTTGCTCTCCCTCATAGAATATCTACAGAGGACCCACATTCCTAGACCTCTAAAAATTTCAATATCAAGAATGGATACCAAGAGAGACACATGAGCACAAATTAGTGGTTTATCTCTTCTCCCTTCTCTTCAACCTCTCTTTACTTGTGACATTCATCCCTGGTGTAGGAGAATGATAGCGGGAAACAAAGAGAAACAAAGGAAGAGATACTGACCCGTCTATTGCTAATCAGAGAACCTCACAATCAAATAACAAAGGGGTTAACCTTCCCTGGGAAAGCCAGTATTCACAAGCATGAAACTCATACTCTACAACACACACAGAGTAGGGCTCTACCTCTTGAAAATATAAAAGCATTTAAATAGCAAGTCAGCAAAATCTTAACATGAGCTGGTTACTGAATTTTACACTAGGACTGCAGTGTTATTAAAATATTTTTCACAAATCTTTCTAAAAGTGTATTTTTGCATAAATTACACTTATTTCTTTACAGAAACCTGGCATGGAAAAATCATAGTTACCGGTATATCAACTCTTTAAGATTCTAAATGTGGTTACTAGAGCTGTGGTCATTTCCAGGTAGAGGTTGGAAAACTTTTTCTGCATTGTAAGAAAGGTTTTTTTTCTCAGGTTTGCTCCAGATGTATACCTAGAATTTTTACAGTTCTACCGATGTGAAACACTTAATTGTGCTGGAGATCCTATTTGGCCTTCTTCAAGACATGATACATCAATGACATCCCCTTGTTGTAGTTTCAGGATGACCCAGATTTGGAGCTAGTGACCATTTGGGAATCGGTCTTTAAGTTGAATTTGGATCTGTTTTTGAGCCACTATCCAATCATCAAGACAGGAGGTAGCAGCAAGGTGGTCCCAGTTTGTAACATTTTGTGTCTGAGAGAAAAGAAGCTTGTGGTGTATCATGACACATTTGGGCCCCCCTACTAGGAACAGCCCAGAACACCCAGGCTTAGCAACTGTCCTGCAAAGACTGCCCTCCCAGTCACCCCCTACACAAGACACAGCCGTCGTCACACGCATCGTCTTCCTAAGCAGCCACCCACCGAGACAGGTCAGGTACCATAAATTAGACAATTATTTTCAGCAGCTGCTTAACATATTATCTCGGCTCCACAAACATGATAACAAAGGGGTCTGAAAATTGAGAATTCTTGTGCAGAAATTCTACTGTAAGCAAATAATGTCAATTTGATTCTGTAATGTAATATAAAAAAAAAAAAAATGTTCGTGTGGTGTGTGTGTGTGTGGAAGGGGGTGTGGGGGGTGGCAGCTCACTACCTTTAGTTTGCCAGTGCTACTTGTACTGCATCACAGGCAGGAATTCACAAAGGTACAGTATAAGTGTGGAATATTGAAATAAATTTATAAGCAAGACACAACTGTCTATCATTGGAGCATGTGCTTATGTCGAGTCCTTATGTTCCTACACGTATTAAATTTAACTGCTGGTTGCTCGTGAGGACAACAACATTTTTTAACAGATTAGGGACAGTATACGGGATCCAGTCATCTACAATTGTTATCTACAATCGTCACCTAGGATAAAACTGCCGAAAGACACAAACCGGGAGAGAAGAAAGAGGACACTAAAGGTTTTGAAGTATCCTGTTTAGCACAAATGAGTCTGAATGCTGGCTAGGATTATTTTAATTGTACTTAAAGGTCAATCTGTATGATACCCCTTTCTCTCTCCTGCTGTGCTGCAAACTGAAAAATAAATTAGATTTGTGTCTGAAATATCAAAGAAATACCTTATGTTTGTGTTTCCTCCCATCTTTTCCATTTTTTCCTCATTTGTCTCTTCCTTTTCTGACAAGTGTACAGGTCAAAGCCCTGGTGGCAGCAGGCTGACTGATGTCACACAGCCATCATTCTTCTCTACCACAATCTCCAGCCACTGCTGGGGCACCCAAAGCATTCCCAAGACAGACGGTAAATAGAATTCCTTTCTGTGCTTCCTAGGTCTGTTCCAGGTTCTCCCTCCACATGGAGATGCCGAGAATACCTCCACATGGATGCACCCAGGAGGGATACTGAAAAGATACTCAAATGTTTTTAGTTGCTAACCTGGAAGTAATTCAATTTCAGGCTATTCGATCTTTCACTAAATCCCAGTTATCCTGCCAATTCAACCCTAACTAAATCTTTCAACCCTCACTTCATCTCATTCTCTTAGCTATTAAATAACAGCCTGGCATAACACATACACTTCTGCTAAAGTCTACCAACCTGAATGTCAGTTTCTCATTCCATATTTTCTTTTTCAGGCCATCCTTCTTTCCCCCTTGACAATACCTAAAAGAGAACGTCTAGCTGCCATGCAAAAATTTGGTCTGAGAGCCAATGCTGCATGCAGTCAAGGTGAACCGATTGTGTATTCCTTCGCTTTTTCACTTGCTGCTATTTAAATCCCCAACATAGTTCAAGATATCAAGCCCCCTATCTTCACCAGCTGCCTAAGTGAGAAAAAAGAGCTAACATGACATTTTCTCACCTTACAGTTTTCCCATCACGATACATCAAGCTTTTCTGCTTTCATTCTGCATTAAACAATTTACCACGGCCACCACAAAGTTTTTTCTCATGACTCAGACACTTCACTAGCTTACCACGTTTTTAAGCCGCAGGAATACTTTCTTGGTATTATTGTTGTCTAACTTCTCTCATACAGAAATTCTTTTCCTCTTTCCCACAGAAAGCTGTCTATATACCAAAAAGCAAAAACAGATGTATTTTCAAAGCAAATGCTTTAGCGACACATTTGGAACTGGCTGTATAATGCAATCTGTCCAATATTTTACAGCCAGTTTAGTGTTTCTCCTAGGTTTACAGCCAGGTGCATGGGGGGCATTTAACGCTGAGAGGAATCATGTTGTTCATATGTTTCTTTTAATGACAGCAGCAATCAATATAATACAATATATTTATGTGACACCACTCATCCTTTTTTCAGGTATAACTAATTAAATAAGAACTTGACATGCATACACCTTTAAATGAGCAGACTCATATGATCTCAAAACCTTCGGGGTAAACTCTCACGAATCCAGCCGAGCAGGCTGTGCTTCCCAGTGTTCCCTCTGAATTACTGTCTGTAGGATTGAGGATCAAGTAAGCAGCTGGATGACCAAACCACAGTACTCTCCACATTCTGCTGGACTTGGTTTTAGGCTTTTAAAAGTGATAGCTGATAGCTTAAAGTAATGATACCTTAAACGCAGATACTCGTCTGATTTTCAGGTGGTTGATGCTACATTTTTTCCGACGAGCGCACTCTGTCTGCTGGTGGGAGTGTGCTCATCAGTGCAAGTGCACAGATCGTGCCAGAACTCTGCTACGTGCAATACAGAGAGCAGAGGATTGTAAATGTGCAACCATGGAGACAAAAACTGCATGGTTGTATAAAGAAAATCAATAACATAAGGCTATTTAGTTTGTTTAATAAGAGAACAAAGTATAGACCTGTTCTCCAACAAAGGTAACCTTAAATGACTTTTGTTGTGATTTGGTGCTGTATATAAATCAAAATGAAATAAAATAAACTTGACCTTGAGGAGCAGGGAAGCATACACTGTGTCAATATAGCAAATAAACATAAATGCTCGCACATCCAGACATACCTGACAGCGGCTGAATATGTCGCTGGGAGTAAGCTGGACATTGAAGTGCCTGAGAACTCTAACAGCTTGGTCCTTAGCTTTTTCTGAACAGTCTAGGGACAGGCAGCGGCCCTCACCCACCTGGGAACGCAACTATACGAAGAGAAAGAGATGCATGATGTTTACGAGCAAACAAATATGGTATGCATACAAGTGCAAGTCCAAGAAAATACTCACATTTTTTAGTTTGTGCGTCAGCGATGTTTACTTACAGTTTGAAATGGTTGTCCACATGTGAGGATGACACGGCCTTCAGCTTGTGCTAACTGACACATAACATAATACAAAAGTAAATATTCAGTTACTACAGCACTGATGTTTATAGTTACCTATGTACAGTCGTGCGCAGAAAAGTTCAGACTCATTCAATTCAAATGTTTTACAAAAACAGACCATAAAAAAATAAATCATATGATCCTTAACAAGTTTCAAAATTACTTTTCATATAAAAATATATTGGTCAGTTTTAGCCAGTAAATGCTGCAACAGTCCTGACCAGTGTCTTTAGTATGAGACAGAAACAGCATGCCATATAATACACCATTATATCCACAAAGGCCAAAAATATCTTTTTTTGTTTATTTTGGTTTTGAAAAGCAAATAACAGTTGAAACTCAAGCTGAAAGCTAATCAGAATTTTAATCAAGATAAATACTAGTCAGTCTGTTCACAAAAAGCACTGTATATCATTTTTGTGACCATTTACATTTTACGAGAAAGTGCATACATTGATTGATTGATTCTCTCATTTATTGTTTTTGGTGGAACAAATCATGGATTTTCAAGTGTACTGGTTCTAACAACCACACTTTAGTTCTTCCATTAGTTTTTTAAAAATCTTTGGTTAAGTTTGTAACATTTTGTTTGTCTTTCTCTTGTGGAGGAAAATGTGTTTCTTATTGATTGCTAACTAACCTTTGCTGCTATCCTGTGATCATCAGTGTTCTCCAGCATGACCACATCAACTCCTAAGCAGCGTAGATACCTTCCAAGTCCTTGCAGCATATTGTCACACACCACCCGCAACTGCTGGGGGGGTATACGGGGGGAATCTTCTGAAGGCTTCTCACCACACAGGAGGCCTTTCTCTGTGTCAGAATGAAGGGGACTGACCCTTTGAGCCCCCTGACATTCCTAAATGGACACAGAGAATAATGTGATACTTAACCGATCCCCACTAGAGGATTTTCTTTTCACTTGCACCACAGTTTGGTGGGGGGGTCGAAGCCTCGGGTTAGTTATACAACTGCACCCCTGGAGCTGATAGGAACTGCTGAAGTGTCTTTGTCAAACATGCATTGTGCCTCCCTGGGTTTCAGCTGGAGGTTCTCTGTATTCATTCATATGTCACATGAAAGGTCATGGGTTATCGCAGAACTAAGAATTGCCAAATTAGCACAGTTACTCTTCATAAAAGAGCTGATACTGCTTTGTGATTGTGGTCTATGGTGAGTATTCTACAAATAAATGCAGAAAATTAAACTTTTAAAATTAACAGTAAAAACCTCACACACACTGCTATCCTTGTCAATATAAGAGGATGATTACATATCAACAATAATAAATTCAAACTTTCAATTTACAAAAAAATTCAGACCCTTCTTCCAATACTTTATACAGGGCTTTCAAGTGGCAATTACATGTTTGAAACTTGATGTCTCTAAAGTCTCTAAAGGTTTTGTACACCTAGGTTTTGGAATTGAACAAATTTTTTCAAGGAAAATACCCCAATGCTCTAAAACAGTGGATGATGAGCATCACTGAGAACATTTTTCAGCCTCTCCATATCTGTGAGGTTTTCGGTCTTGGCTTGGGCTCCATGCTGTTGTCACTTCCAACAGTGTGAGGTGCCTTGTGCTAAACAGACATATTAACCGTCACTCAAGCCTTACATACGTCCAGACATTTAAGCTTGACTGATGAAGTGCTGCTAAAATAGTAGTTCTTGTTGCCCGATCACATCAAAGGACTGAGGCGCTACAACTGTGGGTGATGGTTGGTCATCTCCCTGTCCAGGCACTTTGTTTCTCAGTCTAGCTAGATAGTTGACTTGTTCCACTTCACGGTTACTGATATAACCATGTTTCTGTTCTATACCCTCACTCCAAACTAAGCCACTGAACAGACCTCTACAGATGGTTACTAGGTATAATAGTTGACTTTCTGCCCTCACATATAGTGTGGACTGTAGGTTCATTTCATACACAGATGCAACTTTTTTTTTTCTTCTGGATCAAGACATTCGTGAATTTGAACTGATCAACTAATACTAAATGCTGGCACAAAGCTCGTTTCCACTTTGATGCTAGATATAAAATCAAGCCCCAAGTCATTGTTCGCTGATCAAGTATGAATTATATATTGTTCATAAACTATCTTTATGATACATAAAGAGAATGTGTGTGTTCGTATAGTGTGTTTATTTGTTTCCACAGTCAGATGTCTGGTTGTTTGTTTTTTATATTCTACAAAATGTACTTGAACAGTTCATTTGTCTTGACATCATAGACCACAAAGAAAGATATTCACAGAAGCCTAACAAAAATGAGTGAACTCTGTTAATATCCACATTACTTGGAAAGAAATGGCAGTTGAATCCTAACCTCTTTGTCAAATGCCTGTTTTGTCTTATTGCCCTGTTTCTCCTTTTGCTTCTTGTCTCTGCTCATCTCTGACTGGCTTGATGAGACACTGCGCAGGTCAGCTGGCAGCCCAAAGCGAGCTGGGTTGCTGGAGAGAACTGAGTACACATCCAGCAAACAGTAGGCATCTGCCACTTAGGGGAAAGTTAACAAGTGAGAGAAAGAGTAAAGAGGGGGGGTTGAATTTGCTTGTCTGCATTTTGTCAGGGGATAACAAAATAATCTCTGATATTCAATAGAAAAAAGAACCGCAACCATCTGGCTCTCAGTCATTGTCTGTCTGCATGCATAATTCCTTACCTGCATATCTAATTTGGCTGATGCGTAATGGCCGCTTCTCCCAGTTGGACATCTGCTCTCTCTTGTCCAGAGGCCTTCCCAGAACCTGTTGTACCAACAGACTGAGACCTTTTTCTGCTGAGTCCTCTCCGACCAGTACCTCTTTTGGACCAGTTTGAGGTCGATGGACCTTGCCACGCTGAATCTGTAGAAGGCACAATAAATGTACATACTGAATTCAACTGAATAATATTTTATTGATACCAAAAAAGGAATTTATGACGTTACAGTCTAAAAAGTGAGTGCTGAATATTTGTTCCATTAAAAACATTTTCCATGACTGCAGGTTCAGTAGTCACACAGTTTTCATAGCTTATGTGTCAACACTCAAAACCCCTTCAGGTCAATTAAATATACTGTTTCTCAGGCAATCTATTAGACGTGGCATAACGCTACAAATGTAGGGATAAATTATGGAGCAAGGTTTTTACTTTTAAATTTTAATTTAATCTTTTTTAAACTAAGAAATTATATAATTTCATATAATCTGCATTTGGAAAAAATAACTGTTCAAAACATTAGGTTTCTTCATCCACTGATGTTTTCTTGCCCAATAGTCAGAATTATGTCTGAAATGCACAAGTATTGTATTGTATTGAGCTGAATATAAGACAATGTTTTTTTCACTGTGAAAGCATCTGAAAAAGTTGGGTCATCTTACATCTTACAACACCTAGACTATTACATTCATAACAACTGATGGCCCGGAGCCAGGCCCCTGTATGTGAGCATCAGGCTATTACTGGAGATAACAGTTCCAGAGAGTTTGAGAGATGCAGAAAAACACCAGGCATCCTGCGTAAAGCAGTGTAAAAGGGCTAGTGAGGAAACAAATGAGAAAAAGTCTTGGCAATAACTTTAAGGTGATGGTAATAGCAGTAGTAGCTTTATGCCAATGCTACAATACTAATAACAAACTATCAGTACTCAAGAATGACCTTTACAACAAACTTAATAGTGCACAGTGGAGTTATCTGTTCTGCTTGTGTTTGTGTAATGTTAATCTTTCTATGAAACTTTCTATAAAGCTGTTTTAGTTATGTTGTAGTCTTGTACTAGCATCCACCAAAATTTTGAATCACATTGGCTTATTCTTTTTCTTTTTTCTAACGCTGCCATACTACCATCATATGAACTCACCAATCATCAACGAACTGATAAACCTCAAAAGAAGTTGTCAGAAATTATGTTTTATTTAAACTTGCATAAAATGCTTTCGCTGCTTTCTGATAGGTAGAGAAAGTGGTTTCATTCTGGTTATTCTAGGGGACCCAGACAAAGAGAAGGAAAGAATGAGTAATGATGAATGTGGCTGGAGGCACATTTTAAACCCAAATCCAGTTAGTTGCTTGTTCTTCCATGGTGTCATGCATTTTCCAACATAGATGCCACTATGATAGAACAATGGGTCTGACTGGTCCACAAGCCACAAATCCAGTCTTTGACTAGTAGACAGATTTGACATTGTGAATGGCTACCACCAACAAGTTTTAGTTAGCCAAAAATAAATGAAAGGCTAATATTTGTATTTCTTTGCCCAAGTGGAAAACTGCATAAGATATTCCCCCGGTAAGTTTGGAAAACATGAATGAACCCTGGCTGAAACTTTATTTATAAAGAAAGCATGATGCTCTTGACCAACAGCTGAATTGAATTAAGAATACAGTTGTATGAAGGCATGTGAATCATGAATAATCAGCCTTTTCAGACAGATGGAGGAAGCTACTAAAATAGCACTAAGGGGATCTTTCTGAATGCATCCAAAGTGTTAAATACTGTACATGGTATTTTTTTTTTAACAATGCATTGAATCTAAAACAAAGGGGATGATTTAGCGTGTTGTCTCGCACGTTTTGGACATTGGTACATGCTCTGACCTAACACGAGTTGTGTAGGTTCAGTATAAATGAGATTGAATTGACCCTTTTGTAAGCACCGCCCCCTCCCTAGCTACTGTTGCTAGGTCGGACAGTCTTGCTGCTCCTGCGTTAAGGACTATGTTAACTCGCTATATTTCCGGTGCTTATCATCAGTATTTATATTATACTAGAATAACCTCATGGTGAAATATTGCTGCTGGGGACCTGCAACAGTGATTCGAGGTGTCCAGAACGTTTGGAGGGGAAACATGGAATTTAAAGGTCTGTTTGAACAGTGACATTTTCTCTGTACTGCTATTTTTCTGTCTGTCAATCAAATAAGTGGGATTTGTATCTGAAAGCAACAAATCTTACCTTTTGGTGTACAGTAAGAAGATCAAGGATGCTCTCCATCTTGAGTGGCTCCTCTGATAACTGATGCCAGGTGGCCAAAAGACATTTAAGATCACCAGCCATACCATAACCTGAATGGAAATTTCAAAAAAATTTGTATGTAAAACCAATACATTGATATAAAATGTTTAAATGAAATCAATTTAATATTTGTCAGGACTCTTGCTAACCCAGTTTAAGGACGTTTTCGTTCAGCAAACAAGGCCCTGATGAAACCAAGAGTCTCTGGGTGCCGACAAAATCCTCTTGCACAGAGGTCCAATAAGAAAACTTGATCAAGAACTGCAAGCTGTATCAGAGCAACCAACTGAGCTGAGACGCAGCCAAATGTGGGCTTCCACTCCATGTCAACACCTACGATACCACCTTCCTTGGAAAAGGCACATATAGATGTTAAGTCAGAAGCAAACTGATACGTTTTTTTTTTCAATTTTAATAAATGATGAATCTGCACATTCACAAAACATTCTTTTTTTAAAATGAGTAATGTACTTTAATGTACCTTTAGCACAATGTTTCGACATTCCTGGAGAGCCTCCGGTGTGTCTATAAAGTGGACCTTTTCTTTGGTGAGAGGCACCTGGTAGAACTTCTTACAGTTAGATGGCACCCACTCATTGGCTTTCACTGAATCATTTGGACATATCTGCCTGAGCAGAGGGGATAAATGTGTGTTCTTTAAATTTGCATGTCAAAGACAGCTTGAAAAGGCATTTAAAAAAGCATAACATTAAGGAGTGCATATAATAGTGGCCTGTTAACTGCATTACATCAAGAGGGTAATTCCATCCCATTTCACTGATCCCTTGCTGTTCATGTCATGAATTTAAATATAAAAAGAGTCTGTGTACCTCTTTGTAGACTTCACAGATTGCTCATTTTTACTGGGTATGATGGAAATAAGTGCAAACTATTAACAGAAATTTGTTGACAAATAGTTGCTGTTAATATCTTTCTTTCTGAAAATATTTGAAAAAAGAACGAGTCTATTCAGAGGAGAGCAGCAAAAATTAAGTATCTAAACATAGAGTCCATGTTGCTGTTCACTGCAGCTACAGCAGTATAATCAAAGTGTACACTCTTCATGTTTATGTATAGACATTTAAAGGTGGGGTTGGTGTTGTTTGAAAAACGGTTCCAGCAATCCAACTCAAGTGAGATTTTGAAAATATACACTCCCTCCCTCCTCCCAAAGGCTCTGCCTCCTCCTCTTCAGCTCACCCCTCGAAACCACGCCTTCACACGATTCACGACTACATGAACCACAGGGAGGGAGGGAGGGGTGAGTGGGAGTGCATTGATATTTGATGGACGTATTATGCAGCCAATCAAAATAGTGATGATCACTATTTTGATTGGTCAGAGTTTTTCTCTGATTATAACCTCTAGACTGGACCAAAACGTTTAGTTTTTTTTTGCAAACATTTTATTTCAGTGGGTGCAGGGGCGCCGCTAGGGATTTTGGGCCCCATGAAAAGAATCTTTACCGGGCCCCCCAACACAGCGGCGAAATTTGTTGATGCTATTTTTGATCATCATTAGGGGCCTCTCTGGGCCCCCCTCAATCATGGGCCCCTATAATCCGTATCCTTTACCCCCCCTTTTCGGCGCCCCAGAGTGGGTGCAATGGGAATGTGAAAAAGTTTTCAGGCAATATTGTAAAAAGTGTTGCAAAAAAACAACACCTACCCCACCTTTAATGCAGAGGCAGTGTTCATTGACCTGGAGCACATTCATGGAAGGAAACACATCAACAATGATGTTAAATAAGCAATGTCACATTGCAAATCTTCGAACAATTTGGAATCTATCATTCTTCAGTGAGCAAAATGGTTCACAAATGGGAAAACATTCAAGGTAATTGTCAATCTTCCTAGATGACAGTATTTTTTTAAATTTATTTATATCCTTTATTTAACCAGGTAAGAGTTTCATTGAGATTAAAATCTCTTTTTCAAGAGAGACCTGGTCAAGAATGGCAACAGTTGGTTAAAAAGACATCAGACAAAACAAATCAACAAACAATCAGCACCATCAGAATAAATCAAGTGAGTGTGAGAGAGGAGACATGGATATCAAATTTAGAATTCAGATTTAAATTCAGCAATATTAATACTGAGATTCCATTTTTTTCTTCTTCTCACAAAGAAGCTGAGCATGTGGACACCAGACATTATGTTATAGGATATGTTCATGCATATTTGGCCTACTCACTGTAGATCAGGTGGTAGACTTTGCTGCTTTTCCCAAACTCCAAAAGGAAGTTGATTTCTAGGGATGTTGTATCTGAGGGACCACTGGGCAGCTTTGTGAAGACCACAGTACTTCACCAACATCTCTATCAAGTGGACCTGCAGCTTGGGATCATCTGCCACTATATACTATACATAACATGCATAACAACTTGAGAATAAAAGTTTTTGCATAACATACTGACACTACATATAAAACACACAATGCAGCATATCCATACACATCATTAGATGAATTCATACCATGGTGCAAAACCAACCTGTATATGGTCAGTCCAGTTCTCTTCTGTCATGCCTTTCTACAGTACAAGAAATACAGAAGATACAAGTCAGAATGTTGAATTACTTGTGTATAAAACCTGTCATAGTTTTTAATGAAAATCACACAATTGAAATTTAATCATGTCCAGTCCTACCAGGCTTGCTCTGTATACAGAGTGAACTAGTTTTTTTTTCATATGCCAGTAAGTATAAAGTTTACCCTAGAATATGTCACTGCTTTTCTTATGCTAAAATGAGAAATGCGACATTTTGTCTAAGTCATTGTGACATGTACAAACAAAATTGCAATATAATGCTTCAGTTGCACTCCAGCTGCACTGCTGCAATACGTGACATAAGACTTTAAATAGACTTCTCCCAGACAAAAAGCCTGAATGGACAAGAAATTAACTTTCTGCTTCTTTCCTTATTTTCTAGTTTACACTGTTACAATCAGAAACTGTCTATTCTTGTTTCTATGTGTTAAACACACAGCATACATCATTGTATAGAATTCAAGTATAGCTATACAGTAATTTTGCAGCAGAGGCTCTGAGCTATAAAATAAAGATGAATACAGAAAATTTCAAAACCCTTTTAATTAGTGAAGAGTAGTTTTTCCATGTTAAAAATCTGTTTCAAATTAATTTGAAAGAATATTGGTTTACTTTTAGGAAGTGTCATCTAGCTCTAAACAAAATCCACCCTGGACACCCTATTATTTAACAGTACTATGTCACACATCAACAATAATGAAACTCGCTCACAGAACTACAGTGCATTGTAATAGCAGAGTAGAATCAAGAAAGTTATGATAGAAAAGATGCAAAAAAATTCAACAGGAATACATTTTGGGCAGCGTCGTAAAAGCAACTTAACCCCTATGCCTATAGGGGAACATCTGAAACTGAAATGACAACGAAATAAAGGGACATCCAGCTACTTGGGCTGAGGACTAGTACGGGATGGAGTCATCTACAATAAAATTTGTTCAAACAAAAGATGCATCTACAGAAGCAAAGTGATTAACAAGGCAAATGATATCAAACTGAAATCACTGAATAGAAAGAAAAAAAAATTATGACTTCTATAACTACGATCACTGAAGTGATCAAGACAACTAGATGTTTTGATACATGCAGATATATTTGGGGCAGTGGCTGGATGGCAAGTCCCAAAACTTGTTAGCAATTAAGACATGGAACTGGGAATGCTAGAGCCAGGTGACAAGAGCAGCCAGTAGGCTTCAGAAAGAAGATGAACCGAGAGGTTCGTGAGTATGCTACTTAGTACAATTGAGTCTGAATATTGACTAGTATTATTTTAATGGAATTTAAAGGTCTGTCTCATCAGTCACATTGTGTCTCTCCTGCTGTGCTGCAAACTGGTTTTTTGTGTCTGAAAGCAGTGATGGGTTACCCAATTACAGTTCTAAGTGTGTCGGTTCACAACTGGCCCACATGGTAAGCTGTGGTAAGCAAACAGGATACAGGATACCAGTGGGTTTAATAATGTCTCTGCAAAACACCACATTACACAAAGTGACTTGAGCAAATGTCTTATAATTATAAGAATTAAAACATTTTGGATCTGAGTCACATTAATAGTGGTATTTTAAGAAATAGGCTTTGTTATGCAACAGATACAATTTCAAAGATATTGTATTAAAAACAGAAAATATATATTAAACAATTCATTTGTAATTTTTGGCAGCTCTACGAGATGGCTGCCGATTTAAGGTATGAACATTTGAGCTTGTGCACATTCTGGGAAGTGCTCTGCTTATTGTGAAAATTTTACTGCCTGCAATACATCTGCAGGCTGTGTGCAACGTGAAAATACATTTTCCCTTTCTTCCAATATTCCATGTTAAATTTTTCCATTTTACATCTTAGATGGTATTTTGAAGTCCAGTAACATAGAAGGCATTAAACATTACTATAAATGGAAAGGCTTTCTCTACCACTTACCTCCACAAATGTCTTATACATGAGGAAACGTAAAGAGTCTAGTCTCCTCTTGTGCAAAGCATTGGGACATAGTCCTGCGTCAAAAAGACAAAGTTAGGGTTGTTTCTGTCAGGGAAATAAACCCACAATACCCAAGAACAACCAGACATGCTATTCACCCACCTTGGTCAATCTTGAATTTCTCCATGAGTCGTAACAACATGTTTGGTGAGCATTTTGGGCTGAATCTGGGCAGTGTGGTGTTTGGAAAGACCTAAATAAGGGAAACGCCTGTAGAAGCACACAAAATAATATGCATTTATTAAGTGTCACACAGAAGATTATGATGGACAGTTTGCTCCCATACATTCAAACATGGTAGCATACTTGCTTATCTCTTCCACACTGAAACTGGGGTGGCACCAAGAGTCCAACAGTGACACAAGTTTTTGCTCTAGCTCACTGTGGCCTGCGACGAAGGACTCTGCCAATGACAAGCTTATCTTGTAATATTAGTGGTACACATATCTGCAGAAAAACATTGGAGACAGAAATTTAGGAAGAAGGAGATTTGAAAAAAATAATTTCAGGATTAAACTGTCTAGGGCATGGGTTTCTATTCCATTGTTTGGGAATAAACATACACCAAGGCTACACACACATCTGTTGAAAATGTCCCATCTCACCTCCTCCATGTTTAGTTCTTTCTGTAATTCCAGCTTTATGCTAAGGACTGCAGCCTGAGAAGAAAACAAGATAATCAAATTTTGTGCATTATTTGATTTTTATAACATTTGTTTTGACTGAAATATTTTTGCTCTGAAAGATGCTAACACAAAAAAGATACTCACTTCTTTGTAACACTTGAGAGCTTGCAACCTCACAATGTAAAAACGTAGTATAGACGGGTCCAAAGACTTAAGCTGGTAAATGTTCACAAGACAATCTACAGTGGCAGGTTGGGTATCTCTTATTAAAGCAAATGCTCGCCGCTGCAGTGCCATTGCTTTCTGTTCAGAAAGTGAGCTCAGATTCACCTGATGAGGGGCAAACAGAAAAAAGATTCATTTGAAAAGTGTTTCACACCATTAATTTTTGAAAGTTAAAAGGGCCTAGAGACAATTTGTATTGTGTGGAGCCCTGGAGGTGACATGGAAATTCTTTTTTTTATCTAGTGGGCATGACTTTTTATCTCGTGTGCACGACTTATTATCTTGCACGTGCAACTTAATGTATCTCGCGCGTGCGAGTTAGGTGTCATGAAAATTGTTGTTTTTTTTAATAATTTTTTTTACGAGTTATGCATGTGCGAGTTACTATTCTGCAGTCAGTGAGGACAAAACACTGGTCAATTGTAATTCTAGACAGTCTCATCATTTCATTCTTTAAGTTAGGAATGCTTCATAATGAGATACTTAGAAGCTTAGCCTTGTATGGGTTTATTTTAAGATGGAGGCATCTTATCAGAATCCTTGGAGAACACAAACTCAGCCGTCGACAGTTTTCGGACTTGCAGGATGTCATTGGTTTTATAAGTGAGCAATTGAGAGGCCCTGGGAGACATAATGGTTATTGGTTAAAACACCTTCATTTTACCTTCTACGGTGGGACTTCTTTCAAGCCTTTGAGCGAGTGGAAGTGTGTATGAAAATGCACGCTAGTTACAGTAAGTCGTATGCGCGAGATAAGTCGTACGCACGAGATAAAACAAATAATTTCCATGTCACCTCCAGGGCTCTGTAGTATTGTAATAGATGCTATACAAATAAAGTTGAATTGAAAAGACTGACTGGGTGAACACTCTTTACTAAAACATAAACTATTTAGATATCTTAATATTCTAAATGATGATAGAAACCGGGAGAAAGAAAGCTGGAAAATACAGAAACAGAAGAAATATACAAAAAGAGCACATCTGCTCATTTTGCTCAACAGGGACGACACGTCTGACTGGAGCTCTGGACGTATCTGGAAGCACAGGCCTGAAACTGCTGGCTCATGTACCTGAGGATGTTCCATCATCCATATCTGGAATTTCATGAGGATGTGATGACCCAGTGTGTGGCTCCGAGACTTCTGTTTGCCTGGACAGCTCTCCAGAATTGTTAGCAAATCCTCAAGAGGCTCAGAAAGCTTTGAAAACCCCTGGAGGGCTGCGATGTGTAGCTGTGGGTAGACAGAAGAGGACTGGGATGTAAAACTATAATTATAAAGATGAAACACTTAAACTTGTTGCAGATTCATTTAAATTTAATCTGAAAGTTATTTTAGTAGTTCAACAAAACATAGGAAAGATACGGCCGTTTGATGAATGAATCTTTTAGAGCAGAGTGCAGACTTTAGGTTGAGTATCCAAAAAAGAAAAAGGTATAGGAATTACAGCTATCAAATAAGTGGAACTTTTGGTCTTTTTCAGGAGACCAAAAGTAGAAACTTCTGTGTGTAGTAAGTAGTAAGACCTCTGGTTCGACAGCTGTTTCATGGTGTTGGCTATTACTTCATTATTTCTTCAACATTTAAGCTGGTGGAAGGTCCAGAGTCAAATCCAAGTGTAGCATGTGCATTTAGCAGCCACAGCTGAAAATCCAAAACATATGGTCTATAAAGCTCTAAATGAATGTGAACCAGGTCATCTCTAAGCTGCAGAAAAAGGGGAGTAACCAAATCAACAAATCTAAAGCATTATTAATCCCCGAGGGAAAACTATGTTGCAGTAAATATCATAATTTAAGTTTCCTCAAAGAGTCATTATTGATGGTTATAGCTGTGGGCAGGAAGGATCTCCTGTCAACACCATAATAAATGCATCAAGCACAAAAAGTGAGAATACTTTGGTTGACTTGGCAACATAAAGGCCTAGATGTCCATAGATATTAAGGCTACATCTACATTAAGGCATTTTCATTTTGAAAAACAAAACTTTTCTTCATGGTTACATCTAATAGCAACACTACTGTGGTGAAAATGACCCTCAAAATCTGAAGTCTTGCTGCAGACCCCTTTTCAGTTTGTAAACCTCTCTACTGCAGTCTAATAGGGATAGACAGAACCATAAACATTTAGAAATGATGATGTAATTACATCAGTTAGCTTTATCATTTGCACTTTAGGGTCACTACATATTCTTTCCTGATTTGCCAAGTCTCTGTCATGTGATCACAAGATATAATTCCATCACACGAAGATAAATGCCAAATGACAGCTAATTAGCATAAACAAAAAAGTAGATACAGAACAGCTTTTTTTTTTTTGTCCTTGGTATCAACTGCCAAAGTCTGTATTTAATAATCTGTAGGAAAGGGTATTTCCAGCTGAGTCTTAAGCCTGCTTTTACTTATGTGTGCATGGCTAGTAAGCAAGGATGCCCGTGTAATATGCATTTACAGTGATGTAATGTATAGCAATGTTTTTCAACACAGCTGAAATGCTGGTGTGAAAGTACATCGCTTTTGTTGTGAAACAGCGTTTTGAAACTAATATGGACGGATATGGACATAGCCCAAGAGTAGTGGGTGATCAAAGAATTTGCCCTTGGTAAATAAACATATTTACACAACATCTGATCAGGTAGAGAGCACTCTTCAGGAAGTAGGTATAATATGTAGATATCATTATGGAAGTCTACCATAAAGAGAACACTTCACAAGAGGGGTCACCCTCTTTATTCCCAGAGCATTCAAGTACAAAGCTTTCTTAAACTTTAAGAATAGAAGGGTCAAATATGTCTTTTCCCCAAAAAACATCTGTTATGGACCAGACCAAGTTTTAAACAGCAAATGAAACTAAGATCAACTTGTGTACATAGTAAATTTGAGAAGGTTTAAGTAATTATACAACCAAAAATCCAGAAAAGTTGGGGCATTTTTTAAATTTAAATAAAATGATAACTAAAAGACTTTCATATCATATGAGCCAATATTTTATTCACTACAGAACATAGATAACATAACAAATGTTAAAACTGAGAAATTTTACAATTCAATGTACAAAATGAGCTAATTTCAAACAGATTCCAGCTACAGGTCTGTAAATAGTTGGACAGGGGTGTAGCATCTCCTCTTCTTTTCAAAACAGTTTGAAGACGTCTGGGTGTCAAGGTTATGAGTTTCTGGATTTTTGGTGTCGGAATTTCATCCCTTTCAGCCTTCACTTAATGCCCCAATAACCATGTTAGAGAGGGAACACTTGCATTAAGAAATATAAAGTTCTGACACTGTTCTCTAGTAAATTGTGTGCAGAATTTTTGTAGGTTTGTTCGATAGCAAGTGTAGCTGATGTCAAAGAGCTTCAGTAACTTTCCCAGGAGATACAGAGGTTTGTAATACATTTTAATCCCAAGCATTAGAATGCCAACTGTGGAATTAGAAACTTCTTACATGAAAAAAAAAATCTATCTGTGTGAGAATGCCTTCCAGCGTTTCTTAATTTGCAAAACAGATGTCTTCCACTCAATATCCTCCTCTCAAGTTCATTCAGGGAAACACAAATTCCTTCCTTGCGATAGACATTCTGGTTTACTCATTAACACACACACAATCACAATCTGGAAAGCTTCATTTAAAGATGATACCATCTCTCACCATTTTGCTCCTTCCTTTGCAAGTGCTACATGCAGATGCATGCAGATTCCATCCCACTGACTTTGTAAACATATAGGGATTACTTTATGAATGTGTGTGCTACATTGTTAAAGCAAATCTCACCATTTCCAGGTTTTTCTGGTTCCATAGCTCAAAGAATTCATCTCTCAGTAGAGCAGGGTCAAGACCTGAAGAACACACACACACACACACACACACAGTTTAACCTCTGATATCAAAGCAATAAGTTTCTAGCAATCTTCAGTTGTTGGAGTAACAACCGAAGATACATATATACATACATATATAAATTTAAAATGTTACTTTTGTAACAACATGTAAGCATTTCTACACAAATGTAACTAAAGGAGGAAGAGTAAATGTAGAACTCAGTACAGAGAAATGTGTCAACTAACTGAACTATTATAATATTTTCTAATTAAAGTACGACTACTACTACAGCAGTAATAACAGCTAAAGCAACTTGGTAGTTATTTCTAGAGAAGCTCATTTTAAAATACTTTGTTTCCAACTGCCACTGAAGACAACTTATGGACTGCAAAAATGGGGAGAAATTATGTCACAGGTTCTCAAAATTATTCTTAAATTAGCTGCCAATTTTGTTTTGTTTTTTTAAATATATATTATCTTTCATCAGTTCCCTTAGTGATTAATGCATTTCTGCTTCACTTGCAGAAACATTTGTGAAGTTTAATATATTCAATTTCCCTAATTGTACATGCTTTGATAAAAATGAAGTTTTGTTATGTCATCTTCCAATGCAATCTCTCACACCCCTACAAGCAGATCAGAGTTTTGGTGTACAATGTGTTGACCACAGACGCAGAGTTCACACTCAACGTGGGAAGATAACCTTCTATCACAGGACTCATTTTTAGCCCCAGTAGATAAATGTCTATAATGCTTAGTTAGCCTATTCATCTGTTACTCATGCACACTCACACAGACTTGTTTCATCTGCTTGGAGGCAGAGAGACCTTAATAGCAAAATTGTTAGTTTGATGATCACATGACAACTCTAAACAAAATATCATCAAATAACAGCAACCAACACAAGTCAACAACAAACCTACCTCTGAACTCCTGAATTTTGTGAACTCAGCCTGAGCTAACCACAAAGGTGCAGTACAAAGTGAGATAACAGGGGTAGTGAAAGTCAAAATCAGACTTTTCAGTGTTAAAAAGGATACATGAATTGAGAATAAAAATTAATGACATTTTACACACACACAAAAAAAAAAAACACTCACAATTTTAGCCTTCCAATATAATCCTGCCTAGTTTTAATGGCCCACTGCAGTGTATGTTTAAGTTTAACTCATTGACTGCCATTGACGCAATGGCAGTGAGCATTTGCATTGGAACTGACGTCAATGAGAGCCAATGAGTTAATACAGGTTAAACCACACTTCAGTTGTATCATTACTCATGACTATTATTCATGAAAATAAAGTGTCAATTTATTACCAAGCCTTGACATGACTTTTTTGTGTCCCACCCAAGTCAGGGAACATCAGTGATATATCATATTTTGAAAATATTTTCTGCTAAAAACAGGCATAGTTGAGCAGTCAAAATGTCTAACTAATATTTCAATGAAAGTAAGAGCAGAGCCAAAAAAGTGGATTAACAGCTGGAGCTGGTTGGACAGCAGAGGAACCCAACATTAGCCCTGCAGTCCAGTTGAATGTGCAGTCAAAACACTATACAGAAAACCCATGGAGTATTTTACGCTGAGAAGTCTGGAAACAAAAAGATATGCAAATGTGCATGTGTGTTTTACTAAAGACTTGTATGTATTTATTTATATATTTATTTATTGCGTGCTTGTGCCTGTGTTTCACTCAGCCTTCCAAAAGCCTCCAGCTTCCTTTGGTCGCTCATGCTGTGTGGCCTCCAATGTACCTGCCCCCCTTCCTCTCTCTCTCCCCCTTCCTTCCCAGGGCTAGTTTTCCTGTTCTCCTCTCCCTCCCTGCACAAGCCCCTCTTGATTTTGTCTCGGATTTCCCCAGGAAAGGGCTATGCGCTGGTCATGCTGTAAAAAATACAGCCTTCCTGATGCATAGCCTGGGAAAGCACACCAAAAGGCTTCTCTATATTGGTCTCTAATCTCTCCTGGTCTGACACTTAGTCTCTTTCATGTTACATTTCTCTTATAGAGCAGCTACTCTTCTTCAGCCTTTTGCACAAATTATTATTGTCTGATCCTTTAACATTTCTCAACAAACTATCTAGAATTCTTTTTTTTTTTTTTAACTTCCACTCATGTTGTATTTTTTCTAATTTTGTTACAATTTCAACTTGCCAGTTTCACTTCTATGATTGTTTTCCCTCTCATTTTGAATGTTCTAATTCTCTTATTTTTATTTATGAAAATGACAGCTATAATTGCCAGTCTATTGGAAAGTTCAGACCCATTGAGTACAAGCATACTGTACATCAACAACAGTCACTGTTTAAGCTGTACAATACTTTTCTTATAATCATTTTCAACTTTTCAGACATTTCCACTTTATATAAAAGTTAACTTCCAGAGTTTGGTTGAAGAGAAATTCTGAGCATTATGAAAAACAGCAACTGGCATCCTGGTTGTGCATTAAATGGACTACGAAAACAGCATCACTGCTAGGTTCCAATCAAAAGAGTTTTAATTTAAAACATTTGAATGGCCGCAGGGTTCCATTTGCTCTCCTCTGTGGATCCCTGCTGTTATACACCCCACTCCAGCCCATTCATCCTACTGACGGACAAGCACAGACTATGTGCACAGGGACTCACACAAACACAGACAGAACAACCCACTTCAGTCTCACTGTATGAAGAGGAATGTTGAGCATGAAGCTTCTTTACGGTCTCGGCTGGTGTGTGAATGATAGAGCTGGAGGCTCCCCCATTCATTACAACATAATAACCCTATCACCACATTCAAATACACGGATATGCATAGAATATGTGAACTCATTAACCTCTGCTAATATTAAATGTGAGAAACTCAACATTTTCTCCAAGTGGATTCTAATGTAATTGGACACTATCTTGAATTTCAACGCTTGCAAAACATTTTCAGTAAAAATTAGTCAGAGATTAAATCCACAGGCCAGACTGACTGCATGTTGCCAAGCAGCTGCCAAAATAAAGGAAGCAGAAAGATCAAGTGTCTAAATGGGGCATTTGGTGTTACTACAGCCACCAGAACAGCTTCATTGTGATTTGGCTGTGGTTGTGCAAGTGGCTCAAATCCACTGGAAGGGTGCCACAACATTCTTTTATCACTACTTCTCTCCTTTTGTATTTGTGCTAGAACAGGCCTTCAACAGGTGCTATTGCAAAATCTTGAAAATGAGCAGAGTACCAGTGCTTGCAGAAAAGAATGCTTATTAAATAAGTGTTTTATGCCAATTGACGCTCTTGAACTGACGCACAACAGGCTGCTACTTCTTTCCTAAATATCAGGTGACTTGTGCCATTTGTACCACGTGTACCATCATTGAATAGCTACAGATTATACAATGAAAAAAATAATTGTGAAGATGATATCATTAACCCTCCCCCCAGTCTTGAAAGACATTGTATATAGAAACAGCTGTTTGCATACTTTTAAAGTAATCTGAAAAAGATTTACTTGGTATGTGATATTGGTGTTATCATAAAGCAAATTTTACATACTAAATCAGGAACATAGATAGCAAAGTTAAATATGTTAAATAGCACTATTTAACATATTCTGCAATCCAAAACCCTGATACAACTATATCATTTCCTTAATGACCTTTTGCTAAGAGCTTTGAAAAGCTGCCACTTAGTTCCTAAATCAATTTCTATGTTATCAATGGCATCTGACCACAAAAAAAAAGTGAAAATATTTATTTCCCAATAGGTATTATTTACATGGTCTGACTCTCACCCAGTGGCCACTGAAATATCTCAAGCCCCCCAAAACCCTAAAAAAGGACTGAATTAGGTATCAAAAGTCAATGAGTATTATTTGAAAATGTTTTAGTCCTTTAGACGCAGATCCCATATTTTCTATATCTTGTAAAATCACTTGTGCAATGAATCTGTGGAACTAACCTGTTTCCTCTGGAGTGGTGTGATTCATTTCTGTCCACAGAATGGTATCCGGCAATGACACTGTTTATGTAGAGACAAAGAAGTCTGAATGGGACGTCTCCGGTGTACAGCTGTCAACATAGAGAAAAACTTTTATTTTTCTTTCATGCCAGATATCAACGTTAATGAAGCTAGCTCACCGAGCTGCAGTGGACATCATGGCAGACACAACTTACTCGAGAAGATAATTACAGAAGAGAAGATGAAAGAATGACCAAGCAAGAGACCAAACAAAAGTTAATAATAGACAGCATCATAAAAGCAATTTAACCACCACTCCACCACCCAAAAAGCTAAAAATTGTGAAAGTTCCTTTTGTGCTGCTTTAAGTTGCTGGTCATAGTCATCATTACACATGTAAACTCTGGTAAAGTGAACCTAAAATAGGGTTGGGATTGAGAAGAGTGGCAAACAGAGAGCATTTCAACTGGAATCATAACACAATACCCCCCAGACTTGGCAGCTGATGATTAAAACTATCCTTACTATCAACAGCACCCACCACACATCAGTTATTTTGATGATGTAAGGTGCCTGGACAGAGCCCAAAAGATACTGAAACCCATCCCAATCTGTGAGCCCTGCTGCTGCCTCCCAGTGGTACAACAGCTGAGGGTCCTCCATCACCGGCTAGGTTGCAGCAGGGATTACAGACTGGAACGGGTTCTGTCTCTCAGTATCATTTATGTATGTTTTTGCGAGTAACACAAACAGGTTTCATAAGTGTATTTTAATTGTACAAACCATAGTTTACACGCAGGCACGTAGATGTGTTAATTATATTTTTGATAATGTCACTAAACCAAAAAAAAAAAGAAAAAATGATTATAATCAAGACAAAACAAAAGGTACTTTAATACATACTGCAGTTTTAAACAACTACCAGAAAAACCTGTGGAAACAGAAGCCTGGGAAAGGGCAAGGTGCCACCTGGCTGTGATTCTTGATTTCAGGCTGAGGATGTTTTTAAGGCCTGACGTCTGGTTGTTTCTCCCTGTCTGAATGTCTGCAGGCTCTAAAGACAGCCTTTGGCAGACCGCACTGTCCGAGAAAAAACGCTAGTTCAAACTATGATAATCAAAACAGTGATACACTGTTAGAAATCAAATCGTCTCATATTAGCTATTACCCCCTCCTTGTGGTTGGAAAATGTACCTTGAAACCTTGTTGCTGAAGTTAGTTTCTTATTCACTGCTTCTCAATTGGCGTTTGAAAAAAGGGCCTTTTCACTGTTTTTTTTCAACCCCCGTTGACCAGGGCCAGATGAAGGGAAAAAAAAAAAAAATCACAATACTAACACTAGTCAAATATATATATATATATATATATATATATATATATATATATATATATATAAAAAACAAAATGATTATGATACACCCAACACCTTCATTCTTAAGAATGAAAGCTCAGGATAAAATTACATGCACTGAAGAAGTGGAAGAGATTGACGGTGGGCATCTGTTTTTGATGAGAAGTCATCTTAAGAGTATTTCAAATTTTTTGTTCTTAAAAAAGGAGATCTTTGTGGAAATAAAAACTGACATGGATAGATATGGACATCTATTAACCTATTTTTTATTTTTTTTAATGAAGGTTTCACTAATCACAAACTGCATTTTAAAGAATTCTCCTTACAAGTCAACTATTTATGGGTATTTCTATGGTTGATGCCGATTTTTAGAAATCAAGGCAGCTCTATACATTCAGATATAAGTTTTTAAAAAATGACACACAAATATGTTAAACTCAAGCATGGATTAAACCACATTTAAAAAAAAAAAAAGATTTATTAAATAAAAGAAGAGGTGGGGTCACGTTTAACAATACAGGGCTTCCCATCAGATGCGCCTTTCTGTTAATTGGCTAGGAATTCTCAGACATGATTCATTCATCGTTTTATAATCTAATCGCTTTATAGGTTAATGTAGTGCATGATTTACCAAACTAAGTGGTAATGTTTTTGAATTGGACCAAATCTGAGACATTTAAAAGTTGTTATTAAACCATCTTTATTGTCTTCTCTTTTAAACACTGCAATTAAACAATGACATACTCCAAACTAACCAGTCTTAGTGATTTGACCATTCACACACACCTGGTCGAAGGTGGAAAGGAGGCCCGTTTCTCAACTGTCCAATCGGAAACTAGCTTCAGCGTCGTACTTCCTCGGCACTTGAGATTCATACTTTCGGTAAGAAAACATTAGCTTATCTAGCTACAATTAATCAAGAGAACCTCTGAAGTAGCACTCTCTTGAGCTTTTTTGTCGTCGTTAAAGTAGTCTCTTCAGTATAAACGCTACAAGCTCCACACAATATGTAAAAACAAAATAAAAAAAAAATAAAATAACCATTGCTTTCACAAAGTTGCTTCAGTTTAAGCTAGCTCACGCACATCAAAGCTAGTTGCTTCCCAACACCCAGTCGTTAATTTTTCTAATTTGTCAACAAGCATTAAATATTTAATTACACTAAACGTCATGTTGTTCATACGAATGGACTCACCATATACTAATTTCACTCAGTATGTTAGATAGCGTCAGGTAGACTACTCTTGATGCGTCAACATAACGTCGGTCTTTTTGCTTCACTACATTGAGTTGAGAATTTTTACCCTGTGTTTTGCCTGTCAGGAAGCACTTACTGTCACATTAACACAGTGCCCAACGTTTTGTGTGTGTGCGTGTGTGTATATATATATATATATATATATATATATATATATATATATATATATATATATATATATATATATATATATATTATATATGACATGGAGGTTGTCAAGAAAGAGCAAACGTGAGATATTGTTGCCTGTGAGATTTTCAAATGGGGAGAAATATTCCTTTTAACAACACTCCCACGCAATGCCCTACCGCCACCTTCTGGTCTATGGATGTAGCACCATTGACTGCACACACTACAGTGTAGAGCAGACAAACATACTGTTTTTCTAAACACAGAACTCAAATACATCTCTCATTTAATTTTACATCAAAATGTCATAGTATACACACCCATCGGGTACTTTTTTTCACTTCGTATATAATTTTAGTTATTTTAAGTTGCTATAATGTGTCCTCCTTGTAGTGATTTTGCATGTACTGTGTTAATGTTTTTTTGTCATTTTTTTTCTTTTTTGTATCAAAGGCTACTGTTGATTTTGACACTGTGTTTATTTTTGCGTCTTTTTGAAAAATGTTTATTTCTTCATAACTGTTTTGTTTATCTTATTGGTTTTCTTTTTATTTTTAAATCTCTTAATGGCTAATTGCAGTTCATTCTAGTTACTTGTCATATATTTTGGTCATTATACATCTCTTAAGACACTCTGCCTCTGTGGGCATTTGTTCATATTACTTTCTTTTCCCTACCATTTTCTGTCCTACTTTGGTCACTTTGTGTAGGTCATTTGTTTCTATTCATTGTCTTAATTATGGAAATTGTATGTCTTGATATCTTAGTGTAATTTTGTATCTACTCAGTTTCTATTTATATCTTTTCTGTGTCTTTGTGGTATTTTTATGCACATGGATGTTTTGTTTCATGCTGATTATTTTATTTTAAATAATGAATTTGATTTCGAGTTGTGGTCATCTGTCCAACTTTTTTTCATTACCCTTTGTATGTTTAATTGCATCACTTCACACTCTATATCTTAATTGTGTAACATATATTTTTCATACAGAAGAATTCACTAGAACTGTGTAGAATACAGTAGAAAGTTGTCAAGCGATTAAATCAATTTACCACGTGCTTTTCGCGTCAGCTCTTAAAACAACATAGATATGTACAAAATAGATGCGTCTTTGGTGCTGGTACGTGCGCCAGACCGCCATATTACTCAGGGGAAAACCCAACTCTCAATACATCATCATCACTATGTAGGCAGCGCTATAATCCAAGAGATTTTAATGTATTTAATTATTTTATTTATTGGCATGCTATGTGATGTTATTTGTTTAGAAGTTAATTAAATAAATGTGAAGTTGCAGTGTAATTTGTTGCCTATTCAGCCGTAGAATTGCCAATCAGTTTTTATTTAAATTTCAAGCCCTGAGCAAGATGGCGACGCAGTGACGCGCCGTACAACCCAAACGTCGTTTCTACATTTGTATGTCTGTGCTAAAAACATACGCAATTGGGACAGTGTGAGAAGTGGTGGTTGTTGATATTGCTTGCAACGTTGTCATAGCGCTTTACTACATCATAGTCTTTTAATATCACACATAACTGTGGTTGATAGCTGAATAAAGAGAGCAAAGCTCACCCGACGCAGCTGGAGTCGGCGAGTCGATGTAACCGTAGGTCAAACGGGAAGCTAGCCAGATAGCTGTATAGCAGTTATGGAGTGGCTGGGCAGCGGAGCTTCATATCACCTAAACGAAGATACTAGTAGTGACCCGAGCTCGCCGGCCAGGGGCCCCAGCGACGTCTGTCCACATCAAAAGGTAAATAACTCTCGCCTTTTTCCGGTGGGTTGTTAGAGGGACACCTCCGCCTCACTTTGCACCACAGTGGCAACTTAATTGTCTTAAACGTATGCTAACCGGCTAACCCAGGTCCAGGATCCTTGAAGTGAGACCATGCCAACTTAAACAACTAAACAGTGAGCAAAGCACGGGCTACTGACCGATTTTAAACATTTGCTCTCCTCACGTTGATTAACCAAGTTTATAATTTCAGAAAATAAAAATAATAATCTTCTAAAATATCGTAGAGGAGCGTAAAGTATCCCATTCCATGCTACGTACCACAGTGGACACTAAACTGGTGCGATCATATGATACTTTACTGTAAAGTTATCACCAACAAAATTGTCTTTACTGAAAATTATGTTTGCCATGTCGAAAGTATTTTTTTTTTTCTAAATAGCTGAGAGGATTAGCGAGATGAGAGGCCAAAAACAGGCACAGCGCATGTCCCCAAACACTGGCAGCTATGTATGATGACTGCAGTACTCGGAAAAGGCATTTGGCTATTTTGATAGACATGTAGACATGGATAAAATGAAACCAGCCTCTGATTATGATGAGTCCCCTTCCCTCATACTGTGCCAAATATAGCATGTTTGTCATTCTAACTAGAGCTTTTTTCTAACTAGAGTAATGCAGCACTTTTTGTTGGTGTCAGCTGTCCAGTACTAAACTTGTGCTCTTACATTCAAACTTGAGAATTTATATCCTTCGCTCTGCTTGTATACTGTATGACCTTATGATGTGACCCCCGTTCACTGACATCATTCTTTCCTGGATCAATCTCTCTTTTCACTGACATAACAACATCATCAAACAGCTTTCTTCATCAACCCTCTGTGATGGTGCCATGGCATCCCTGTGTCAGAGCCAGAAGCACTGTGTAAAGGCTTCTATTGTGTCCAGTTGGAGACTGGCAGAAGCACAGGACCAGCTATGCTCTTTAGGGGTCCACAGCTCCGAGTCGCTGGAGCAGGAAGCGTGCTCGGACTTCGGCTTGCCCCACGGAACTCGTAAACACTGTGGAAGAGTGGCGTCGCAAGGAGAGTATGCTGGGAGGTCAGGAACCCAGCCGGAGTCCTGTGCTTGGCTCTGCTGGAAGTTGGGATGTTTTTGATAAGGTAAGCTTTGAGTGGACAATTGGAATCAAACAAACTGGCTGAAAACATATTTTTTGTCTCAGTTAAAATACTGGAGGAAGTAAAGGCACGTTGTGTTGTTGTCTAAACATTGACTTTCTTATATTTGCCTATACCTACTCCCTACTGACCATTCAGATTCAGAAAACTTTATTTATCCCCTGGGGCAATTAAGAGAGAGCAAGGAGCAGTGTTACAAGAATAAAGTGGGGAAGTGCAAAATAAATAAGTGGTAAATTGTAAAGGATATTCACAGCGGTAAGGATATTCACAAGGTCCTTCACAGTGGGACTTGAGGTAGCATCTTGGGGAAATGTTGCAGGAGAGCAAGTATGTTTACATAATTGCACAGGTGGGTCACAGTACTCAGAGTGGAACAATATTGCACGTTATAAGAATTCAGGATGAATGGATGAGATGAGTGGTGGGGTGGTGTCAGAGTACTGATGGCTGTACTGATGACTGAGAGTTCAGGAGGAGGACCGCCTGGGGGGGCGAAGGTGGATCTCCTCCCCTGGGTCCTGCAGACCTGGGCTCCGCAGCCTGCGGCCGGATGGCAGCCTCTGGAATACCTGTTGTCATATAATCACAAATTCACATTTTTTGTTTTGTATTTTTCTTCTTACAGAGTATCATCAATGTGCAAAATCAATCTGCAGAAATGGAACAGGACAACTGCAAAACATTTCTACAAAAGTATGAACAAGAACGTCAGGCATTTTGGTAAGCAAGGCACTAGATTTTCAGTATTGATTACTTGCCAGAGTTTGCACTTGTCCTCAGAGTGATTGTTGAAAATAAAAAAGTGTTTGGATTAAATTGGATATCATCCAGTTATTTAACTTGCTGTCCAGAGCTTTGGATTATTATGCCTAGCATATTTCATGAAATTGCTGAATAATAAAACACCATGTCCACCTACTTTCATTTTCACTAATTTGTCAGTTGAAAGATTTGTCAGGTTTTAGTCTCAGCTGGAGTTTCATCCACATCGCAAGCTTCTGACTGAGCGAGATTGGTTTGGCAAAAACCTGTGATGACGCTCCTCTTTTAACTTTTAGAATACTGACCATTTCACGTGGGTAAAAATGTAAATTAATTGTGAGCCTTAAGCAAGTTTTATGTTCATGGTTTATTTTCATTGCCTAGGCATGCCACGTTTAAACTGTTTTTGAAAATTACAATGAAATCATCTGACTTGCATTGAAAAAAAAAATTGACAAGATGTTAATACACAGTTGGTAAAACATTCAGTGGAAGCCAAAGCACTTGATAGTATGCTATCAACTAACTGAAAAAATGAAAACTTTCCATAAATTTATGTAGTGTTTTTGTTTGTTTGTTTGTTTGTTTTTTGCTGTTACAAATCCTCAGTGGGCAAGACACTGACGCCTATATTTCCCCTAAATGCATTCACTTGTGTGTAAATGTGTGTGATGGGGGGGTGGGGATACTGCATCAACTCAATAGGCTCCGTAGACTAAAAGAGTGCTGTGTGAATAGTGTGTGGAGGGGTAACTGTGCCCTGTACTGTGTAAAAGTGCTTCAAGTTGTTGCCATGTTACTTAACTTTTTACTTTGTGCTGTGAGGGTTCGTGTGTGTGGTTTTTGTGTGCGTGTAGTTATATGTGTGGGGGTGAGAGGGACGGGTTTTTATTATTTGTTTTGTTCCTGTTTTATGTCTTATTTTATTTCATGAAGCACTTTGTGTTGCATTTTATATGTACGAAAAGTGCTATATAAATAAAGTTTTGATTGATTGATAGAAAAATTAGAAGAATGCAATATGAATTCAGTCCATTCAACATTCAAAGTCAGATTGACACATAAATACCCCATACACAAATCTGATATATGGCCATATATGTACATATAGGTGACATATTTGCCAAAATATTTTAAGATATATGTACATATATGTAATTGCAATATTTGATTTAAACTTATATTCTAAAATACATGTGCAAACATGTAGAACAGGTATTTGCTTTTGAAATATATTTTTAAAATATATGGTAAAGTAAGTGGTCTAGATATTTGTATTTGACATATATTCCAAAATAATTGTTGGAATATGTAGTTTAGATATTTGTTGTTTACATATATGTCAGAATAAATGTGCAAATATGTAGTCTAGATATTTGTTTAGAACATATATTTCAGAATAAATGCTCAAACATTCAGTCTAGATATTTGTTTATGACATATATTCCAAAATAATTGTTAAAATTTGTTGACTAGATATTTTTGATGGCTTATTTTTATATACAAGTCAAATACATATAATGAGCAATATATTGCTATTTCATATACCAACATTGATGCTATACTAATATATGTGACATATATGTTTGAAAAATATATGTGCTGAATATGCCATACATATATGTGCCACATATATTTTCCATATATAAAAGGGGCCATTTTTGTAATATTTTAAAATATATGTTCCAAATATGTACCAATATATGTTCACATGTGAAAGACATATATGGACACCGATATTATATATGTTATTTAAATATATGGCCACATATCAGATTTGTGTATGGGACATGCAATGCCCTTTTTTGTAGTTTCAATCACGAGCCTTCTTTAAGTCTTTATAAAAGAGACATTCTTTGTTTCAGGAATGTTGCGAAGATGGGACGACAGTCAGCGATTCCTGGCAGACATGCCCCAGCTCATCTGTGAGGAAACAGCCAACTTCTTAATTCTGTGGTGTATTCGACTGCAACAAGAAGGGGTAATGTATTGATGGGATGTATCAGTTATAGAGTTTCTGAGCAACACGGCACACCGAGACCAAATTTAACAATGAAGTCACCCTTAGAAGTGCTGTCTGCAGTGTGTGCTGTTTTGGAGAAGAGCTACAAATGCACATTAGATTGATCAACCAGAATGCCAAACACAGCAGTTGTAGTTGTTTTGATCTAAGCTGGTCAATTGAATTGATTTAAATGATACTTTAATCCCCAAATTATATTGTTGCAGCATAAAACGATGGTAAATTAGTAGAAAAATTAAAAAATGAAGGTAGGTTAACACACTGTTGGAAGTGTTGCAGAGAGAGAGGCGTGCTGAAGTGCTGAAATCTGCAAAGATCACCTGGTTTGTAACCTGGCAACAACTAACCTGGGGGGTATTCCAAAAAGCACATTTCATCACTCACCTGGTTAAGAAAACTCAGAGTAAGCAGTAAACCTGCAGTTTTGGTTCCAGAAAGCAAGCAAGAGTATGTTAGTCACCACAGAAACATACCCCTGTGAACTCAACATGGTAGCGGTTTGTTGAGTTTTTTAGGCTGCAGCTTGGTTACCATCACAAACTGGCATTCCCTTTTGAGGACGGACAAAAGATTGGGCTGGGCCACAAATTATCTGTCTGAGAAGATGATAAAACCAGAGCCTGATGTGTTTTCTCACCTCAACTAAATTTATGACGGAGCACTACCATATTTTAATCTTTAATATATTGAAATTCTGCAGCTCTCGTGTTCAAATGTGCTGTCGCCCAATCTATTTTACAGACCTCTGCCTTCTTCTTACTGGCTTTAAATTGAATGTTGTAGAACAAGGCAATAACTGATCCATTATGTCATTTAAAAAAAAAAATCTGTGTAGGCTTTAAAGGAGCCGTATGTAAGAGATCTAATAAAACGAATCATAAAATGACCCCGATATGTCAACAGACATTTAAAAATCATGTTCATTTCAAATACTTATGTCACTGACAACAGCACTCAAGCCAGGATATTCCCGTTTAAAAAGAGGAGTTGCAGCCCTCAACTGATGTTGATGTTGTCATTTTTTGTTTTGGCCTGAAGCGCCACCCTCCACCTATCTCCCAATCACCAAGTCAGTAGTGTTTCGGCATCCGGGTTGCCAGCTCGGCTCTAATCATCGCAGCAGCCGCTACGAACGTGTTCGATGAAAAAATGTCTAGCTTTCCAAAACCTAAAAGACCTCGTTATGAATCCGAGTTACGTCGTGACAAGGTCCGAAATAAAACAAGGATTTGTATAGGAGATGCTTTTGATAGATGGAGACGGCTGAAAGCGGAGAAGAATTTGAAGACAGACGCCAACGTTGCTGATTTTCTCCTGGACAGGTAAGATTCATAGCTAAATGTTTGGCTAACGCTAATTTACTTGGACAAGGTAACAGTGGTATACAGTGGTACCTCTACTTACGAACGCCTCTACATACGAAACGCCTCAACGGGAAAATATTTCCTCTAGTTACGAAAGATCAAAGAAAGAAAAGATCTTTCATAAAGCATTAAATATAATTAACAGAAAATAAACTTACTGTGTAGGACTCGTCGCTTGCCATGGCAGCCTACGTTCCTGCTGCATTCTGCAGCCGACCTGGCAACCTCTGGTCGGGGAGGAGGGGGAGGGTACACGCCGCTCAACAGTAATTTGAAAGTGAGTGCAGTACCAGTTTTGGCCATAATCTTACAAACGGCTCCTTTAAGGTATATGGTCCTGAGGAAATTACTACCTTTTTTACTTAATTTTTTATATCTATTTTACTTTGTTTCTACACCCTTTAGAATTGCAGTTAAAACAACATAGACTGTGCTGTGAGATCCACAAAATGGGCATCATTAAAATGACTTCCTAAAGCAAATTAACAATATAAAATGACTTTACATTCATTTAGTCTATTTTGTACTATTTACATGACTGATTACGCACTGATTTTTGCAGTCAGTAATTCTTTGCCATGTTCTGCTGGCAGATGTGCAGGTTTTTTTTTTTATATATATATAAATTATTACAGTTTTCTTGTGTTCACAAGCCTCTAGTAGGACTTATTGCTCTAATCCTGAGAACAGTGTTGTCCACTTTTCACCATAATTATTGTATCAATTCTCTGTATAGATGGTGTATCATAAAATTTAGGGATGCACCGAAAATTCGGCCACCGAAAATTTTCGGCCGAAAATGGCCCAAAAGTGCATTTTCGGTTTTCGGCCGAAAGACTTTTATCACCGAAAAAACACGGCCGAAACAGAATGTTGTGATGACGAACAAAAACCGTGGCCAGCACGCGCTTGTCTGGGGCCAACATGTCTGTGGTGTGGACGTATTTCAATATATCTGAGAAAGACCCACGGATAGCGATTTGTAAAACATGTAACGCTGAAATTTCAAGAGGGGGTGAATCTGCAACGAGTTTCTCCACGTCGGGTTTGATTTATCACCTGAAATCCAAACATCCCCATCGCCATTCTGAATATGAGAAGGCGGCGGCACAGAAAAGGAAAATCCCTCCGAGCGCACCCACTCCGTCTGTGGCGGACGTATTTGAAAAGGCAAGAAAGTTTTCCAGTGATGGTGCCAAGGCAAAGGGCATTACACAAAAAATAATGGAATTCATTGCCTTAGATGATCAGCCGTTCTCTGTTGTAGAGGATGTGGGATTTCGTAGGCTGATCGAGCACATTGAGCCCCGTTATTCCATACCGAGCAGACGTGTGTTTACCTGAGCCATAGACAAAAATCCCGGGGGGGACACAGGGGACGTGTCCCCCCCTTCCACAAAGTTGTCCCCCCCAAAAAATCGTTGTAAGCACACAAAAACAATTGAATAATAATATAGTCATGTTCAATAAAAGTACAACACAAGCGCTGCAAATTATAAACGTAAAAAGCCTTTTTTTTTTTAATTGTTGAAACATTGCGACCCCCCCTAATTCTCAAAGTGGTTTAGTCCACATGCTGTTTCTAACAGGCGGGGCTACCTGCAGCTCCGTGTGTCAGCGAGTGTGTCATTTAAATGTGGAAGGGATTTTTAATTGTATTTTATTTTTGCATTTTTAAGTTGCCATATTTAATGGCGTAGTTGTAATATGTTGTTGTATTTTGTTTGTCAAAAATACAACACTACAATATAATAATACCACCTAATACCATTGTTGATTTTTCAGTTTGAACATTGAAAAACCTGTATACAGGTAGAATATGCACTGATACACAACAATGCTACAACTACTATTATTACTTTTTCTAACATTCAACAGGCTGTGGGCTCAACCCTGCAAGGCAAGTTCCAAAGGAGCAGGAGAGAGAGAGGGAGAGAGCATTTTTTTTCATGTCCCCCCCAGGAATTACTCTCTGAAATTTTACTGTTTATTGTCCCCCCCCCCCCCATGAAATGGGATTTTCGCCCCTGACCTGAGCTGTTTAATGTTGTTGCAGCTCACGTCCATGAGCTTATAGCTGCAGATATTTTTGTTGTAGTCCTACAGAGAATTTTTTTTAAATGCACTTGACTTAAATGCACTGTGTTTTTATGAGAGAACATTTTTACAATCTTTCAGCAGGCCAGTCAGTTATAGGCCTGTATTATTATTTAATGTACACCTGAGTGGGGTCAAGTTAAACATTTTATTTTGAATTTTGTTTTTTATATTGTGCATTGTTGTAATGTCAGTGCTAATAAATATTTTCATAATTTTGCAATTAATTTATTCTTTGTAGCATCAATATTAATTTATGCAATGGTAATGCCTTGATTTTAGTGAGGTTAGTACACAGTCATAGCCATGAATGCAATGGTACTAATAATTGGCATAATAATTTATTTCGGTGTTTCGGCTTTCGGCCTTGGTTTCTTCATTTTCGGTTTTCGGTTTCGGCCAAGAATTTTCATTTCGGTGCATCCCTAATAAAATTGCTTTGATTGCACACAGCAACTTAACACAGAGTTGATTGAACTAATTTGTAACCGGTGTTGTGGAACCGGCAGCGTGGTTTAGTTGACGCAGCTTCAGAAGATGTTAAGTTCAGGATTTATCTCAGGGTTCATTCAACCTCCTTTCTTCCCCTGATGTGATCACATGCAGCGTTGGCAGATGAAACAGGTGAACTCTCTCTGGAGAAACCGTGGATGGGAACTCGCAGTCAGCAGTGTAAACTAGAGCTGTGCAAGTTAACACGTTATTATTGCGTTAACTCATTATTTCATTAACGGCAACATTTATTTTATCGCACGTTAACACCTGTTGCTCACATGCTTTTGTTTTTGAAAAGTCTGTTACTGGCTGCTGCAGAGCCGGAAAAGAATTGGCAGGTAAACATGCGGAAAAGCTAAAACGGACATGGAGAGTACTTTGCAGTTCAGGTAGCAATATTAACGATTCTGTCTGAAAAAGAAATTCTGAATAACAACAAAACTTTTAAAGCCCTTTGTTCAAGACGATTGCGTCATTCCTCCATGTTGCATCAGATCTGCTCCATGCGTTCACTGTCGTGCTGTTCTCTTACTGGTTACTTCAGTGTGGTTCCATCTAGTGGCACAGATTTGTAATGACAACAGAAACTCTCGTCCTCGATTGTAAAACGACCCCCATTTTAAAGAATATGACTTCTAGATTAAAATATTGTCCTATATTTGGGCCAATACGGTAGGTTGACCAAGAACTTATTCAACAACGGATGGGTGTCCTGCAATGCTGGAAATGAGCATCAGAAGATTCTGTGCTCGTCATGATCTGAGGAGAAAAAGACTGATGTCAGACGCAGAGCTGGAGAGCACTTTGGTTCGATCTATATATGAGCTGAGTTTTCATTCAGATTTTCACAATATTGCAAATATTATAGTATGTGATTCCAGCGCCGCCATGCTACCTGAACTGACGTGTACAAAGCCATTTCAGGGTAACGTAAACCAGACAGTTAAATATTAAAAACAAATTCAGTCCCGTGGCCTGTTTTTTCATTTTGTATTTTTGATCCAAATTTTTGATTGAAATTTTAAAAAAAAAAAAAAAAAAGCATTTTTTTCATTTTTTTTGTGTTAGATTAAAAAATGAAAAACAAAATAAAATGTCACTTTTTAATTTTTTTTTTTTAATTTTGATTGACAATTGAAAATGGAAAGAACGAATGATACACAGATTGATAAAGTTACAGAACTTTTACATGGACATTTTCATTTTAAAGTTCTCCCAGACTGAGGATTCAACAGAAACAAAGTTATTTGTCACCAGTGCCAAGTTGAACTCCCCGTTAAAAGTTTCTGCTGTTACCTCAGAAATTGCCTATTTTAATGTTCGATACTGGCTCAGGATTCTGTTGGTAGACTTTTTTTTTTTTTAATTTTTCATTAAAAAAAGGGATGACATTAATGCCCTGGCAGTGGCAATAAACTTTCTTTTATTTTACATTTTTTAAGATGAGATTTACACTAAATATGTGTTACTGACATAAACCGGATAGATGGGTGTTGGAGTTCAAAATATGTTCCTGCAGCCAGGTCTTGGTGAAACACACAGTACTTAGTGCCAGCTTACTGCCAAGAATTGTCTTCTTCAATATGTCACGCATGAGCAACGATACAACTATCTCAGGACTACAGTGGACATGGTGGCAGAGGCAAACAAGAGACTCGGTGAAGAGATGACAGAAGAAAAATAAGAGACTGATTAGAATGAGACTAAACAAAAATAAGTCTTTAACATTGTCGTAAAAGTGACTTAACATCTGCACCTATGGAGGGACTCAAAGAGCTACAAATTAAAACAAAGTTCCTTTGTGCTGCTTTCAATGAATGATCTATTCAGAAAAATAGCATTTACATGAAACCACTTGCCTCAGTTTGTTCTTCATGGTACAGTGAAAATGGAGTTGAATCTAGGTTTTTTTTTCAGTAAGTTACAATTTGTTTGTGGTAGATCTTTTGTCCACCTGACATTTTGACTTGTCATGGAAGGAACTACACTGATGCTTGGAATAACATTTACATGTAAAGGTTAGAAATTGGACCAAGTGCTCACACAGACATCAATGATAACATCAATATTATTACATGTCAGTAATCAATTTTGTTGATTTTTTTTCTACCTAATATATTTACCCTACCCGTTCCCTACCTGACCTGTTAGCTCCATATGTGGTAGTTTTGACATGTTAGTTTTAAAAACTTGCTTTTAATTAATAAAGCACCACATAACAGGACAGGGTTTGAGGTTGTTTTTTTTCTTCATGTTAATTTACAAGACTCTTCTACTAAAATACTTTTGTCTTGCAGAAAGAAGGATTGATGGAGCAGGTGGCGCATCAAGCTGTGGTCATGCAGTTTATCCTGGAGATGGCTTCAAACTCACAGCAGGATCCTCGAGGCTGCTTCAGACAGTTCTTCCACAAAGCCAAAGTAAGATACACTCATCAGATTAAACCTGTACTGTGAATGTCCTCTAACTTCTAGTGGTTTGACATTGTTGTGGGAAATCATCATCAGATGTCATTTTATATTACTTGTCTTGCATTGCAGCTTCATGAATGATCCTTAAATAGTTATCCTTGTTGCTTTCTTGTTGCTAAATAGGAAGGACAAAACGTCTATCAAGAAGTCTTCCATAAAGAACTTGATGCCTTTAAACAGAGAGTTAAAGAACACATGGACAAATGCAGAAGCGATATATCCAACACCGAACAACAGAATACTGGCACAAACTACAGACTTGACTCCAAAGAAACAAGAGACTTGATGCCTCAAGTAAGTGCTGTTGGCTGTTGTGTATCCCTCAGTGCTGTTGAGACATGTGGCGTGTTGCAGTTGGCCTGTTAAAATGCTAGATGTCACCACTGAGCAAATGTGTGTTAGTTCTCACTCACACTGCCTCAAAAACATAAACAATTTGCATTTAATGGTTTATTTTCACTTTCAAGACACATGGATCATTTTTCATAAATCATGAAAACGAAGGAAGTTTAATGGAAAAGGATGTAGAAAAAGTCTTTTTTTTTTTTTTTTTTTTAAGGATGAGTCAACAAGTCAGTATGTGTTTGAACTCTCTGTTTTGTATAAATCAAAAGCTCTTTGTAATCTTGTTCTTAAAACTAACTGGTTTACAGAACTTGAGGAACTTCTTTATTCCACTGATGTCCCTGTGTTAAAGTTCCCAAATGAAAGTTACCACAGACTATCAAATACACGGATCATTGTAGTTTCAAATCTCTTTGTAAGCGAGAGAGAATGGGGCTACGTCCCCACTGCTGGCCCCACAGCTTGACTGGCTGCCAAACATCTACATATTGAAAAGGAAAAGCCTCCCTTTTCTGAGCTAGGTCAAGCCTGTTAAAGCTGAGACTTGTCCTGCGTTTGGTTTTGTCCCATGTTACTTCAATTTTAACTTGGATAGATTAATAAGATACTTGAACAACCAATTGATGCAAAAGGTTATTTTAGCGAGTCGAAGTTATGAGTCTGAACTTGGATCAACTCGTATAAAAAATGAGAAGTAGAGTGCTGTTGTGACCAATGACAGCACTTTGATTAACTGCACAGACACATCTCCCTCAGTCTCTTTAGCCTCATTAAAAATCAGATCTTAATATGAATTCATAGATGACTCGTCGCCTGTAAGTGTTTTTAACTCTTATTGTTTCTTGCGTTTTTGTTGTCCTCCAGCAGGTGGCTGAGTATAACATGAAGCACTGTTTAGACTTTGGACTTTGGACAAGTACAGGGAGGCGGACAAAGGATGACAGTACAGAGACAGAAGACATTCGTATGATGGAGACCTCTTAAGGAGTGTACATTCAACACGTGCTTTTTCTCATCTTATTCGTCTCCCCATGTAGGAACAATCTGAGTTTGAAGTCCTCTTCACACAGCAGACCAGGCTAAGAATGCCGTTGCAGAGCAAAAATAAATGGAGACGCAATGAGTCTTTCTGCTTCAATTTTCAGAAGAGAGCCAGCAGGAAATAATATTTTGCTTATGACAAACATTTCTCGGTGTTGCCTTTAGTATGTGGTGTGGTTAACCTTCAATGAGATTAGGGCTGAACATTTGTGTTGTGCCAGAGCCTTTGTTTTACAGATGGATCTCCAACATCCTTGAAGGTACTTGCTGTGGAACAGAAGCACATCCTCACTACAAAGCAAAAATAACTAATTGCACATTATCCTGACAACACAGAGATTGCCTAACAAGCCAAGTATCTTGGCAAAAAACAGGTATTGTTTATGGTACCTAATTGAGGTAGAACTCGGATCAGAGAACAGTCGAGGAATCACAAAGTTTGAGAGAGGTTTATTCTATAGACCAGTGACATTGTGTTACAATAAGTTTTAGCTGAAATGTGGCTGTTGGATACAAATGACCTGTTGAATTATTGGATTGAAATCATGTAAAACATGCCTATAATAAGGACCCTTTAGCACATTTGAAGTGGAATTGATCTACCCAGCAGTTTCTGGTTTATCACGTTTTGTCATTGGTAAACACAGGACTTCATATCATTTAGTTTTGTGTGACATTCGCATTCTCTTATTTAGAATTTTCTAGCTATAATCAAATTTCCTGGCTTTAAACTAATATGTAAAGATTGGTTTCTATGAATATGTTAAATGGTGTAATGTCTGAATGTAGGAAAAAAAGAATTCCAATCATGACTGCCTGTATTTGTTACCTCATTTCATTGGTTGATAAGCCACACTAAAGGAGCACCTTTGTCAGGTTTTTCCTGTGGAAACCTACAACTTTCAAGCACGCAACACATGTATGACAAAGAGTTGCACATAATCCCACTGGTCAGATAAGGAGTGGGAAGTATAAGTAATGCAATATGTTTTAGAGGGGGAGATGGGATGGTTCCAGTACTTGATTGTGCAGTTTGGGGGAAAAAAAATCAATTCAATATTTTAGTTATTCCCAAAATGAATTGGTAGATTGCAGTGACCTTTCATTATTTAAGTTTCTTGAAAGAGTCACCATAGATGTTTTTATCTGTGGCCGAATGTCCTGTAGAGGTCTGTGTTGCAGCAGATCTGAAGAAGCCTCCGACTGAAGACACTGCTGTTGAATCACCGTGTTGTGACGAGGAGGCTCAGGGTCATTCTGAAAAGATTTTTCATGAAAACATTTTTTGGTACAAATGTTTTAACATTTGTTTTCCGTTACATGGTTATTTCCATTCCTTGTTCTGCCCGAAAGTTCTTAAAGAACAGCTTCTCATGTTGCTTAAGGTCTAACAAATTCAAATACTACTTAAAGATGGTTTATCCAACAAACACAGAATGGCTGTTATTATCAGAGTGGCCTTAAATCATTTTGCTTTGTGAAAGGTGAGCGTTACTAAGAGCATGTTGTAGTTTCTGATGGTGAGCAACTGATGAAATTTGTTTTATACCCTTTTTTAAAAGGTATTTCTTAGTGTTGTCTGGAGAGGCTTTAAAAAGGATAAGTCTGTAAGTAAACAAAACTCCTTTCCATTTATCATGCATCATTTGGCATTGAGGAGTTTTACACTTGTAGACAAAATCAGTATATATAATCCCTGCAGGGAGTTGTAAGACTTGATTACAAATCAATTTAATGTCTGGTTAACATACCATGTATTCACAACTGCTATTGTAATGATCTTAACAGCAGTGGCTTTTTTAACTGTTGTCCTTTGTGACAGTATAATTAATCTTTCCAGGAAAATTGGGTAATCAATTTCAGTAGGTTGATATGAAACAAAGATAAGTAACGTTAAATTAAAAAAATACTTCATTATTGCATTTTAGTTTGCAAGTTAATGGTTTGGATAATGTTATTTTGTGGCAAAACAGCTTTTGATACAATTATGAGAGAAAATCTGTAGGTTTAGAAAGCGTCCTGTTAGCTGCTCCCTCTCACTGATCATGTGTTAATGTTACAAGGGTGGTTACAAGGGAAACATTTAATATGTCAAATCATGCCAAAACCTTCAGCTGTCTCTGTTCAGTTTTTTGTTTTTTCCTCCAAACCACTGGTTTGGTTATTGTTTGAGACAAGCCCACTGCATTTTTCAGGTTTACAGACGTCATGTGCAACCAACTCGCAGCAGCGATTCTCCTTAAAAAAGTGCTCTGTGCAGATAGTTTTCTGCTGGTTGAAGTTTTAACTTCTGCAACTGGATCTACACCCAAGTAGAGTTTAATAATCCTGTATGGAGAAGAGGTGGATTAAAAAAAAAAAGGGCTGAACTCTGATAGTTTTTTTTCCCCCTTAAATCTGTGTAGAGGAATGCTCTTCATCTAAATATGTTTTGCACTTTATTTCTCTTTCAAAGCAGAAATAGTTTTAAATAAAGACATTAAGGTTGAGTGTTTGAACCACATGACTTTGTGTATGGTTTATTTGTTTTTCTTTTTTAATACCCAGTTGTACAAAGTTGAATTGAAAATTCAATTTTTTTTTCCTTGTTTAACAGACAAGCATTGGAGCTTGATCTTGGTGTTGTGTTTTGTTATGTAACTTGTTTCTTCTGGGGTTCTTTGTTTAGTTTTTTTCGTCAGCAGGTAGCTTTTACCATATCCACTACCGTTTCAGTAAGGTGTTTCCTTTTTAACAGTGTCCTTTATTGAACAAGCCAACTGTAAAGCTGCCGAGCAATCAGATGAGCATCAGTAAGACCTTTTTTTCATGGCAGCCTGTGAAATTATAAATATATGAAGTATTAAAGGGAATTTGAAACTTGAAGTTGCTGTGTGGTGCATTGATAGTTCTGCAGTGGCAGCCATCATCCTGCATCTGCTCTGCAGCATACACATGAAGTATCATGAACAATATTTAAGGGAACTGTTGGCAGTGAAGCTTAATGTGCTGGGGTGTGCTGAAATTTTTCTTGGGAGCCCTTTATGATGAGGATGGAAATAAAGAAGCAAAGTTCAAGCAGTGCAGAAGTCATGATTTGATCAAAGGATTAATGTGGGATGAAATTAGTCCTGTGCTCTCAGCCTAAGAGCAAAGCAGCTTGTGCTAAACACGCTAAATCACCTCATTCTGTTGTTGGCGTGACAGCACAATCTCTCACCAACCTGATGTTGCATTGTGGGTGAATATACAGTATATGCCTGAGTTTTGGACTAGAAGAGTGGATTGAGTTTAAGAAAAAAAATGATTATGCAACATTAACTTGATTTTTAACTTTTAAAACTGAAAATATTTCAGGGGTTCCTTCTGTGTAAATGTCAAACTCAATTTGAAACAATGAAAAGGGAATACAAGTGTACAAGTGGCTCTGGTGTACAGTACAATGACTTTATTGAGATTCATAAATACTGGTGACACGTGTGAAGAAAGTCTACAAGAAGAAAATGGTGTCTGCTTTTAAACCTAGTTATCAAATGCTTTTACACATAACATTCAAGATGCAATAAATCAGGGGTCGTTCATTGCATCAGTACCTACAGTACGTTGCAGATTAACATTTCAAAGGCTTTTAACAGGCTGAAAAAGTGCAAAAACAGCTGTAAGAGAAACTCCAAGATTTAACCCTGAATGCAGTGTTAAACAATGTCTTAGTACATTTGTCATACAAGACACATTCAGTGGAAAAATATCAGTTGCCAGTAACTTGGTCACAAAAAAGGAATGGTTAAAATAAAATGGAGATGACTTGAAGTGGTTGAAAGATGATGTTTCACAGTAATGGTTTTCTTCTAATAATTAAAAATGGTCAGTACAATTAATGTGGTCCATGATCATAAAAAGTATTTACAAACCACATTAGCTGAGCTACATGTTACGTTGTCAAAAGCAGCAAAAGGCACTTGAGTGCTTTCATGCGTCTACAACTGCACAGCACATTTCCCTTTGGTGCAACCACCCACTACATAAGAAACAGTCCCCGTTAAGGCAGATGGACACCTTTGTCACACCTGACAAACTTATGATTGCAGTGATAAATTGTAGTAATCCCTACGCAGTGGTCCCTTTTCTTGTGGCATCTTATGCAAACTCGTCCCTCTCTTTTTACTGTTATACATCTTAATATTTAAATCACGGATTAAACGATTTATATGCTTATTAATTTTTTGAAAGGTTTTACTCACACCTACCTGAGGTTCCCAAACTTTAACAACACTGTAGGGTTATAATAACCATAAAAAAACTTTTCCTACTTACTGAAGCAACATAACAAACCAAATGAGCCTAACCTTTATTTTGAACATTCAGAATATATTACTACATGGATAGCCCTTCTTTAATCTCTTCAGGAAAGCCAATTTGATGGGACAATGCACACGGAGTGGTTTCTGGAGGTAAACTTGAGGCTTTCTAAGCAGCTCTTTGACTGAGTGAGGAGAATTTTCTGTGGAGGAATGCTTCAATGTGTGGCCAAATCTTGTTGGTTTCAGTCCCTGAAAAGGTCTCTAGCACACCTTTACTCCTAAAAGAGATAAAAACAGAGAAAAAAAACAGAAAAATAGTTAACTTAGTTAATAGTTGGATATTACCTCTTAACTACTGTAAAGTAAATAGAGCCATCGAAGTCAAATAAATTCCTGAGAACAGATTTTGCAAAATGAAAATTTCTTGTGATACTCGGACTAGGAGGATTTGAGGTAAACCTGTTTGCTTGTCTAATTAGGCCACAAATTGGACATGGGGTGGATGTGCTATCAAATTTTTATTAGGTTTTATTGATTTTGATAAATCTTAAAGAGAAATTCTTAAACATTTGTGTTTTCATGTGATAAAGAGAACTGTAATCTGTACTGTCAGCTGCCACTAGTCCTCTCAGAGTGTGGTTCTTAACCAGTTTCAAAGGTCAGGGTTTAATAGCTGTGACCTTTTACCTACATTTAAGCATTTCCTTCAAGCACTCTTCAGTGTGGTTTAATGCTTTAATGCTAATACGGGTCCCATTTTGAGTTAAATGCTCCATTTCAACAACACAAAATACATTATTGTATAGAGCTCAGCTAGGGAAGCAGTTTTATCTTATAAATATGGAAAAAAAAGGATTCAACAGAAACAACAAAACAGGCTTTTATACAGTGAAACTAAGAGTCAAACAAATGTATGCTGAACACAACTGTTAGCACCCTTTTGATCAATTTGAATTAGTTCATCCAGCCCAGTAAATAGAGAACAAAGACCACGTGAGCTCAACCTTCAGTGATCACATGACCAGATTTTTCTTTTCCATTGTGGTGAAGACATGAGAGTATCAAAAAAAGGTACAATCGAATTTTTTTTTTTAAGTCAAGATTTTAAGAATCTTTATATCCCTATTTAAACCGTTTATGCTATTAAGAGGTTTGTGCAAAATAGAATAATTAAATTAAGAAACAAGCACACATGCATGCAAGACATTAACAGAGCAGTGCAACAAGCTTCTGGACGGCGACATCAAACATAAAAACACTGTCGTACCTGTAATACTCTAAGACAGGTTCTGTCTGGGTTTCATAGGCCTTCAGTCTCCGTGTCACCGTCTCTGGTCTGTCATCATCCCGCTGCACCAGAGGCTCCCCTGTCACGTCATCAAAACCCTGCGGACAGGACATGAACACATGTTGATTTCTCATGATTCAATATGTTTGCTGAAAGCTACAAGTCAGTGGTGTTGTACTCGATTTTTCCACACGTACTAAATAACAAGCCAAAGAATTGTCTTTCTAACCTTCCAAAATGGATTGGTATAATAATAATTATGATGATGATGAAAATGACCACCTTGATAGAATGAAGCAAATGGGTAAGAGCCTCCATTTTAAAAAAAAGTATTATTAGATTTCAGCCAGCAGCAAATGATTTAACCCCAACTGAAACAGTGAGTATGCGATAGACGGGGGATCTTTCCAGGATATACCCTTCCTCTCAACTGAGATGGGCTCTCGCAGACCATGTGACCCTGGATAGGATTAAAACAGACTATGGCAAATGGATAATACCATGAGTAGCTTCTTATTCCATGTCTGAAGACACGTCCTGTGGTCGGAGAAAATATGTTACTCTGTTTCAGAAGGGTCAAATCGTTGCTCTGCATCAGGCAAACAAAACTACTCAGAGGTCAACTTAAACTACTAAATCTAAGTTAAAGTTTTCACCAAAATTGACAACCACCAGCACAAGCCTGCAGAAGTCCTCATGTGGATCATGGCTTTTCAAAAATTTTGAATTGTTAGACTCAATCAAAATTGGCAGCCAAGATGTCAAATTGGAAGTGATGCCATAGCAAGGTCTCAGCAACCGGGCATCAAACATGTTACATGAATCAGCATCCCTACTTCAGGTTGTCCTGAAACTTGATTAATTGATAGAAAGTGCTGCAAAAACAGGTTGTTGGGTTTTTTTTTTTTCCTATCAGGACTAAGGCAGACAGCTTTGAACATGATCGAATTAAGTTGCCATGGCAACTGTGCCATGCTGAAACACTTGGTCCCCCTCATCAGTGCCTGCAGCTTCATTTCACCTTCATTTTGTTTGGGGTCAGCAGTTTCTGTTCAAAAAAATCAATATTTTTTCTATCTGTTGTTAGCGGTCATCGTAGGTACATTCAAATGGGGATTTTTTATTCAAGAACATCAATAATTAAGGAAAATGTCTTAAATTAGAAAAAAAAAATATCTTCACTTGGTTTTTATTATCATTTTTGAACACAGACAACAAGAGAACTAACACAAATAGATAAGAGGATATATTTACAGGAGCTTTAGGGGGATTGAAATCTGTGTTGTAGACTCTGCCACTGGGAATGTGAATCCAACGAGAGGTCAGCCGTTCTTTGATGGTCTGGAAAGGTACATTGAGGTTGATGACTGAATCCACAACAAAAACTTGATCAAGGGCCTCGGCCTGAGTCACTGTCCGAGGGAATCCTTGGGAAATGAAGGGAAAAATAGAGGAAAGGCAAAGAGAACAAAAATAAGGTGTAAAAACTGCAATAATGAAAGAACAAAAAAAAAGCTCATGTCAGCACCTGTTTGAGTGGTTTATCTATTTTAGAAAACACACTGTAAGTGACTGTTCTCAGACAAGTTGTGAGACCTTGGACAGGCAATGCTGATAACATGTCCCTCTGGCAGTGGTTTTCCAGAAAGAAATGTTCATACAAACTCGTGGGGGTCCTACCATCAAGCAGCCAGCCGCTCAGATCTATTGCTCTCAGGTCATTTAGGATGAGTCGAGACATGACTCCATCAGGTACCAGTTGACCCTGATCAATACTGGACTTCATCAACAGGCCGAGCTCTGACACAGAAACACAGAGGCAGAAGGAAAAGATTATACACATGTGCTATAAAAAAAAAAAAATGAGTGATTTTTCCTCCCTGTATTTTTAATCATCCCAAAGCTTCTTAAAGCAACACCTGCTTGTAAGAGATGCAACATTTTGACATTTGTTTTCTCCAGAAATATATACAAAAAAAAACTAAACAACTAAACAACTCCAAACAATTTTTCATCATTCTTCAATATTGTAAGCCATGCTGCCCAACAAATTCAAATCCACAGAAATCTAATTTGGATTTATAGATATATATATGTTCCTGTAAGAAAGAAAGTACAACGATAATTTAAAAAAAAAAAAAAAAAAAAGGGGGGGGGGGGGGGGGGGGGGGTTTTCCAGTCCAGGACATAAAATTAGGTGAATTTAACCTCAGATGGACATATTACCTGTCATTATGCAGTGAACAAAAACTAAGACACAAATGCGGGAGTAGAACTTTAAAAACTAAGTGTACCCTTAACTTTTTCCATGGAATTTAAGATGGTAAGTAGTGGAAAAACATTCAAGACAGGTGCTAACCCTCCCAGGAGTTCAGTCCATCATCAGACCCTTCACTGCCAAGAGAAATTGTCAAAAAAAAAGCTGCATCACAAACTCTACAGGCCTCAGTTTGCTTATCAAATGCTAGAGTGGCATGACAGTACAATAAGAACAAACCATAAGACTTTGGGGACAATGTCCGTTGGACAGATGAGACCAAGGTGGTCTCATCTATCATGAACATCAGACACAGCATCAAAACCTGAAACCAACTCTCAAGCACAGTGGTGACGGGGGGATGATTGAAGCCACAGGAGCTGGGTACTTACCAGTCAATGAATCAACCGTGGTTTTCTAAAGTAATCTAGAGTCAAATGTTAAACAGAATTCACTGAACTGAAACAGCATTATAATGAAGAGCGGACCAAAATTCATTTACAAAAGATGAGAGGAACTGATAACAGCATAAAGAAGTTTGTTACTTGAGCTAAATACTGCTAAAAGCTACTGAATCATGGGGTGTACATCATTAAATAAATAGTGGCATAGTGTAACATGTCATATATTTTTATTTGTATAATGTTTATTTTTCTCATTTGAAGGCCTGGTAGGAAATAAAAGATTTGTTTGATACATAAATTCTTTCACAACATAAGTTTTATTATGCAAAAAGTTAAGACAGCTCAAATAAAAACCTCTCTAGCTGAGAACAGTTATCTGTGTAAAGATGAACTGACTTTGAAAAGACAAAATTCCTCTCCACATATCAAGCATTAGAGTTCATTGCTTATGTTCAGGCGACTGAACCTAAAGAAACCCAAAAGAACAGATGTAGATTTTTTTTTTGTTTGTACTGTTTAAGAAAAGGTCGTTAACAGTAATGGTTGAAAGTCAAGTCGAGCTCTGAAAGACCAAGACAACTGCATCTATGTAAGTAAGGAAAACTAAACAAAATCCCTGTTTAGTTATGAATGATCTTCAGTAAGATTTAAGTTCCCTCTGCGTATGGTGTAAGTGTAAGTGTAGTGACACTTTTGCTAAAACTGGATTGTCATGGAAACAAGGACGGTGGACAGATGAAGTAAAAAAACTAAAATAAATGTAAGGGTCACTGTGAGAAGATGTATTACTGATGTGAAAAATATACCCTTTCATAAAAAGATCTGCTTAGCATGGATGTAGAACAATCTTACTTCGGACTCATGCTGCAGCCTCTCTTTTTTTAAAACAAATATTTTACTAATTTAGATATTCATAGTATCAAAATGAGTGTCTACATGTTGGCATACAATGCAGGATGGAAGAAAATGTATAATACATTGCACAGAACACATAGATGAGAATATAATGACGAATGTTTTTTAAATAATTTTGGCATTTGCAGATATTTTTAAGACATAAGAGACTCTTTTTTTCACAATCACTTCCACTTTAACAGATCAGAGTTCAGCTTGAGGAAGGAATTTCCTGACAGCCACAGTAGAAACTACCTGACTCTGCTAATATATCATCTGCAGTGTCTTTGCTCTGTCATCAACTTGACACAGAGCAAAGGGTAAAAGTTGCTGTGACACATTCAGGCTCTTCAATAGATTGTCGTTTTCTTTTAGTTTGGAGAAAGCCTTTGCTTCAGTGATCAGTGAGCCTGCACAATTAATCTGAAAGGGAACAGTATTGCTGCACTGTTTTTACTTAAAAGGGAAAAAAAAGTCGATTTTTTTAAGTATTTATTGTAATTAAAGTGCTGAAACCCAAAATCCAAAATGCCTTTTCTCAATATGACCAATGAGAACGTGGGAGAGTCTTTAGAGGAGCAGTTGCAGTTAAATCAAAGGACTGGTCAGTGATAATCAATACTGTTTTGGTTGGAAACAGTGAAACTGAACAATGCAAGAATTACTTCAAATTGAGGAAGTAGAAAAAGTCTGCAGACACTTTGCATAAGCCTCAAGATTCATTGCAATACCGTTTAACTTACTTATTCCCCTACAGTAGTAACGTCTTTATCAGCACCCTTCTCTCTCAGTGAACAAAAGTTCACAGTTAGTTATCTTTATAGCTTGCTTTATCTGAGTTCAAGGTGGTACTGAGAAGTAGTGGACCACCCTGCATTGTTCATGTAACGCCCCTTCAAATGTTGAGTAATGGCAAGGACCTCGCAATACGATATGTATCATGATGCTTGGGTCACAATACGATATTATCACAATATCGCGGTATCACGATATATTAAAATATTCCACCCAGTTAATATCAAAATTAAAAGTAGAGATAAAAAAAAATCAGGTTGCTGTATATGTTCATCAGATGATATTGATCATTCAGGGGACAAATTGAGTCAAAACTATTTGCTTCAAAACAACCTATTTATTATTAATAGTGTTTTTGCACATTTAATAAATAAATAGAATAAAATTCTCCTTAAAAAAATCGATATTAGGAGCTGAAAAATCTATATTACATTGGGCGGCTGAAAATCGCGATATATTGCCAAATCGATTTTTTTTTCACACCCCTACATTTAACACACTGAAAGATACCTACTTTCACCCTCAAACCTGCGTGTCTGAAGCGTGAGACAAAACAAGCTCATATGTGCTCTTATTCCTCTTCAGTATGTCCCAACAAGATAAGATAAGAAGGACACGGTTACAGGAGTGGTGCTCTTATCGCAATAGTCCAGAAGAAGAGGTCCCCCCTCTCTACACTCTCGTGTGCGTAAAATGAGAAAATATTTCTTACAGGTGTCAAAAATAAAATACCAATTCATATTTCTATAGTTTGAATACTTTTCATGTCTCGTGCGCCCCCTCACCTGTTTTCTCCTTGATGTTGGTTCTCAGAATGTCTCCGCTCGAGACGTGCTTCAGTCCGAAAGTTTTGGTAATCCTCGCGGACACCGTTCCTTTCCCGGACCCCGGGGGTCCCATTATGACAGCGCGGATAACTCTTTGCAGAACCATTTTCGCGCGGACCTACGGCTTTAAGTTTAATTTTTTTAAGAGTAGGACGTTTGCAGGCTGCTGAGAAGCCTCGCCTCTGGATGCTCAGGTGAACTGTCTGGAACCGGGTCGAAGCACGTATTAACAAGCTTTTACTTAAGCTACAAACTACGCAACAAAAAAGTGGGCCAGTGTAGCAGCTTGTTTCAGACACTATTTTCCTCCTTTCTTGGAGGAAGAGGAGGAGACGGAGAAAGGAGGAGGAGAGAGTAGGTGACAATTACGGTGAGCTCAGCAGGCTAGTCCCAGACAGCGTTATCTACGTATCACGACGCACATCCCTCAAAAGGAGCCTTTTAAAAAAAATCTATTAAGAAATGTAGTCGCTTGTATCTTGATTTACTCTTTACTGGCGATGCATTTATCGTATAATACGCTTATGCAATTGCTGCTGGCGGATAAAAAAGCGTGCTGGCAAGGTTGTGGTGATTAATCCCTTCCGAGCCTCCGTTCCCTGAAGCTGGTAGTCCTGCAGTTTAGCAGGCTTACTGAAATGAGCAGTCTGTTCCCTGATACTCACTTATTATGAGTCTTTAAACTAACTACTGCTTGAAAATACAAAGCGTAAAATAATTACGCTAGTAAAATCTATATAATTTAAACGTGACTACAACTGCCTAGAAATACGGTACATTTTTACTGTTAATGGAAAAATGGTTTTAAAAAAATAATTTTAAATAAAATAAATTCCACAAACTGCTGTGACGCCTATTTGTTTACGTCCTCGCGTTACTGTTCCTTTAAGAGTGGTTACAGCCGCACCCGCTGAGTACTAAATGAATGGCTATATGCTGCTGCCATCTAATAACTCGTTGTGGCCAGTGGCGCAAACACTTTTTTTGACCCTCTCAGGTTGCCGTACTCGCGCCTCCCACTGTAACGTCTTCCTGTACAAACACACGTGGATTTCCACTGACGCCAGGCACAAACAATAATAATATGGCAAGCCAGGGTCTCTCCTACGACGGCTGCAATTTCTTCCGACAGCGACTGGTTTTATCAACACTCAGTGGAAATCGTGTCAAATTAAAAAACATACGGTCCAGAGATGACGAGCCAGGGCTCCGCGGTGAGTTTCTGCTCCAGTCTGCATGTGGCGTCTTGCTTAGCATGGTGGCTAACGGGCTAGCTGTTACGCAGTTGGGAGTGTGTTAAACCACAGACAGCCAGAGGTGGAGAAACGGTCGGGTATAAGTGTGGATGGAAGTTAAATATTTTCTTAGAGAAGGCGAGCGTTTGCTGCTGCTTGTAAGCCTGTCAGAAGTTTGTAAATAATACTTTTAGAAGTCAGTCAGTCTTAAAGAATTATCTTTGAGTGTTTTAAATATGTCCAACGTCCCCGCATCACATTCATGCGTAGTTACATCTTTTTGTATGGCATCATATATTGTGGTGTTGCATTATGTGGTCATGTTTGTTTTGTGTTTTATTCTCCAGATTTTGAGGCAAGCTTCATCAGACTCCTCGACAAAGTAACCAATGGCTCCAGGATAGAGATTAACCAAACAGGTGAGTGTTCAAAACAGGGATCGAGTCTTGGCTTTCGCACTCTATGATTTATCTAATAGCTGTTTGCTGTGAAAACTTAACATTTATAAACTATGCAACAAAAATGGAGAGCATTCTAAAGAATATGGGCATTTCCATAAGTAAGGGGTCTATTAGTGTGACAGAAGGTCAATTCTGAAACTTATTTTAGTTCAGTTTCACTTGTTTTGTTTTTTTCTCAGAAGAGGCATTTCCTAGAATGTGTATATGGAAGGCAAAAAAACAGTTTAAGAACAACAGGCTTTTTTGGAAATGCTGTAATGATGGATGAAGACCTAGGTCAAGAATTGACGATGTAATTGGGGCTCCCGTTGTAACCAAAACAGCATCAGCTTTGCTTCACATCTACCAAATTAATGGTGTCAAAGAGATCTCGTGGTCTTTGATCTAGTTGCAAAATCTTTGCATAATCACATACATTCACTGAACATTATCCAGTTCTTAATGGCAAGTCCCTTTGAGATTGACACACAATGCTACAGAAGGTACCTCAAAAATATGAGGGAGATGATTATTTAATCTTACTCTAAGGACTTTTCAGTGTAATAGCCCCATACAAATTAAAATATAAAGTATGCCCTTTTTTTTTAATCTAAATTATTTACCTCTCTACCTATTTAGCCAGAAAAAAATGGTAAGATGGAAAAAACCCTTTGGACCTCTTATGTATGGAAGGGGAGGGGGGGGGGGTCACGACCAGTATTGGGAAACTGATTTAGTGTGTGTCTCTAATATCCCAAATCCCAAATTCCCATATTTCCAAATATTACAAATCAACCATACATTTTTTGTTTTAAGCAGTACTTCCGGTATTCACAAACACAGACAAAGGGTTCATGGGTCATAATATGACCCATGAAATATGACCCATATGGCTCATGGGTCATATTATGACCAATGAACCCTTTGTCTGTGTTTGTGAATACCAGTGGTTCTAATTTTTCATTGTCTTAAACCTTTACCAGCAGGGTATATTTGGAAAGCTGGGTTACATGTGATGTGACAATGTATAATGCTGCTTAAAACAAAGAATGTATGGTTGATTTGTAATATTTGGGGGAAAAAAGTTCTCTATAACTGACTTTAAAAACTGTAGATATTGCCAGTAGCACCATCTGCATGGTTGAAGACTCAATGTCTTCATGCGATTGTCTTTATTAGGTACTGTGTTATTCTACCAGCCTGGGTTGTTGTTTGGAGGCTCCGTAGAACATGACTGTAGCACACAGCGCTCGATTGGATACTATCTGGAGGCTCTGCTCATGCTGGCTCCTTTCATGAAGACGTCTCTAAGGGCAACTCTGAGGGGAGTAACTAATGACCCCACTGACCCGACAGTGAGTACACACATACACGCACACATACACAATCACACCCTGACTAAAACCTATTGTCTCTTATCTTTGTCTTTCTGATTTTGTTTGTACTTGCACTCCGAAGGAGTAAAGTAAATTTATCACAAATAAATATAGATACTAGAGTCTGGTGCATGCATCATAAACTGCATTTGTTGCAGAGAAGAGAGGTATATCTACACGAGAAGTCAAAGCTTTGTTCTGTTGAGTGTTGGTTGGATGTACAGGCTCACTCACCTGGTTTTCTTCTGGAACTCTCTGGAAACACAGCTTTTTGTCAGGATGATATTACTCTGTGTCTTGCAGGTTGACCTGCTAAAGTCCACAGCCCTCCCCCTGATGAAGAAATTTGGGATTGATGGTGAGGGCTTTGAACTGAAGGTGAGGACAGCAAAGTAACCTGGGCAAGAATGGAATATAGGTTTTGTTTAGCAAATGAGCACCTGTCAGTGTCTATTTATTGTTCCAATGTCTTTCTGCTGGTACTCCCTCAGGTGGTGAAGAGGGGGATGGCACCTGGTGGTGGAGGAGAAGTGGTTTTCACATGCCCTGTGCGCAGAACCATCAGGCCAGTCCAACTGACAGAGCCAGGCAAGATCAAAAGGATTAGAGGAATGGCGTATCCTTCCAGTTTTGATTCACATTTTAATGGTTATCCATCTGTCCAAAGATTCATCCTTCTATCAGTACAGAAAAAGTTCAGCAAAGCCCTTTCACAAATAAGTCCTGTTGTGCAACTAGAGATGTTCCGATACCATTTTTTCCTTCCCAATACTAATTCCGATTCTTGAAGCTGTGGGTATTGGCAGATAACGACTACCGATCCGAGTATGATATTAAAGGTCGCATTTCATTGTTTTTATTTTCCTTTTCATTATATTTGCAGTGGTCTCCAGTCTGAAATAATGCCCTGAGAGTTGGTTTCAACAAAAAATATGCTACAGTTGTCTTGTTTCAAGCTGTTTTAGTTAAGTGAAAACGAGGGCAGGGATAGTACGAGAGGATTCTTATGGATATTAATGATGTGCAAATCATCTCCCCTCTGATTGGCTAACAGCACTGTGACGCTCCCTCTCCGTGGCTTCTCCTTCAGTTGGTTTCCGTCAACTTAAATAGAGATAATCGGCAACAAATGGAAAACACGCTAAAAATGTCTTAAGCCATACAGCCATTTTTTTTTTTTTTTTTTTTTTTTTGATCCTGGCCAGAATCTCTGTAAACCCCAAGTTATCAAATTTTAGGTTGGAAGATTATAGATTTAGTAAACTAACGTTACTCTCTGGGTAGACGTTACCAAGTGGTTATGGGCAACATTACCATACCTATAGCTTGTCCCAATGTCATGCTACTATAGCCTATTAACGAGTAGAATAACAGGCTTTTGAAACAACAACTGGAGTGGTTGATCGTTGTGATGGCACAGATCCAGGTTTTAAGCACAACTTATCCGCTACTGTCAGCACCATAATTTAAATAGTCACTTTGATGATGATAACACACAAGTAAAGTTGCATTATACTCGCTGGTGGTGTTCCGAAAATAAATTTCAACCATTTCTTCCGTAGATCCTCTTTCTTAGGCAAGACATGCGATGTGCATTCGTTACTGTTGCAAATAGCACGGCCACGACCTTTTTCTGCCATGTTTTTGAATTGTTAGCTGCTCTTTGTTCGCTTCATTAGTGGCCTACCGAAATAAGCTCAGGGGTAGAAGAGCATTTTGAAGTTGATCATGCAAGTGCAACTTGGACTGACCTATGGTAATTTATTAAAAAAAACAAGTATTAAACAGTTTGTTGTGAAAGGAGACCTTTAAAAAAAATAGCAAAAAATTGCCTGACTGTAATATAATTATCATTGTTGTAAAACATTAATAAATAGAGCAAATCCAAGCTATTTATTTCCAAATAGAACAGTACAAAACAGTATTGCAAAATTAAAAAGTATTTCTTTTTACTGGTAGTATAACGGAAGTAACCAGTAAATAAATTATTAAATATAAATTACTTGGTATCGGTTGGTGCCTGGACTCCTGTACTCACAGATACCGATACCGTCATTTTTGCCAGTATCGGAGCAATTTCACGATACTGGTATCGGAATCGGGACAACACTATGTGCAACAGTTATTTTCATTAGTTTAAGCAATACTTTGCTTACATAATATCAAAAATCAAAATAAACTGTAAATTCTCATTTACGATTTTCATTATATTAAAAGTTAATATGCTGTCTGGTGAAACAAATGCATCTGTTTACATCATTTTTCAGCAAGGTTAGATAATTCTAATAAGAGGTGCTCAAGTGAGTTGCCTGATCCTGTACTCCATCGTCAAATGAGTTACTCGGCTCATCATTTTTCTTTACCTAAATTAAATAGTGCTGATGATCTGACGTGATGGATTCATACTGCAGCATACTGGAGGCCATCTCTATTGTTAATACAAGCAGCACTGTTTTGTTTTTTTGTTTTTTCTCCTCTTATCATAGGTTTTATCATGTATTCTTGGATTTGAGTGTAGAAACTGCACACCTACACAGGTAAATGGTGTCTTTGGACATCCTTAATGTTTTCACCCAGATATTCTGTGCGAGTTTCTCCTCAGATGGCCAACAGGATTGTTGAGTCAGCCAGGGGTGTCCTCAACCAATTCATCCCTGACATCTACATTTACACAGACCACATGAAAGGGCCAAACTCTGGAAAGTGGGTACATCTGTGCACATTTACAAGCTGCTAAGTTTTATGTATTTTATGTGTTTCAGCCTTTCTCAAACCATGGTTATGTTAAGACACTAACTTGAACTGCAGGTCTCCGGGCTTTGGTCTGACATTGGTGGCAGAGACACTGAATGGCTGCTTCCTCAGCGCAGAAATGTCGTCAACGCCGCAGGGGCAGGGAGACCCTGTACTACCAGAAGACCTTGGCCGAAACTGTGCCAAACTACTTTTGGAAGAAGTATATAGGGTAAGTACTTAAAATATTCACACAAACAGCAAAGCAAGATGCATTTCTTACATACACACACAAATGCCATCATGTCAAGGCTGTCATTTTTCACTTTGGTCTTCAAAGAACAGATTTATTTCAGGTGACTCGGACTTGTGTCAGAGTTATTTTGGTCTTATACATTTCAGCATTTTTATTTGGAATTACAATACATTTCAACTCTCAGAAATGCCACAGGCTGTTGTGAAGTGAGACTGAAGTGTTAGTTTTAACGGGACACTACTCAGAAATGTATCTTTTGTAAGTGTGTGATGTATGTTTTTAAAAGGCTGTTTTTAATTTACAGCTTTTGTTTTAGAATGAAGGTGTTTTTTTGAGCATTAAAAATAATCAGAGGAAAATTAGGTGTTAAAGTGTGGATTGGGAAACAGGCCATTGCTGCATTATTTTAGTGTTGGAGTAATAATGTTTTGGCTCCAATACTGCAGACAATTGAAAGCCCTGTTATCAACAAGCTAGTTTACTAGTAGATGGCGTTCAAAATTCCAAACCTGCGGTGCATTTGCATAGTTCAAACAGGCGAAGTGGTTTTCTGCTCTTTTCCAACTAGTCAGGTGAAATTTGACATAATTCATTTGAAGAGGACACATGTTGTCAGTTAAATTTGATTTAAATTGTTTTTTTTGGGGAGGGCTTTGTGCTTTTTTTCGGTTACAACACTATAAGATGTTAAATGTCTTAAAAAGCACCAGTGCTTGTGGTTAAATGGTTTTCCAGGGATATTGAAATGAACGTTATCTATGACAGCTCTGTGTCACGGCTTTGCCAGTCAGAGATGGATAGAAAGGTGTTCCAATATAGGAGTGGTTGGGTTTACCTAATTACCAGAATTTTATTTATTTTTAAGTTCAAACTAAATGTGACACCTTCCCCGAACTTTCAGCACTACTAACTAAAGCACAATAATGGAATGAAAATAATCAATTTTTCCTTGTGCCCCAGATTCAAAAGCTACAAGCTTGTCAGTTTCAAAAGCCACAGCTATAAAACTGCCTACTTGACATAAGTGGCTCTGGTAGAAAATTTTAAACAGATGTTTTGTATCAGGAAAGACACAATATCCACTTACTAAGTTAAAGGCCCAGAAGAAGTTTGATAACCACAATGTTCCACGTGTTTTGTGGAGGTTGTATTGTAAATGTCTTGTACCACTCATCTAGTATATTGTCATTACATGAGCCTGTGAAACTTCATCTGTAACCCCTTTTTGCTGTTTGTATTTTTCACTTTATCCTATGGGTTTACCAAAGTTGAACTTGGCATGATCACTCTGCAGGTTGCTTTTTAAAGCGTTTATGTAAGGCTAATGTGTACTGGAGAAGAATCTGCAGTCTGTCTCCGGGTTGGGAAGAATGGAATTCTCAGGGAATACCTGACATGCAGAACACGTTAGAATCCCTCCATGCAACAGTTGCTGCCCTTGTTTGCCTTGATTTCCTGGTAATGACCCCTTTCTGCAAATCGATACAAAAACCATTTGTGGTCAGAGCTACACTGCAAAGAGAAGAATGGAGGTTCTTCCATTTTTTGATTTGGACATTTTCTCCACTTCAGTGGGATGCACTCTCTCATGTGTTGGATCAAAGCAACATGTGAGAATTGCTTTCATGTAAAAGTAGTTTGTCAGGTAGGGCTGGGCCTGAGTGATACAAATAACATTTGGCTTTTTAAAAGATTTGAGCGATAGATATTATATTGACTTTGGGATTTTGAAGAACATTTTTTTAGATGAGTCAGCTCAAATTTCAGGGACTACGCTCATATAATTGGTTTTACCCCTGGGATATAGAAATGTTTTGCCTGAGTCAGCTGAGAGCAGTGTTTGTTCATACAGGCTTGATAAATTGGGAATTTTTGCATTTTTTTGCTCACAGGAGAGAGAGTTTATGAACCCCCTGTTATGAATCTCTTTCCACCTGCGTAACGTGAAACACTAAACGGACTAACCCGGTTGTTACTGCGGACACAGATCACCTCACGTGGTCGCACAGGTAAAATAAGCAACTTCAACAGAATGCGTACAATGAGATTCTGTGTGTTCAGTGCGCCTCCACATGGCTCTGCCTCTCAGCCCCCTCTCATCGAAGCCATGTGAGTCCAGTTAGCTGGTCAGGGTAGTGCTGATTAACTCTGAAAGAGGAATATTGTTGATGCATCTTCTTAACGCTGAGCAACAGAGCGTGGAGCTAACGTTTCTCTTCAGCTGGCTTAGAGAGCGGCGAGTTCCGAAATCCTTCCTTTCCATTTTTGTCCCGGTTTTTTAAAAAGCTTGAGCTGCGTTAGGAGAAGGTAGTATCATCAGCCTAGTCTGGATAGTCAATATTTGAATAACTGCTTATTTTAATACCTAACAGTTAGCTGGAGGGCAGAGCAACTGCAGAAGCTAAGTGAGAGACAACTCCAGAGCAGAAATGTGTTTAAGAGGGGATATTGGCAGGATTTACATTTAAGGACATGCTTGGGGCGCTCTCTGTGTGATTTGTTTGTTTTATGGTTAATGAGTGCAGTTTTCTAGTAGTAGACTAAAGCTGCACCATGGACATCTTATGAAAGCAGTGTCAACACATAACAGGAGCGGATGTAAGTGTTTAAGCTTTTACACTTGGCTTGTTTTTTGTGTGGGGATTGATGTGTCAGATATTTGTAATTTTCTTTAAATGTACTTGCTCTGTTAAAAGCTATAGACGCATTAAAGAGGGGAGGTTGCAGAATTTTTTTTTTTAATTATTATTTTGGCTAGTTTTAAAATTGTCCACTTGGGCTTTGGGGAGAGATGTGTTATTTGAAGCCATTTTGTTGTTTGCTGACAAAAAAAATGCACGTTAGGTTCATAATTCTCATTTATTTTCCTACTCAGCCCAATGGTGTATATATCTTGTAATCTGAATACTTAAGAGCTGGTGTTTTTTTTTTTGTGAAGGGGATAACCTCTCACTCAGAGGATTCAAGGGACTTTTCCACGAGGCCTTGTGGTCAGCCAGTGGCTGCTGGCCTCTTGAGACATCACAACTGTCTCTTAAGGGAGGGCTTGAAAGTAGCAGTTAAGGATTAGGTTATTGTGTTATATCTCTTCAACTGAAAGAAGCAGGGCAGATTAAAAGAAAGATGAATTAATTCTATAATTTTTGATGGAGATCAAAAAGGTAAGGTTCTTGAACGTAACAGCTGTTTTGTGTATCGCTTACACAGTTTTATGTTTTTTTGTTGTTTTTTTTTTTTTCTGAAAATGATTAACTTTTGCTTATTTAGTAAAATGTAGTAATATAAGACACCACCTGAAGCAAAATGTTGAAACCTCATAGTAGATGTTGTTTGCTGCTGTTCACATTGAGGTCATGTAAGTTGAACTTTGAGGCATGTTTTGGAGCTGACGAGGGCCGATGATGAAAATTGTCCAGTTGTTGAAGGAGCGGGGTTAAATTCGGACTCATCAACAATATAAACAGTGTTGCTATAGTTTCACAGTGAATTCAGTTATACAATTATGTGTAATAGAATCATAATTCTGCTGACAAGCTGTCACGATGCCACGATTCTGCATTTCTGGCCCACACAAGTATTTTTGTTGGATCAGATCCTCAACTGCAAGATGGTGAATCTTTTTAAGCTGAGGCTCTGCATCAGGTTAAGGGTGAAAGTCTTAGTAAACTCCCAGCTAATTTCAACTTAACTTAGTTTATAAAATATTCCTGGGTGTGTCTGCTTGCACATAGCCGTCTTCTCATGGGTTGGAAAATTGCTCATTTCTTTTTGAGTAATCACAGTGGTATGTGTTCACTGGGATGCAGAAAGAGGATCTCCTGTCCTTTTTAAATGTCTCATATGTAGTCAGAATGTTGAGCATTTGGCAAAGGACTAGAGACTTGACGAAGACTGGAAAATGATTTAGGAGAAGGCATGAAACAGGAAAACTGTAACACAATTCAGGCAGCCGGTGGCAGCAAGTCACTTATACCCACCACATCTATTGTATATTTAAGGGAAAAACCTGTATTTTATTTCAATTTGGTTCAGAACCAGCTATGAGTGATGGACCCAAGATGGTCAGTCCACACAGTTGATGTGCTTTTCTTTCCAAACATCTCCCCCTCTGATGCACTTTACTGTTTTTTTTTTTGTTTTTTTTTGTTTTTGTCCGTTTCTTGTTTTTTTTTTTTTTTAAATACTTGAAAACATGGCTCCTCCTTTCATTTTTGTAGGGTGGCTGTGTGGATTCGACCAATCAGAGCCTAGCACTGCTCCTGATGACCCTTGGCCAACAGGATGTGTCAAAGGTTCTGCTCGGACCCCTTTCCCCGTACACGTAAGTCATCGTCATTCAACACACAAACACCCTTGTTTTTCTGAATTTCAGGCAACCCATTTATACGTTGGCAGAAAGATAACAAATGAAAAATCTACTTGAGCTAGAGTTTTTATTTTTGTTTTTAAACTTTTTCTCTCAGTTTTTTAAAGTTCTCTTACGCTGCAGTACCTTTAATTTCTTTCCAAATATCTTGGGTTCAGCAGTTTACTCACACAAGCGCCTCTGGTGTCTGTGGTTTGTTACAAGAGCATGGCTGCTGTTCAGAGTAAACAATGTGACAGATTGTTGTTTATTTTGCAAAGTAAAAATGTAAATTAATTTACGCAGCAGAAATATGGTTGTTAGATGGTAAACTTCACCTCAAACCTCTTCTAGTCTTCCTGGATAGGAAGCAAACTATGAACTGTCCATTTTCAGTTATCATGGTACCGGTGCTGTGTCCTTCTCAAGTACAGTACTATGATAACTGAAGATTGGCAGTGCCATCTCAAATCAGTCTTCCCTTTACTCAGGTAATGTATAAGATTGTAGTTCATGTATTTTTTATTGTTTTTAAGAGGCTTGTGAAATTTTACGTTTCTTTTCTGTTTTTTCTTTTCTCCTATGTAATGTGAATGGAGTATAAAAGGATGATGGTTTTGCCAGCATCAGTTTAAGCAGTTACATGTAGTTGGATTATGTTATGTTATGCTAGGATTGTGACATGTGAAATATAATTCAAGATGAAAACAAACAAACAAAAAAAGGAGACGTGCATGAAAATAAAACCATCTCCTTGTCTCTCTCCAGGATCGAGTTTCTCAGACACATCAAAGATTTCTTCCAGGTTATGTTCAAAATCGAGGTTCAGAGGCCTTCGGAAGATGAAAGGAAAGGTGGAGACAAAGTTCTTATGACCTGTGTTGGAGTTGGCTACAGCAACATAAACAAAACCATTAAATAAAATGTTTTTTTGTAGAAATGTTGTGATGCTGTCCAGTTTCTATCTCAACCAAAAAGAGAAATGGATTCTTTTTATTTCTTTAAATGTATGACAGTTGCCATATTTTGATTATTTGTGTTGACAGATTGTAGAAAGAATACACTTCAGTTTCAACAGTGAATGCATATCAGTTAATAATGAACTTGAGCATTACTGGAATTTCTCATTATAAAGTACCTTTATTTAATAAAAATCAATTGTACGTCATCTGTTCAGTCAAAAAAAAAAAAAAAGCGTGTTACTGGAAAGATTGGCAGCTGGTCCGTTCCTCCCATCTGCTCTGGTGAAAAGCTGCTCTGCAAAACACAGGTGCTGGGAGGAGTTAGTCATCTTGACCGCACAGCTGCTTTAGGGCATCACCGAAGCTACCGGACACCTCGGACTGCACAAATATGGAAATGAAAGCAGGAATGATTGTCACACAAAACAATGGATGCCCTTATATCACTTGTATAACACAGTTTCTGGCCAATACTTTTTTTTTTTTTTTGATGACGATGATCATATACTCGATCTTAAAACATGTGCACTCACCTCCAGTCGGGAGTAGAGGGAACATCCAAACAGCTTTTTGTATTCTGCTCTTATGTCCAACAAGTCAATCTTCAGAGCGACTAACAAGGATCCTGGTCAGTATGGACTCGGTGGTCCCTGCACCCTGAGCAAACAGCAAATAAGCAATGCATCTATTAGTCCACAGTGACACAGGTTAAGCAGAAACCAGTTTTGTATTTAATGTTATATTAAAATATTTGAGTACTTCACACACAGCCATGAACAGTGGCAGTGCACTGGTGGAAGCCTGTTGTGCTTGAAGGATTTTGGTTGGTAAATGTGGCAGCTTTTAACTTGTTATTACTGAAAATGGATCACATGTAAAAATAAGCAACAAAGTTGCATGTCTATCTGAGCAGTCCTTTAAACGCCTCTGTCTTGCTGATGCCCTCCAATGTCTTTTAACTCACCTGAGTTTAGGTCTTATTCTGGGTATTACTGTACTGAAGAAGACACTGGGGAAGATGAGGCAGGAGTAAAATGGAGAGTAAGGGGTGGGGGAATTTAAACAATTCCTCCTCTGAATTGTCATGTGAAAAGTGTCACTAGCATCTATTATAGATCCACGCAGAGCTAATGCAGACAAATTAGTATGATTGGGAATTCCAGAACTATGTGTTTGACCAGGATGCAGCAACGTATTGCACCAACACCCCTCTATCGGGGATCACATTTGTACAGTGACTGCAGAAAGAATAAAAGGAGGAAGGGAGGGTTATGCTCATGAACAGCAGTCTGCATAATCCTGGACATGTAGGCAGGTCCGCCCCTGGTCAAACTGGGGCCCTACGAATTTTTTGTTGACTCCAATTCTGGTTTCAAAGCCACCTTTTACTCACCATCTCTTCACCAGCAGCAATAAGCAGCATATTGGTCAGATGGTTATTGTGAATCACCAGAAAGAATGTGTGCAGTATCACACTGCAGATGACAGACCTGAGTCCTCCTTCCTCTCCTCTCTTCTCTTAATCACATACAGTAGTTACAACATATAAGTGTGAAGGAGTGTCTCTTCCCCCTGGACTTTGGACTGTCAGCTGTTCAGTTTCCACACATATTGTCCAGCAAGAATTCAGCTTTGTTCCCAAACCAATGCTCCACGTGATATGACCTCACTTTTGCCGATTCGGTTAATTGTTTTTGTAGATGTTGGTGCCCTTAGTTATGATTTATGTCAGATTTGTCAGACACAGGTTTGAACCGTGTGTCTGTGAGTCCCAATTGATTCGAACAAATAAACACCGACATGTAGGAAGTCAAAGCTGCAGTAATAAAAGCATGGCTTAACATTCCCTTCCACACCGCTGATGACAGAACAGTCTGCTGTAGATAAAAGGAACATGATGCAACCTATTTTTTGTGCTGAGCTTCCTAACTGATAAATGAGCAGATAAATTAACAGATAAATTGTTGATCCTTACCTTCATGCTCTTGAAAAGCCTCTCTGCGAGGTATGTGGGAACACTCTTCACGCACTTGACTGGACAGAAAAAAATTAGATATGTTAATGTTAAATCAGTGTTGGGTGCATACAAAGCAGAGAGCAAAGAGAAACATTTTGTTCTTACCAACAGCCACCAGTAACTTCTCCAGGTCTCCAGACATCTCACTCTCAATGCTCTCCTGCAGAGTCTTCTTGCTAATATTCTTGTACTCTACCAGAGCTGCCAAAGTAAAAGGTGAAATTTGAGTTGAAGCACAACATGGTTTTCTTTTGGGAGTATTTGGATTGTTTTTTTCTATTACATTCTGTGAATGTAATGTTTGCCTGCCGCTTGGTTACTCTTGATGGTTTACAGAGGACAAATTTGATGCTGGTGATCCCCCGACTTTGCCTCTGTTATTATTTATTCATTCATTCATTCATTTTTGGCTTTTATTTAAAACGAATCCTGTGAACTGTGTTGCAGCTATCTCTGGTGCCCAGAACAAAACAAAACACAAAAGATGAAGACACTGTAAAATGTAAATAAGAATAGATTGGAATTATTTGCAGATCTCATAAACTATTATTTTATTCACAATAAAACATAGAAAACATAGAAATTGGTGAAAGTGAGGAAATAAACCATGTACAAATCTAAAAAAAAGGAAGATCATTTTGAATTTGTTGGCAGCAAGCACATCTCAGAAATGTTGGGATGGGGTGACGCCTATTGCTTTGTAGCACCCTCCCTTCTTTTCAGCAAACGGTTCATATGCTTCTGGGAATTGTGGAGACCAGTTACTGGACTTTTGGATGAGGAATATGCTCCGTTTCTTATCTGATACAAGACTTGAGCCGCTCAACATATCATTTCATCATATGGCCAGTGTTTTAAATCTGAACTACAGGGATCCCAGTTCAGCTCCCTGACTCTTCGATTTTGAAGCCATTCCTTTGTAATGAATACAATATGGAGTTAAGCACTGTCCTTGCCAGAAGATACAAGGCTTCTCTGAAAAAGACATTGTCTGGAATGGAAGCACATGTCCCATCTTGTTCACATATGATAGTAGAGATTTAAACTGCTTTTGTGGATGCCACAGCAAATTGTTCTTGCACAGCTATTTCTGGAAGTGTTCATGAGCCTGTGCAATGATTTTCATTAAATCATTCCTGTTTTAAATGCAGTACCACCTGAGGGCCCAGAGTTTATGAGCATCCAATGTTGATTTTTGGCACTGTCTAATGCATACAGAGATTTCTCCAGATTCTCCAGATGAACATTATTCTGAAGCTGTTTCATAATTTGCAGATGCTTTTTTTTCTTTTTGCAGAACTTCTGCCGCTCTTTAATCTCTGAGACTTTCTGAAATGCTCGTTTTATACCCAGTGATGTCGTTGCACTGTTGTGGATTAACTTAATTAATTAGATGTTCCTGAATTTTAGTCACACTTATTTTTCCAGTCTACTGTTGTCTATGTTTGTCTTACATAAAGTTCAAAAGGAGCAAATATTTAAAAATGATTATGAATCATCTAATTTTCAACATTTAAAAGGTTTTCGAGGTTCCAGAGTTCAGCGTTTCCTATGCTAAAGTCGACAGCAAAGGAAGTATTAAAGGTCCTTTCTTTAGCATGTTAGAGAGATCAGCCAGCTCTCATTGTGGGGGCCACTTACAGTAAATGCTTCCTGGTATTTTAAAGATCTTCCTTGAGTCAAAATAACTTCATGAATGTATGAAAACTAGTACAGCTGTTAACATTGCTGAAAAATCTTAATGTTGTTTTCATTGTATTTTTAATTATATTACTAATACCAAGATTTGTGAAAGAAAGAAAAAAGTGCCAGAGGCCAACCCACTTTGCCGAAGCTGGGGAACACTCCTGTGGCAGAGGATGTCAATAAACTTGTCTTCATCAGTTCCCCACTTCTTCTCTCCGGCTTCATACAACGCCTGTGTGAATTAAGCACAGACATACAAACTAGCAGCTTAACATGCTGACACAGGAGAGCTCAGAGCAAGCAGGACTTTCTCAAATTAAACCTGTACTGAGAGCATGTTCAGACTTGATTCAGTCAGTTAGGTGACAAATGCCTATTGAGTGAAGCCGAGCTAAAAATGACAATTTACTGTGTCTATCTGACGCTAAAGCTTCAACACCATTTAAAATGTTTATTGTGTACTAATATGGGGCCTTGTAGTGGCACAGCCTTTGTGACTGCGCTGCCACTAATGAAATGACGGGAGTTAAATTGAATAAAATGCAGAAAATAATGGCACCTTAGCATCTGCCTTAGCTTTGGCGGAATCCACATTGGTGCTTTCATCTCTCTTTCCCTGTGAAGACAGACAGCAGATAATAGTTCATCATGCAAAATAAAGAGTGTTAAATTTGATATTTTCTCAAGAATAATCTTATTTATATAATATCCTAATACACTGAATACCACCATACAAGATTTTAGATGCACATTTAAAGCTTTCAATATTTTATTATCAGATGTTGATTTAGATAAAGAATCTATAACAATTTCCAAAGAGATTTTTCATTATGTTGACTATTTGAATATGAATAAACTAAGATGCTTGAAATATCCTATGACTCTTCAACAGTAAAATTCATTCTCACTTTTGGAAATGATATAACGGCAGTGTTTCGATGTAATATTCCATACCTCAGCCAAGATGAGGAGGGCTTTGCCATAATCTCCAGATACGTCAGACTTCAGATCATGGATCATCAGTCTTCCAGTCTCTTGAAAATAACAGCACAATACACTAAACACATTACAACCCAAACTGTTGCAGAATATTTTGATGCAGCATTTATGAAATCAGCTGTGAAGTCACTTTCCAGCTACCTTCCAGATATGCCTCAGACATGGCCTTAATCTGCCTGTTGGATCTTGAAGCAAAGATTTCTGTCAACGTACTCTCTGTGGTACCAGGACCCTGGTTGTGAAGGATTATATTTATAGGATCTGGTTATAACATGAAATGAATTAGTTCCCTTTAATTCATTTTAAACACTTAAAGGTGGAGTAGGTGTTGTTTGAAAAACGGTTCCAGCAATCCAACTCAAGTGAGATTTTGAAAATATACACTCCCTCCCTCCTCCCAAAGGCTCCGCCTCCTCCTCTTCAGCTCACCCCTCGAAACCACGCCTTCACATGATTCACGACTGCATGAACCATAGGGAGGGAGGGAGGGAGGGGTGATATTTGATGGACGTATTAGGCAGCCAATCAAAATAGTGATGATCACTTTTTTGATTGGTCAGAGTTTTTCCTCTGATTATACCTTCTAGACTGGACCAAAATGTTTAGTTTTTTTGCAAACATTTTATTTCAGTGGGTGCAATGGAAATGTGAAAAGGTTTTCAGGCAATATTGTAAAAAGTGTTGCAAAAAAACAACACCCACCCCACCTTTAAGCACACCTTACAACACTGTTTATAAAACAGAAAGTCCACTTAAAATGTAGCTTTGGTCCATATATGGGGCTAATTATTCAACAACTCTCACCTTTATGGCTCTCGTGACTTCATGACAATCATAGAGAGCAGGAGGTGTTACCAAGCCAACCAACAAGTCCTCAAAGTCTCCATGTGTGTCGCCCTCCAGGTCAGCAATTAAGGCCTAATTGAGGAACACAGAAACTCCCTTTAGACAGTGTGTCTGTTTACAACAAAAAAAAGGCAAATAACATTGAGCAATAATGTCTTTCAAATACCCTTCCTGTGGCTTTCTCATAGGCCTTGGCGATAAGCTGACGCTGAGCATTACTTCTTTGGGTCAGCACATCAATGAGTGTCTCTTCTGTTGTACCTACGAAGTTAAAAAACAACCAACACTGCCATTTTAACATATCCTTACAGAGAAAGTAAGACAAATGTGCATGCTCCTTTTGAACTGTATCCCATTTAAATAGCACATCTATATATCTAGTGAGATATGAATGAAGTGCTGTGCATGCTCCCTGATACTGAACAATCATTAGCTTACCAAGACCCTCTATGGCCTTCCTTAATGCAGCCACATCTTCTTCCACTTTGAAATTTGCCTTTTCCTTTACAGTTACCTCTTGTATTAGACTGGCAAATAGAAACGAACGCATCAGTTCATCCACACCAAGAAAACACTCAACACATGCCAGCGAACATATTTGTTTTAATACTTTAGAAACTGCACTGACGAAATGGTTCGAAGTCAAGCATTAACAATCTTTATGAAGTGGTAACAGTGAAAATCTTGTGATCATCATCTCCACAAGAGACGCTGCACAATCAAAAGTAAGAGCAGCTCCAACTTACAGTCACAGTCAGTGAGGAGGGGGAGTCTAAGAGCAGATCCAGGTCATCCTGAAATACATCTATGCTTTAATGATCATCTATATTTTCTAAACACTTCAAGCCCACAATATATTTCAAAGCACATTTCTCTCATTTATAAAATGGCTTACCCAAACAGACATGCTTGTGGTTGCAGAGAAAAGTTTTAAACCTAGAGAGGCAAAAAAAAAACCCAACATAGTTTCAACATGTTCATTGCAGTCTTCTCATCCTTCCTGTTTTATCTGGTCATATCTCTGACTTTCTTCCCATCCATTAAGCTATCATAAACACATCTTTTTACAGCTTGCTTCCAAAATCTATTCCGATTGGACTGTTGAAGTCGAGTGAATGTATGAAAAAGAAGTCTGGACTGTGGAACATACAGCATGCAAATTAACTTTCCACATCGGCGACGCGTAAAAAACGAACAAAACAAAACATGGAACGCGAGTAGAGAACACAGACGTGTAAATATGATTTTAAAAAAAGATGGAAAACTGCGCTTTTTCTCTTACCCAAACGAAAAGATAGGACTGTGACAGGAGGAATTTCACAATGCGTCAAAAGCCACCACACCTTTTCGGAGAACTGTGGGAGACCACGCCCACTGTTGGCTGAGGGACGCTGAATCACGGATCCTTGTACCCTCCTCCTCCTCCTCACAGAAATGATCTGTCTCTAGAAAACACGAGACTGGAGGAAACCCGTTACCTGACTGCGCAGTAACACACTTCTCATTAGAAACTGCTGTATCTATTTTTAAAGGTTTTCTTCTCTTCTGCAGTAAACAGCTCAAGGAGAAAATCATAATTGTTCGATTTATTAGAATAGAAGCAAAGGATGAAAAAAACAAGGTGTCAGAATAAAGGCTACAAAGTAATGTGAAACATGTAAATGAAGTATGAAGTTTTCATCACTTAACCCAGGCCAGCAGGGTGGTTTATTTCAGAGTCATGTTTGAGCTCTGTTTGCTATTAGGGCATGGTCTAGGATGTGAGTCAGAGAGAAAAAGGAAGGAAACGGAGAAACAGGAAAATATTTGTTTTGAATCGCTTTTATCTCTTATCACTAAAAGTGACTTGCCAATTTTTTTTGAAAAGCACATGGGTGGAGTTAGTCTTTGATCAGAGCTTTGAAAAAACACTACTATTAAACAATATGATGCCGACTATTTGCAATAAGATATATATGTATATATGTAATATGTAATGAATAGGCGATTAAATATGTCAAAATTTCCTGATAACCACCACCATCACATCAAAATACCATTATGGTCGAGTGTTAGTAAACGAGAAAACCACTTGAGGAATCACTCAATAGTGACATCTTATGGCAAACTATTGACACTGCAGATGAAACGCAATTTGACAAAGGAACCAAAACGATTAAAAAAAAAAAAAAAGAATAAAAAAAGGTGGACAGTGGATTATTTTCTGTAACTTCTAAAAACTTTTATTGAATTTACCATAAAAATAATAATATGAAAATAACCAGAATTTACAATCTGGAATTTAAAAAAACAACTTTATATTTACGGTCATGTAGGGACCCCAATGTTTTATTAATTAATTTAATTTATTTTTAATTCAGTGTCATATGCTATCTAAGCCGACTGACACGTGTGAGTGAATATGATTTTTCAAAAGCTTTCATTTTATAAGTAACTCAGTAGTAATAGAAGTAGTAGTACACATGGGTACTACAACCAAAAACACTGACTTGTGACCACGTCCACGCTCGTAAAGTGACGAAAGTGATTTTGTACCGCCAATCCCGAAAATAGACTGCAAGGGAATGTTCCGGCCTGCCCGAATTTAAAAGATAGTCACATTGGCAGTTTGCAACCCCATATATTGTCATAATCTAAAGAGTTATACTACTACAGATAAACTAGTTGGAGAAACAGGAACAATAAGAGGGATAATTAACTGAGGGAAAAAATGTATCATATGTAACGTGGCACGGGGCATGCCTGACAGGCAAACTTAGGGAAGAAATGTCTCTTAGCCTTTCAGCCGGGTAGCCGTGTAACCTGTCTGCTTTTTGACAGCTCGGTACTCGACAAGGTACTAGGCTTCGCGGACTCTATTATACTCCATATGAAAGTCAGTTTATTCAGCAAGAGGGGTATTAATATTTTGCCCAAAGTGGGGTTTTATCCCAATTTACTTTCCTTTTTTTTCTCTCTTTTTTAATGTTTTTGCTAGTAAACTCGTTAGCCAACTCTAGCTTTGTTGACGACGAGCTGGAAGCGACAGCGGGCTAACAACAGGGATCCTCCCAGCATTGTTCGAGTTGTAGCCACGTTGTCTCCTCTCTTCATTCCGTTTGGTAGCTGATTTAAGCTTCCCCCTATTTCCACGTCTAGCAAAAAGTTGAGGTTTTCTCCAGCTAATTGGTGCTTCGTAGTCGGTCTTTTCCGTTTTAAGGAAGCTAACATCAGAAGTCAGCGGCGGCTCAGCTGCAGCCAGCCGCGCACTGTTTCCTTTGTTGACATGGATTGCGTTCATCTGCGATGTTATTTGGTCTTCAGGTGGTCTTAAAAAGACTTGAAAAACACACCAACCAGAGTGGAAATATGGAAATTAGGAGGTAGCCCTAATTCTGCCATTTCTCCACCAAGATGAGGATGAGCAGAGCTGTCAAAGAGGACAGTTGTGCCAGCAGAAGTGTTTGACTTTGTGTGGGCGCTGGATAACCAACAGGAGTTCATTTGCCCCTGTCACACCTTAACCTTATGTAAGACTACACCAGGATACCCAGTAATAAGGTTCTCTGGAAACTGGACTACTCTTCTTGGAGGGCGATGATGCTTAGGACCCTTCTGGTCACCAGTCTTCTTGGCTGGGTGAAATGTCAGGAGAGCCACAGCTTAACCCTAGAAGAGAAGACAGTTATCAGGTGAAAACTATATAGGTAGACAAACATCATTTATAAATGCTGATGAAAAAGCATATTCAGTTTTATAATCTTTGGTTTTTTTTTAATTTTTTATTTTGCAGGAGCCAAATTATTGAAATGTTTGACCACGCTTATGGAAGTTACATGGTAAGGTGTTCACTTTAATGCAGTATTTGAAATTTCCACTATGTTTTTGTTTGCCAGTTGGATCAGTTTGGGGGGAAATATGAGTCAGTGACTGGTTGGACAGAATGATTTTATTTGGTGGGGGGTTGACAATAGACTCTTGTAAGAACAGGTCGTCCATGTGTGCAACACAGAATCAAAGTGTAAGCAGGGGAAAAGGTCACCAAGCACGATTAATCTCCTGCAGTTGCTCAGTAAGCTGTGTTTTTCTGAGCTGTATCACAGAAGCTGTAAGGTGCGGAGGAGAATTATTCCAGAAAAGTCAGACTAAATAGCCATACTTTGAATGCCAAATGGGAATATGCATATCAGTGAGAAATTGGTGAGAGCAGTTTAATGGCGCAAATGATGGTAAAACAAAATATTGTATGATGGGTAGAAAAACAAACACATGTAAGATTTTTAGCAGAAACGTTGACTCATTGTTGGGTAGCTAAAAGAGTTAAACATGTGAGACTAGTATTCAAATGAATGTAATATTTATTTTACATCAAAGTTTGTTCATTTCATGCTTCTGTTATATGTAAGCCTGACAACAGTCATTCAAATTAAGAAAAAGAAGCACTCATTTGCTCTTATCATGTAAACAAAATGTGAACAAAAATTAACTTTTTCTTTCATTTGATTTGTAAAAAAGTCTTCGCAGGATAGGTTAAAAGAAATGTTACTGAATTTTGTGAATGGTTGTATATTTGTGTGTGAGAATTGTTGTGTTTCTTTTTTTTTATGGCCATTGACCTTCCTAGGATGTCCCCCTCCCATCAGTCTATGACAGTTGGGATTAAAAAAAAACAAAAAAAAAAAACACCAACCCTGAACAGGATGTGGAAAAAGCACTACTGCCTCATCTTTGATGTGGCCTAAAAGCAAGATGTGCTGAACACTTAGGCATTTCAACCAAATCCATTACGTTAATGTCTGTAGCTGCTCAGTGAAATGTTGGTCCACATATAAGAAGTTAAGTGCCTTGAGATAAACAGATGGTGGCATTAATTTGTGACTCAGTTGCCATTAGCCTGTAGCGTGAGAAAGAGATGAATGAAGGAACATTGTGAAAAAAATTGTATGTTGATGACGATGGAAATGTTATGTATATTTTTTGTTTGTTTTAGTAATCTTTATAAGTACGAAAATTGACTTTTAACGATTATGTTTTTGATTGCACTCAGCTCAAGTAATAGCAATGAGGTGATTACATAATAATTGTAGCAGGCTAAATCACAGCTGTTTCTGTTGCAGAAATATGCCTATCCAGCAGATGAGCTGATGCCTCTGAGCTGCAGAGGGAGAGTGCGTGGACAAGAGCCCAACAGAGGGGACATTGATGACTCCTTAGGGAAGTGAGTTCATTTTCTACTTATATTTAAAACCTTGAAATATCATTTAGTTTTTAAAGCCACATTAATAAAGTTCCCTGAGGACAAATCAGACCATTTGATTTTAATCAGTTTATATACAAATTCAAATCAAAACATATCATATGCACCTTTCTAAAGTCTGCATTATTTTTAGTTTAACTGGCTTGAAGTGTTAGATGTCTTTGGCATTCCTGAATAGGGCATCACCATAGCATCTAATTGTAATTTATTGACTGTAGTCAAAGAAAAAAACCCTGAAGTTACCCTCTTGTGCATCTTTCACAATTGACACCTTTTGAAGAACTCGATAATCTTTATTTTCTTTGCAGCTGTGGGCAGATGGTTACACATGGATAACAACTTAGATGATCTGTATTTTCATAGATAATTGACTGAAATGTAACGCGTGTCAGTAGAATATACATGAACGCAATAAATAATTGACTTGCAGTATAATGGATTCATTTATGTACCAGACATAGCGCATAATGTGATTGTGCTGCAAATTCGACAGATTTGACATTGATCATTCTGATTCATTATAGGTTTAATTGGATCAGTGGGGGCGCCAGCTTCACTGTGCTGTGCCAGCTATCTCTATGTCATAACATTTGTTCTACATTTCTCTAGATTTTCTCTCACTCTGATTGACACCCTTGATACTTTAGTGGTAAGTACACGCTGCATTCCGTTCTGTTTACTTATGTAAGAAGAGTTTGCTCTGCTTTGATTTTGAACATTTTGTCTCACTCGACTTTTATGTAGTCTGTTCACCCCTTTGACAGGCAGTTAATTTATATATTTCTTTGTGTGTGTGTGCATAGGTGTTAAACAAGCTTGATGAGTTTGAGGATGCTGTGAGAAAGGCTGTGAGAGACGTACGCTTGGACAATGATGTGGTCGTCTCAGTGTTTGAGACAAACATCAGAGTTCTGGGGTAAGAAATTTAAGTTTTATAAATATTTTTATACTGTACATGTAGCCATTATTACTTCTGAATTTATTACATAAATACTGATATAAAAATGTTTGGAACCAAAACATCATTCCAGTGGACTTTTGGGTGGCCACATTATGGCTGACCTGCTCCAGCAGCGTGGGGAGAGGCTACAGTGGTACCGTGATGAGCTGTTACAAATGGCGGTAGATCTGGGCCATCGATTGCTTCCTGCCTTCAACACCACAAGTGGCCTTCCCTACCCTAAGGTATAGTTCATTCTATTATTAGATGTCACAGGTCTTATTCTATATCCATTGTATACAGATATAGTGGGTCAGTCTGCTGATTGATTTTATGAATGGCCCTTAACAATGACCCAATTGATACAGAGTGCTTCTGCACAGTCAACTCAACACAAAATGAATAAACACTGACTGAGCTTTTTTCTGATTTTACAAAGTAAGTTAGGCCATTTGTAGCTTCGTCTAGTAACAATATATGTTTTTTGCAATTGAGTTGTTGTTATTTTTGTTTTACTTTTACTAGGTGAATCTGCGGTATGGTGTCCAAAACCCACTTTCACGCACAGGCACTGAATCAGACACCTGTACAGCATGTGCAGGAACAATGATCCTGGAATTTGCTGCCCTCAGCAGACTCTCAGGAGAGTCTGTGTTTGAGGTATTACTATCCTCTAATACTAGTTTTTTTTTTTTTTCATTACTGTTCCTTTTAGTTTATCATGTTGTAATTACTGAGGTATAAAGTTAGAAGACCTTATCTTGGAGTTTATAGCTGGTTTTTAGCTAAAGGCAGTTGTTTAAGGTTGTAATTGTACCATATGAATATTGTACCGATAGTTTTACCTCTGTCATTGTAAACATGCATCGCTATTAATATTTTACAGGAACATGCAAGGAAGGCTTTGGATGTCCTCTGGGAGAGGAGACAAAGAGGAAGTGACTTGGTGGGGACTGTCATCAATATCCACAATGGTGAATGGGTCCGAAGAGGTGAGACAATTCCAGCACAGACATCTACAAAACTATCAAACCTCGGTACAAACCCTGAGATAAAGTCAAGGGATAAAGCTCTTAGAACATAATAGAACCTTAATTTACTGTTAATTTGACATCTTTCATTTCACATCTTTGTCTGCAGATAGTGGAGTTGGTGCAGGAATCGATTCATACTACGAATATCTGATGAAGGCCTACATTCTTCTCGGAGACAACGTTTTTCTGGAGAGGTTCAACATTGTGAGTTTGAACTCAATGCTTAACTGTGTGTTCTTCTCCCTATGACAACAACCCTATTGTTCTTGTTTATGTTCTTTGAGTCGAAAACACTTATCAGTAATGGCTTATGCAGCTTTCATGCATGTTTGTTTGTAACAGCACTACAGTGCCATTATGAAGTACATCAGTCAGCCTCCCCTGCTGCTTAACGTACACATGCACAACCCCACTGTGAGCGTGCGGAGCTGGATGGACTCTCTGCTGGCATTCTTCCCTGGATTACAGGTCAGATATTATGTTTGGATTTATTACATTTACTTCAACTAGGATATAGCAGAAGGATGGATATTGTTGTACTTATTTTTAAAGCAGCATTTATTGATTACTTGCATAGGTTTTGAGAGGAGATCTGAAACCAGCCATTGAAACTCATGAGATGCTTTACCAAGTCACCAAACAGCACAAGTTCCTGCCAGAGGTATTTTTTTTTCTTTATTTAATTGCATGGTGTTGAAAAAGGTGAAATGTGCACAGTAGTGAACAATACTCATCTAAACATTTTAAAGTTTGTCTTTGAGATATGTGATGGTAAGCAACTTTACATATTATTGGGGTACATGATGCATAATAAGAATGTTGTTGTTGTTGTTGTTGTTTTTTTCTCAATGTAAAGAGAAGTGTCACCAGGCAGTTTCTTCCTTTTTATTTATCTCTGTTCAGGCTTTTACTGCAGAGTTCAGGGTTCACTGGGGCCAACACCTACTGAGACCAGAGTTTGCTGAAAGCACCTACTACCTCTACAAGGTGAAAATTCTGACAGTATGAAAAATATAATACCCCTCTATTTAAGTTAGTTCATAAAATATTTCACATCTAGAGTCAAGGTTGTATCTTGATCTGTGCAGGCCACTGGTGACCCATACTACCTCAGAGTGGGACAGTCCATTGTGGAAAAACTAAATGCCTATGCCCGAGTGCCTTGTGGGTTTGCTGCTGTGCAAGACGTCCGCACTGGGACTCATGAAGACAGGTATTGTGTGGTACAAGCTCTATGGCAAACATAACAGAACTAAGACGTTACCTTACATAGAGTTGTCTTGTCTGTGTGTGTATTTTTATGTGGATTTGTGTAGGATGGACTCATTTTTCCTGGCAGAGATGTTTAAATACCTTTACTTGCTGTTTTCGGAGAAGAGCCAGCTGCCAATTGATATCGATGACTACATCTTTACCACAGAGGCTCACCTACTGCCCGTTTCCCTCTCCACCACTCAGGCTCCCCGTCAAGGCAATTATACGGTGAGAGCTCTCACTTTAGCACCGTCTGTCTGACGGCTCTAATTATTTATGTACACTATTTTCACTGTAATTGAGTGTGTTTATTGACATGCTGTGTGTTACTGGACTATTGCTTTTAACTGTGTCCGGTGCTCCAGCGTCCTGTTCCCGTGTCTCCAGAAGAAGATCTGTTTACACATTCCTGTCCCAGCACAGAGACATTGTTCCCCAACAACCCCTCATATGCCAAAACTATCAGAGATGGCTATAAGTACCTCACTGGAGTGGGACGAGCCTTTCACCCTCTACCCGTCAGGTGAGGCTAGTTGGAAGAGACTCTTGATTCCTCTGCTGCAATTACATGTGATTTGTAATCGAGTATGTCTATACTTTACAGGGAAATTGAACTACCACTCCATGATAGTGGTATGGAACCTGTCGAGTTCTTGAAAAGCATGGGCATCTCTCTGACTCCGATGAATGATATCAATGCAGGGGATATCAGAAGTCAGAAGGTAAGTTACTCATCTGTACAGTACTCACTTCAAATTAATTCAAAAGAGCGTGCCTCCACTGCTCCAGAGTGCAGTGGAGGCGTGCTTTACACCACCACTGCATCCAACGCTTTGCATTGCACTTGATGTATGGGTTGGATGCAGCTGCTTGACCATGGAAACCCATTCATGAAGCTCTCTATGCACTGTTGTTGAGCTAATCTGAAGGCCACATGAAGTTTGGAGGTCTGTAGTGATTGACATGGTTTCCAGGAGTGAGGGGAGACAGGATAGGTACTTCATAAGAAGTGACTTAATAGTGAAGTTTAGTCAATTCAATTCAAAACATATCCAAGTTGCAAATTTAAAAAGTGATATTTGACTATATGGGAAATGAATGAATTCAGATGACTATTTTGAATTAAACAGATTATTATTATTATTTTTTTTTTTATTAACTACTGACAATGAACAGTTGTTAATGCAGCCTGTTTTTAAAATATTGATCCCTACAGGAGCACAAAGGAGTGTACCGGGTAAAGCTTGTAGCAGAGGTAAGCCAGACACCAGAGGAGGAGGTGGTGGTGCCCCATGTTGTTCAGCTCATATCACCTCCATTCCTGGGTAGGACCGTTCTCACAGCAGGACCTGCTAAGTTTGGAATGGACCTCACCAAGCAAGAGCATGGGGTGAGATGAAACACTATATAGTATCAAAATGAAAGCTGAAAGAGTTTGAATTTCAAAAAAGATCTCTTTTTCATAATAACGTGAATAAAGTCAAAGTGACAGGCCTCTTCAGCAATATGAGTTGTGTTAATGTAACTGCCTATGTTGAGCAAATGTTTTGTGGTTTTATCTCATTTGAAGCATACTGTAGTTTCACGCTTTATCATCTTAATCCCAAACATAACACATGAAAAAAAAAAAACTCCTGTGCAACAGGTCAAAGGCAGCATCGTGAAAGCTTCCCCTTATACTGCATGTGGGCCAGTAAATAATGCATTGGAACTTAAAGGGCGCATCGCTCTAGTACTACGTGGCGGTTGCATGTTTGCTGCAAAGGCTCGTTGGCTACAACAAGCTGGAGCCATAGGAGTCATCTTTATAGGTGAGGATCATGACTGAATGAATGAATTTCTTTTTTTTTTTGTCCCTAGAACATTTCTTACAGTTTGATATTAAATGTGAAATACTAAAATCTGAAATTAAGTTTTTTTTTTTTTTTTTTCCGGGGATTAATAAAATGTTTTTTTGATTTGAATTAAACTGAATTGAATTCATCGGAACTAAATCTTTTTAAATATCTCTTTATTGCACAGACCATCGTGAGGGAAGTAACAGTGAGGAAACCCCCCTTTTCCAGATGGTTGGAGATGGTGACTCCACTGAAGACATCAGCTTGCCTTTAGTCTTCCTGTTCCACCAGGAAGGTGCTGTGCTTACAGCCGCCTTGGAGGAACATCACAATGTTGATGTGCTGCTGCTACCTAAGGAGAAGCAACTTGGTCATGGTGAGGACCAGCGTGGAGAACATTAAAGAAAAGCTTATATTTGACATTTTTGTCACTGTCAACAACTACAGTTAAAGTACTTAAAGCACAACTTTTCTCCAGCCTGGCCATTTAAACTACGTGAACCTTAATGGTTAAAAAACAACAACAAAAAAACGATAGTAACAGCTGGTAATTGTTGGTAACAGGAATAAGTAAAAGATGGGATGACTTACTATTTTTTTAACACATTTATGTAATTTAAATGTATATTTTACAATGTGAAAGCAATATATAGTACACCGTGATTTATGCACAATGTGGATAAGAGAGAGTTGGTGTTTTGGGTACTGCTGTTGGAGGCTGATTTGTTCTGTCATACACACACACACACATACATGCACATATATAAATATATATATACATATACATATATATGTATATATATATATATATATATATATATATATATATATATAATATATATAAATAATCTGCCTTAGATGCATGTCCCTTTTAGATTCTTCTTGCACTATTGATTTCACTGTCTGTCTTTTCTGACCAGATGAGGAAAAACCCATGACCATGAACATAAAACTCCGCCTGACAGAGGACGGGGAGCTGGTAGATGCTAGAGGGTCCACCCTTGAATTTGTGTTGAAGAATGAAGAGGTGCTTCTGAGAGAAGAGGGGGAAGAAGAGCTCAGTGGAAAACAACAATCACAGCAACAGCAGGTCTGCACACAATCGGCAGACGCTGACAGAACTGAAACATTTTCAGTAGACTCTTGTCATACTTCAAACTCTAAGCTTGGAACCAGAGACAAATCCCTGACCACTGCGAATCCTGAATCAGCCATGTGTGACACTGGTTCCTTGGAAGTTTCTGAGTAGCATGTGCCTCAGATCTCATTCACTGCCCTACATCACATGGAGCCCCAACTGAACCAGCCAGCGTGTTTACAACTAATAGAGGAGAGTCCTGGGGCCTGTTTTAGAAACGAGATTCAACAAACTGAGTAAAAAAAAAAAAAAAAAAAAACAAGCTCAGAGTCAACAAACCCTGAGTTTAGAAACTATGAGTTTCGGGTTTCAAATTGTGAGTCAGAGTACGTTCTGTCAGCTCTGAGTGCGTTGACTCTGAGTTCCTGTGACTATAAAAAGACATAATCAATGGAGCTCAAATGCCATGAGTCACTATTTTAATGCTAGGTAAACGAAAGAGATCCTCCCACTCTTCTTTACTTAATTGGAGCTTTTATTGCAGTCATGTGGCAAATTTGAGCACATCTTTCTGCAGAAAAGTAACACAACTGCAGTGATAGAAAGACACTTGACATGAGAGAAATTCCAGAGTGAGTGAATGAATCATTTAAATATTTAATGACTGTTATATTATGGCATGAGTGGCAAGTGGTGAATGTAGGTGTGTTATACCTAAGATTGACTTTTAATGCAGGTGAAATCCTGCTGGTGGAAACCGAAAAAAAAAAAAAACAACAACTTTGAAGTAGTTGAAGACAAAATAGCCTATAAAAATCTAGTTCAGACAGATTACTCAACACTAACAAGCTCAGAGGCTCAGTGTTACCCACTTTAATAAATTTATTTTGAAAGTACTCCAGGCTACTTTTTCACAGGTCTGCATACTGTTTCTTTTGTAACAGGCTAACTTCAGTATCCCCATTGTTATGAGGAAAACTGAGGTTATGTAACTACATAAAAACAGTAGACCTATCCACTCTAACAAAATTAATTGGGGTAGCCTATGCCTAACTATCTATTTCGATCCTCAGTATACTTTTCAAATGCAAATGCAGACCAGTGCAGCTTCTTCAATCAGTAAAAGGACATGTCTTGTCCACACACCTCCAGATTGTGTTATAATATTGATTGCTTAACAAAATTAAAACTGTTTTAGCTTTATCAAAGGGAGGAGACAAGTATGTGGAAAAAAGCCTGCTCTGACAAGGTTATATTCAGAGCGTAAGTTGCAATGGTAACAGACTGAATATAAGTTACTTGGGTTTCTGAAACAGCAAACTCTGAGTTTCCCTAATTTCAGATTCAACGTACTCAAGAGTTTGCACATAATCTGATTTCTGAAAAAGGCCCAAGGTCCAACTCTCATCCTGTAATGACTTAACCCTGAATATGGCTCCATATTTATGAGACAGTGGAGGTTCTGTTGTATATGAGACCAAACTAGGGAGTCAAAGGACAAAAGCTGTAGACTAAGAAGGAGAAGCTGCTGCTACTAACACTGAAATCTGGGTTGTAACAGAAAACACCACAGCCCAGGTTTTGACTTGACAAATGTACCTGGGCTACATTTTCATGCAGTGCAATGTATTTTCAATCAACAGTAGATAGCACCTATAACTTAATCTAGTACTGTTTAAATGTTAATGGAGAATAGACTATTACCTGGCCAGTAGGTGGCATTATCTACCATAACTTCTAAGTTACATGATGAAGATGGATGACGGAGAACGAGTGGGGCTGATTTGTAAAGTTGATTTTGTTTTGAATTAGAACGCAACTTCAGGGAATTTTGAGAATGATAAATACAGTTTGAAATTCTGACCCGTTTGAAGAAATGTTTGTGTGTGTGTGTGTGTGTGTTGCATCTTTTATTGCGATAAGGTGGGTGTGTTGGTGTGTGCAAGGTCTGTAATAACTGTAAAACCTAATAATGCATCTCAGCTAAAACCTAAACTCTTTTAGACAAACCCTATCATGTGATAGAAATAAAGAAAGAAAGGGTCAGTCAATCATTATTTTGACATTCTATTCAATTTTTATAAACAAGAGAAGATAATTTACAATTAATCATATTTTGGGATGGAAGGGGGAGGGGTCAAAGCTTTTTTTCTTAAAGTCAGATAATTCGGCTTTTGGTTCAGTTTATTTGTACATTCAGATTATTCAAGCTGCTGCAATGCATCTTAAAATGTGATTCAAGGCAGAATGAAACTGAAATAAGCATTTAGTGTGTTTTTACAGTTATTTCTCATTTCTTTGGCACAAGCGGTATTTTGTTGTCACATTTACTCTCGGCTGTGGTCTTTATATTTACCTTGGATGAAAGAAAAATTCTGCACAGTTTGATAAAAGAACAAATTGTAATGTTCACTCACTGAAAGGTTTTCTGCAGCGCCACAAGGCTTTTGTGTCCTTAAGTGTTCTACAAACTGGAGAGGCCCTGTTCCCTGAGTGAGGTTGAAATATGTCCAGAGTGCATTTTGGATTCACCACCAGTGACAAGCCTCTCTCTTTCTCACACACTGCACACAGGTTAAACCATTTTACAGGCATTACTAACCATAATTACTTTTTGTAGGAATTCCAAATCAAGTTTTTCTTTTTTTGCTTGTTTTTTTTTTAATCTGTTGTTTCTTATTCATTGACTTTATTCTCACTAATAATGTGTTGTCTTGATTTTTTTTTAATTCAGATTGTTTTTTAAAACCATTTGATTGCAAATAATTTATTTATGAGGACATATAAAGTGATGCTCATTTTTTGGTTTTTAAAAGGTTTCTGTGGCTCTAGTGGCCTTTATTGACAGTGCAGAGAGACAGGAAACGAGGGAAGAGAAAGTGGAAAAGGGTCACATATAGGGGGACTGTACCCTCTGTACATGGGCCACCCGCTCAAACCACTGAGCTATCCAGTATATATATATATATATATATATATATATATATATATATATATATATATATATATATATATATATATATATATATATATATAATTAATTAATTTTTTTGAGTAATTACTAATGTGTCTCTCCTCTGGACATCATGTAGTGCTTTAACAAATTAATGATGACAAGCTGAAGATATTTTTTCCCCTCAAATTTAATTATTCTTCTCTTGACAGAATCAAAAAGTATAATAGTTTTGCAGCCTTTCATTTAACACATTTTTATTTTTACATGTTCACTTGCATTGAAGGCATTTATTTTAGTTTCCAGCTGTTAAAAAAAACATCCTTGATTGCAAAATTGTTCAATGCCATATAGAGAAGGGACATTAGATGGCTCCGGTATCAACTGCTTTTGCACATTAGTGGCTAATGGGCAGCTTATCCATTCAAATCCATACATATTTTAGGAAACAGCTTTTGAAAAGCTGCCCACCATAGTTAACTCTATGCATAAAAGGGTCAACTATTATGGAACGGGAATGAAAGCTTGTATGAGTGAGAGGAACTCATGCCAGAACATGTCTTGTTTGTAAAATAGTTTTTTTTTTTTTTTTTTTTTTTCTGATGCTGCTGAGCTAATTTTAGGTCTTAATCCATATTATTTTAATGTTTTGCGAGGCCTTTTATTTAGGCGTTGCCAAACTGTATACCTCAGGACTGAGTACATTGCTGTTCATGCAGAAAAAAGGACCATGAGAAGTAAACTGAGTTCCTTTAAAATATTTTATGCTATTTATTAATTTATTCAGCTGTACTCTGATGTTGTTGTTGTTGTTGTTGGTCAGTGGCTGCAGGTCAAAAAGTGCCAAACTGGTTGTGTGACATCTTCACAGGATTTGGGATATGAGCAGATGGCCCTGTCAATAAATTCAGAATCATGGTTTTAACCTTGTATTTCTGTATTTGATACTCTCCAATTAATTTTATTTTTTTCCTGAATCAGCAATGCTAGTTGTGTCTGCCTAGAAACCTTTCTGTATGACATTCTTAAACTAGATTATATTTTAATGGCATGTAAAAAGAGTTTCTATGCTTATTTGTCTCAAATTATCCTTTCACATCTGCCAGAATTTTCTTTATGATGATTTCTGTCTTTGTAATAAAATGTTTAACTCATATGCAAGACCCATACGGCATTTCAGTCTAACCATTTTCTTCCTTATAAAAATTGTAGCAGCAACAAAACAATGTATTAATTTCCTCTCTATACAGACTGAAAATATATTTGTATTTTTACTAAAATTTTCAGGGAAACTAAGGTTCAATTGTGTCTATTAGAGAATGACTGTAATGCTCATGTCCTTGTCCTAGAAGGAGCTGTGTGTTCATGAATAAAAGAAATGTCACAGTTCTGTGACTAATTTTTGTCAAAAACATGAGGCAGACCTTGTGAGTTTTTGTCCCAGATTGGAACAGCCACCATGGACAAGTACAATCACAAGACTGGTGACATTTATTGTCATGACTTAATAAATGACCATAGTGCTGCTTAGAGAGATGATGAACCCATTCCACAAAATTTGAAATCATTAATAAAGCCATAAGCCAGGGAAATATGATACTTTCTAATTTGCTACACTTATCTGACAGCTGTTGATGCTTTGTAGCTGAATTTACCAGCTGCAAATATCACACATTGTTAAAATGGTTGATTTCAGCATTACAGTCACATATTAGATGCCTTAGCATTTTTTTTTTATTTCAATAAATGTTTAAACAATTCAGCTCACTGCAAAACTTAAATGTTCAAAATCATTTGCAGATTTTTATGCCAGATGTTTTCTTTTTTCTTTTATCCTCCAATATTCAGCTGGCAGCCTGGCACTCTCCAAGGACATCTCCATGTTTTTGTATCAAAAACTCATGTAGCCACAACAGTAACCATCAGGTCTGGAACAAATGCTTAAATGTTAATATTGTGATAAAACCACAGCACACCCGTCAAACAGACAAGACAGAGGTGTTTTGCTTCTTAACATTTAAAATTTAAATGATTCTACTTTTACTTCAATAGTACTTTTCATGCTTCTCAATGGATCTGACACCTTACCCAACTTTTCTCAGGTCATTTGATTGATTTAAGATTTAAGATGATTTAAGATGTCAGGGTGTAAAGTGTCCTGTTTTCTATGCTTTTTACGGGAATGTAAAGAAACATATTTTCCTATAAAATTAAAAAAAATAATTAACCTACTAAATTCACTGTTGAAGATTTAAAAGTGGTCTCTTACAGAAAAGCCCTTAAGCCATAAGAAGATCTAGTTTTTATGGCATCGAACAGTGTCGTAAAAATATTACTAATAGTTTACTTAATGTGTTTCTTTATTTTACTTCTCTTATTTATTGCCTATAAGCAAGCATTCAGACCAGATGTGCTCGCACTTAAAGTTACAGTCGGCTTTGAGGAACAATGAAGGCAAGGCAAGTTTATTTATATAGCACATTTCATGTACAAAACAATTCAAAGTGCTTTACATAAAACAATAAAAGCATAAAAACAAAGAAAACAGTAAAAAGAGTTTTAAAAAGGCTGTGCAGATTTGAGCTCCTGAATAAAATCTTATTTAAAGGCAGCTGAGAACAGGTGAGTCTTCAACCTGGATTTAAATAAACAGTGTTTCAGCTGATCTGAGGCATACTGGGAGTTTGTTTCAGACATGTGGAGCATAGAAACTGAACGCAGCTTCTCCATGTCTGATTCTGACTCTGGGGATTGATAATAAACCAGATCCAGATGACCTGAGGGGTCTGGTGGCTTCATACAAGAGGTCACTGATGTATTCTGGTCCTAAACCATTCAGAGCTTTATAGACCAGCAACAGAACTTTAAAGTCTATCCTTTGACAGACAGGCAGCCAGTGTAAGGACCTCAGAACTGGACTGATGTGGTCCACTCTTCTGATCTTAGTGAGAACTCGGGCAGGCGAGTTCTGAATGAGCTGCAGCTGTCTAACTGATTTTTTAGATACACCAGTAAAAACGCTGTTACAATATTCAAGCCAACTGAAAATGAATGCGTGGACTAGTTTTTCCAGATTTTGCTGAGACATCAGATCTTTTATCCTCAAGATGTTCTTCAGGTGATAGTAGGCTGATTTAATGATTGCCCTAATGTGTTTTTCAAAGTTTAGATCTGAGTCCATCACTAGACCCAGATTTTTGGCCTGATTGGTGGTTTTTAGATCTATAGATTCAAGCTCTGTGGAGACCTGCAGTCGTTTCTTTCAATGCATTTACCACGAGCCTACAGGGCTCAGTCTCCTGGTGACATTGTAATATATATCTGTGTCATCAGCGTAGCTATGGTAACTAATATTGTTGTTCTTTGTAACCTGGGCCAGTGGGCAGATGTAGATGTTAAACAGAAGAGGCCCCAGGATGGAACCCTGGGGAACGGCACATGTAATTTTTGTCTGGTCAGGTGCAAAGCTGCCGACTGACACAAAGTACTTCCTGTTCTCCAGGTAAGTTTTGAACCAGTTCAGTGCAGGACCAAAGAGACCCACCTAGTTCTCCAGTCGTTGGAGTAATACAATGTGGTCAACTGTTTTGAATGCAGCGCCGAGATCCAGTAAAACCAACACTGATATTTTTCCAGCATCTGTATTCAGACATACAGTCATGGAAAAAATTATTAGACCACCATTTTTTCTTCACTTCCTTTTCTTTTTTTTCTTTTCATTTTAATACCTGGTACCACTAAACCGTCATCATGTGATTAAAACACACAGAAAAGAAACACTGAATGCATAAAAGCAGTGTTTTTGGCAGTACAACGCCATAGCTATTGATGTAAAAACTTAAGTGATTTAGGTTATAATCAAGAAAACCATGGAAAATGGTAAGATATCAGCTCTTAAATAAAACTCTTATGAGCAATCTTTGTGGTTATCATTATGTTTGTCCAAACAAAGGTACCTTTAGTTGTACCAGGCATTAAAATGAACAAAAAACTGAAGAAAACAAGGGTGGTCTAATAATTTTTTCCATGACTGTATGTCATTCGTGACTTTTGTCAGAGCAGTCTCAGTGCTATGGTGCTGTCTGAAACCTGACCGGAAGACACATAGCAGTTGTTTTTTTCTTAGAAAGTCATTTAGCTGATAAAAAACAGCCTTTTCAATTATTTCCCTTAAAAATGGAAGATTGGATTGGATTGGATTGGATTGGATTGGAATGAAGGTCACAAGATTTTGTCACTATTTGAATTCGATTATAGTCCATGTTGCTTAATAAAAATAAATACACAGACGAATAAAAAAATAAAGGGTCGGTTGTTTAAAAGGCATTTTACTCATCGTGTGTGGTGTGAAGTGAACCGGTGTGGTGGGAACAAACGTCATGCGTCATGACGTCACGACACTCTCCATCTAATCTCCAGCAAACAGTTGCCTTCAAGTGCTCTCGAATATAAGAAACCATAGGAGTATAGGAGTGAGGTTACAGTTAAAGTGGATACAAAATTTCCAGTGAGGTTTAGTTACATTTATAAAATGAGTTAATTTTAGACATTCCACTATCTTGCTTCCTCTAATTTTCTTCTGTTTTTACTTGAATCCACGATGCCCTATGATGCTGAATCACATCCTGTCATGGTATTCGTATGTTCTTATATTTATTTTGAAAGCTTGAACACGTGGTTAGACTGAAAAGTGTCAATCTAATGGATTGTTCATTCCACGCTCATCATTGCAGATTGGTAACCGAATTGTGACCGCGATGACTGAATAAACTCGTTTCCTCTGAAAGGGGCAGCAACTATTGTGAGTTTTATAAAGCACTTTTTACATTAGCCATTTTATATTTAGTGAAAGTAAAACAACAAAAGCAAAACGCTTTAAATAATACAAATATAATTAGTTTCATATTATATACACGTGAACATTTCAGATTTTTACGAGGAAGCCGTGAAGTCAGCACATCAAACACGTCCCCACCCCCTCCTCCTCTATCAGAAGCTCCGCTATCTTTAGCACCGCCAAGGATTACGCAGCGCAGTGTGTACGTGTGTGGAGAGACGGCATCCCGGTGCAACCTGCTTGTTGTGTTGCTCTGTGTTCATTGCGCCTAAACTCTCTCACACTACAGAACAAAACGAAAAGGGAAACATTAAAGTGATGGGGGAATGACAACAACACCTGCCCTCGTCTTTGGTTCTCCGCCAACGAGAAGATTCCCAGGATGCTGCTGCTCTCCAGCCCGCGGTGCGGACGTCAGCATCGGGCCTCAGTGCTGCTGCTCGTCGCAGTCCTGCTATCTCTGGCTCCTGCTAGCCTCCCAGGTAAATTCACAACTGTATTTTAGCCGGAGCGAAGCAGCAGCTGCTGCTGTTGTTGTTAGTGTGAGCTTATTTTCTCCAATCCCGGGACTGTCTGTCCCGTCAATTACCGTTAGTGGGCCACCTGTCACCGACGAGCTCGTGACATTCAGAATCGAATGTTTTGTCTTTTTAAAACATTGTACAGAGTCTCTCGAACACTTAAGTTTTCTAGCCGTTTGGTATTGTGGGAATGCTGCAATGTCAGGTTATAAAAGTGCAAGAAAAATACAAATTCCCTTCCTTGTCAGTCCACTTAGTCTAGTTCCTCGTGAGGTGCTGTCAATGTTAAACCAGTCCTCCAGACACGTAAGAGAGTGAGTGAAATTACTGGTCTATTAACCTTATGAATTAATAAAATGGAGGCCATAGTGCAGTTTTTAAATCCATACTGCTAACATACTCTGAGCAACAGCCACAAAATCCAAGAAATAAAACACAACTTTTGGAATATCAAGCAAGGATCCACTTTAACTTGTCAAATGTAATTTAAACTTGTGTTTAATTGGTTTGAATGTACACACTAAGGTATAAGTCATATTGATTTTGCCAGTTGACGTGAGTGGAAAAACCAGCCCCCCCCCACCCCCCCCCCCACACCACCACCACCACCACACACACACACACACACACAAAACTTGGGAAAACCAACATCTGGCCTCATGTAATCACGTAATCTTCAGCTTTTATCTGACACACGTACATTTTCTGCACTTGCTCTGAATCATTTAGTGAGATTTTTTCCTTTTTCTTTATTTTCCCTTGTGCTGTCCACAACAGTTGATCAGTGAAATATTAATTTGTTCTTTAAGAGCCAGGAATGTAGAATGATATGCAGGTTCAGTTTTCTCATTCACAGCAGTGATGACTTGAGAACGGTGGTAAATTATAGGCCACAAATCGGACATCTAACGTTTCCATGCATCTACATTTTTCTGACAGTGATGTGTGTTTGATATTTTTCTTGGATCTTTGACCTGTCTGCTAAAAAATAAAAAAAAAGTATGCTTGAAAAGTTGATTTGTGAACAAAATCTGAGGACAACAAACAATCTGCAACCTCACCATAGTTTGGAAACACTACTGGTCCAAAATGCACACAATACGTGTCCGGCTTGCCATCTTTATTCTTTTCCTCTTCGACACAAAGAAATACTGCGGTTCCTCTGGATTTGCTCGTGGAAGTACCAACGGACATTTAAGAAGGAGTCTCTGGATGCCGGTGGAATGGCATCCAGAAACCAAGCAGACCCACTACCAGGCTAGTATCGACAAAAAATACATCCACAATGGTATGCGGAAAAGCAGGAACGCCAGAGAATGACTAGTTTTTCAGTAAAAAATGTTGATCCAAAGTGTTATTAGCAATAATGCAGCCATCTTGGTTGTTTTGAATCATGGCTCTTAAAGGGGCCTGTATGAGTCATCGCATAAAGGCCGATTGGTCCAGTATGTTTGGTACAAGTTGAAAATGGCTTTGAATGGGAGGGGAAACATCAAGTCAGTGGGTGTGGGTACAGCTTGCTGGCGAAACCTTGCCTGTCCGGAACAGAGTACGATACATCTTGCAGTTGTTCAGCTTAAAGGCATTTACATCTTTACAGATTGATGTTTCAGTAAAACATTTAATTTAAAGAAGAAGAAGAAGAAGAAATCAACCACATAATTAGAAAAACCATATCAGACACAAAGAATCATTCATGTTGGATATTTTTCAGTTTTTTCCAAAGTGCTTGTAGGAAGAGAAAGCTGTCAGTACAAGTCTCTAATTCTGCATCTTTAGAAAAGAATATGTTTGGTCTCATCAACAGTCAAAGGTTTTGTTTTGTTTTCAACATGCCACCTGTTACATTTGAACCCAGCTTGTTCAAAACGGTGTGTGTCAGTATGCAGGCGACTGTTCCCTTATGCTGTGTCAAGATGACACTTCTATTCTCCCTTAAAGTCCCTGTTCGAGTATGAAATAACTGATTTCATGATGTAGCTGCACAGGGATGCTGTGAGTGAATATACTCTTTTTTTTTTTTTTAAGATTATCTAATTCATTGGAATAATCTGCTGTTTTATACAGCATACACATACAGTCATGGAAAAAATTATTAGATCACCATTTTTTCTTCACTTTCTTGTTCATTTTAATACCTGGTACCACTAAAAGTAATCATGTGACTAAAACAGACAGAAAAGAAAACACTGAATGCATAAAAGCAGTGTTTTTGGCAGTACAATGCCATAGCTATTGATGTAAAAACTTGAGTGATTTAGGTTATAATCAAGAAAACCATGGAAAATGGTAAGATATCAGCTCTTAAATAAAACTCTTATGAGCAATCTTTGTGGTTATCGTTATGCTTGTTCAAACAAATGTACCTTTAGTTGTACCAGGCATTAAAATGAACAAGAAACTGAAGAAAACAAGGGTGGTCTAATAATTTTTTCCATGACTGTATTTAGTAGTGCAGGTAGTCAGTGTTCAAGAAGACTAAGGTGGACCATGACAGAGTAATCAGCCGCTGATTCAGGAAATTCTGACGTGTCGTCATGTGTAAATATGCCAGAAAGCTTTCACTGAATATTAAGTTCTGGGGATGGAAGTTATCCAGAATCTCCATTTAAGCAATTGATTGCATAAACTGTACCTTGTATTCTAGCCAAGAAACAGATTAATTGCTTAAACATTCTGGGTTTTTTTTTTTTAATGTTCTGTGAATGTAGTGGAGTACGTTGAATTAGCATTTTTGTTCTTGGAGCTCTAATTTCAGCTTTACACATGAGAAAATATCCTTTTCACTTATAAATATTCAAACCGAGCCGGATCACTGATGTGCTGACACGTTTGACTGCCACAGTTATCCGCAAATCTCACATAGAATCAGTGGGTTTATTATTCGGTGAGGCCTTTTCCTCCGCTAGGATTAAGCTTTAACCAGTTATGCCGTCTGTGTCACACTCTGCATCCTCCTCATGCACTCAGTTTCTGGCCTCAGGGGTTCTCAATTACATTTTCTTCCCTGCAGCAAAAGCAGTCGTCTTTGTTGTGGTGGGCATTAAGAGCAGAGAAAGGTCAGGCAGGAAGACGTGTGTGTGCTGTCAGGGGACATAAAAGACTGAGCACACTCATAGAAAAGAATAAGATTATATATGCATACATAATAATACGGGGGGGGGGGGGGGGGGGTCTGCTTTAGATCATGATTTTATTTTCCTCCCTGTTAAAGAATCAGTGGGGTCTTGCAATTCTTGAGTCAGTGTATAACACAGCTAAAAAGGCTTTAAAAGTAAATCATCTAAGCCTCAAAAACGTCACCACCTTGTGGATTTTGTTTCCTCCTTTCAGGAAGTAATTTAGAAAATGTGAGACAAAGACAACAAGTGTCCTCTGGTTTCAAATGGAGCTGTTATGTAGCTTTCAAGGTCCTCGATCTGACATGAAACAGCATTTCACTTTATAGATGCAGGGGAAATTACGACAATGGTTTCCCACCATGACACTCAAATCGCACAAAAGCCTAAAGATGGTTCTCATTAATATTGACCTGCCGATGTGGTCTTTGTAGGTTTCTTTGCTGCAGCTTTCTTCCAGCCGCCACTCGATCTTGCTGTCTCGCATTCATTATCCACCATTTGGCTTCTTCAAGTTATTGACTACCAGGCCTCTCCGGGAAATAAGAGGGACAGAAGAATTCAAGTTGCAGAGCATTCATGAATCTCCCATTTCAGTTACACGTCAGTCCACTGTACAACGTTGTCACAATGTTCATTTTAAAAATTGTTGTTTTTAAAGCATTTTAACAGAGGCCAGCTAATATGGTGACCATTAAGTAAGATTGCAACTCGGGGCTGTCATTTGCTACCTTTGCTAGCCATTATTCTGTTTGCTGTGGGGTGCGCTGCTCTCATCCACTCTATTGATAATGGCGCAGTAATTGTCCCCTGTGTAATGGGTTAGTCATAAATGTCTGACATGACAGAAGTTAATGCAACAGAGAAGACAAATCACAGGCGCAGCGAGAGATAAGCCAGACGATGCCTGACGGCGTCACAAGAGGAAAACACAAAGCCGCCCTCCTCCTCGTTCTCAAGCTTTGCATTCCGTTATGGAAAAAGACATTCTTTCACTTTTTCTCCTCACTTCCTCGTCACCTTTATCTCTCCCCCCCTCACATAACCAGCATGCATTTCCTGGCTCTGCCTTTCCAGCTTGGCTGCTTGTGTGCACGAGGCTGCTCATCTGTGTAAAACAGGTGCAAAGTCGTGCTCCACTTTCCACCAAATGTTGTAACTGTTGGGAGGAGGAGTTCATTGCAGCAGATAGTGGTGGAAAACCAGCACCCACACAGCAACGGGGCACCGAAAAACGCTGCGGTCGACAGTTTCCACAATTGCTGTGGAAAGTTGGTTCAGGATTTCATGACGTTTTCTGAGAAATGAAGCAAGCAGGTTTTCTGTTTTGTTGACCGAGCCATTACGTTTGCGAGGATAAAGGTGGCTCTGAAGCATTCTTTCTCTGTTTGTCAGTGTTCAGTGGAATGGCACATCAAACCAGAAGTAGTTAAACTACATAAACTAAAGAATGAGGAACTCGTTCATGAGACACAAGATATGCTTTTTATTTTTAGCTTTCTCAAATTTGTCTGACTCTGTTTCATACTATCATACAGTCATGGAAAAAATTATTAGACCACCATTTTTTCTTCAGTTTCTTGTTCATTTTAATACCTGGTACCACTAAACGTCATCATGTGACTAAAACAGTCAGAAAAGAAAACACTGAATGCATAAAAGCAGTGTTTTTGGCAGTACAACGCCATAGCTATTGATGTAAAAACTTAAGTGATTTAGGGCCCTATCTTGCACCTCCCAATACCCAATACCCAATACCCATTACCTGCAAATCTCAGATTTAGGAGCCTTGCCAACCGAAATGCAATCTTCCACCTCCCAAAACCTGCTACCCATTTTGCCGTCTCCCTTAAGCACATTGTGGGCGCGGCAATGGGCGTGTCTCCTGCGCTTTCCACGAATTCGGTATCTTGCGGTACTGGTGTCTCGCAGATTTTGGGTATTGGGTAATGGGTGGTCAGACCACCCATTACCCAATACCCAAAATCTGCGAGATACCAGTACCGCAAGATACCGAGTTTGTGGAAAGCGCAACTGGCATGTCGGCGCGTAAAAGAGCGCGTCCAAATCCTGTCATTGCGCGTCCACCCAGTCACATGTGGACTGCACAACCGGCTCTACCTCTCGATTATGCATCACTGTATTACTTGCATACGTTATTATTCTCTTAAGGGCAGATGATTTCTGTACAGCTGTGACATGATCTCATCACAGAACACTGTTGTGAAAAAAGCACCGCTTCCAGCGGCTATGCGTCTTGGCGCAGCTGTGCGTCTTTGCGCAGGGGATATGTTCAAGATAACTCAAAAAGTTATGGATAGATTTTGATGACATTTTCAGGAGTTGTCAGAAATGTGAAAAGGAAGAACTGATTTTATTTTGGGTGTGATCTGGAAGAAATCCTGGATTCTGGATCACTTTCAAATTTTCGATAACATTGCGCTGTTTAGTTGTTTCTTGAACCCTAAAGCAACCACAATGGAGACAGGAAGGGAGTTCTGGAATTTTTAAGAGTTTAATTCTCTCAGATGTAAAAAAGGAGGATTCGAGGGTTGGCAGCCAAACCAACAATCCAGGGGACGACGAAGGCAAGAAGGTGGCACTGCGAACGGCTGGATCAGGCGTTTCTATGGGAAGATCTGGAGACGAGTTTGGTTGAATGATGACTGAATAGGTACAGGTGTGCAGTGCCACACCTGGGCTGCTCGTCGGATGGGAAGGTGAAACAGAGGTGGATCTGAGTGTCTATGTAGAAGATTGAAGGTGGCGCACTGGGTTGTGCTCAGGAGCCCCAGAGGTGGAAGGTTGCGGTTCACAACCCGGCTTGAGACCGTAACACGCGCTCAATGGGGCAGGAAATTTTGTTTCTCAACATCTCCGTTAATTATTGCCCACAGCTCATTAATTTAACTCAGGTATTGACACTGAAAACCTCTATAAAATTTCAGAGGCTGATCCGGATCTGATCCAGAAGGCGGATTTTATCGCAATCTGTAAATCGCTGTATGGGAGAACTGTTGTGCTTGGCGGAGGTCTGCGCTCCGAAATGCTTTCCTGGAAGTTCACTGGCTCTATTTTTTTCCGAGCAGTTTGTTGGAACTTCTTGGAGTACAAAAGAAAAGATTAAATCATTTGCTCCACATTAGTTAGAGCTAGTTATGTATATATCAGTGCAGAGGAGGAGGAAAAAAGAGGAGGAAGCTCTACAGCAGAGTCCTAGATGAGCTGCCCATGAGAGCTGCTCTGATCTGGATGAAAAGACGCTCCATAGCAGTTTGCAGATACCGCAACCTGCTCTTAAAGGCAATGGCTACTGACGCACTGATTGGTTAAACAGGTGGAATGCCCTAACCACTCCCATGCATAATGTGTGCATAATATAGTGGTTTTTGCAGGTAAGATCGTGGGTTTTGGGAGGTGGAAGATTGCGTTCTTTGTGGGGGAACGCCCCTCCCAATACCTAATATCCCTTAATAGCAGGTTTTGGAGGTTTGGCGCAAGATAGGGCCCTTAGGGTATAATCAAGAAAACCATGGAAAATGGTAAGATATCAGCTCTTAAATAAAACTCTTATGAGCAATCTTTGTGGTTATCGTTATGTTTGTCCAAACAAATGTACCTTTAGTTGTACCAGGCATTAAAATGAACAAGAAACTGAAGAAAACAAGGGTGGTCTAATAATTTTTTCCATGACTGTATTTTAAGATCATGCATCGTCTAGACTGCATATACTATATGTTTTAAGGCTTGTTCATTTAAGTGAAAACTGAGGGGAGTTCTTGTTTTTTAATAAGTAGTTAATTGTTTGCTATAAATAGCTGCAGGGGTGTGTAAAGTTTGTGTGGAGGGACGGCTGCTCTGCAGGTGTTGGAAGGTCCTTCTGAGGTGACTTGAAGAGGAGAGCAAGTATTTGGAGATTGTTAAGATTTTCTGGCTGCAGATGACAGTTGGCCCATGAGCTGCTGTGGATAAACGGAGTTATGGATGTTCCACCTGTGTGATTATATCCCCGTAAAGCTGTATGACCCAATAAAAAGGCTTTTAGCAATAAGCCAATGCACTTTTTGGCCTCATGTTTTTAATAGGGTCATGGATTTCATGCAAAAACTCTGGTTTTTTGCATCTGTGTTGGCAAAAACTGTCTTGGCAAAAATGCAAATAATTGGCACCTATTAAAAGTAAGCAGTTGCTCCGTGCTTGTGCTGATCAGTCTTGTTACTCTTTCTCCTCAGTAGTCCACTATCTGTTTGATCCAAAACTGAACTGCCAAGTAAAACCCAAGTGTCCCACTTTCTTACTTAAATGAGTGCTTTTTCTTTGGGTCTTTTGATTCTTATGCTTACTTGGCTATGGTGCAAACTATGCTTTATTATGCAAATCGATAAGTACGAGCCTCTGCATCCATTCATGGCTTAGAGATGGGAGTGGAAATCGGGCTTGTGCATGTGTGCAATTCCACAGTAATTGAAAATATAACGAGAGAACCATTTATGTCAGCGCTGCGCAATATCAGAAGTTAATCGTTTTCACTTATATCAATATAGCAAAAACAAAGAGAATAGCCTAATAAATAGTGGTCTATTAGATTCCATTTGCCATGCGTTTACACTCTAAATGTCAATTGATGTATTTGACCAATGACGTAAAGCACATGTGTCAAACACAAGGCCCTTGGGCCAAATGTGGCCCGCCGCATCATTTTATGGGGCCCTTGAGAGCTTGTGCATTATTGGCTTACATATTAAACCAATATTATAAGACTTATTATAAGCTTACACCGCATTAAAGCGCATATTGACAATAAACTACATCTCCCACAATGCATTTCTTCATTACCCAAAGCGATAACAGTATCTGACCATTATCGAGACATCAAGATGATTTTCAGAACTGATAGACTTAAGAAAAACCTCTACAAACTAACCCCAACTTGTCTAAGGAAAGAAAAATTGATGCACAAGGAAGGCAGCTTCATGAACGACGGGAAAATGAATAAAAGTTTGTATCTCAAGGTGAAAAACAGTATGTTTTGTGTTATGAGGCAGTGTCAGTCACCAATTTGACAGAAAACACGGAGCTAAGTATACTAAATTCAGCCCATAAGAAAAACAAAGAACTGCTTCCGCTTCTGAAACCAAGGTAATGGATACTCAGTCCATTACCATGGCAACGGACCCTTTAAACATCACCTGTACGAGAGCAGGTTTACAACCACAAACTCTGAGTTTAATATAATAATGAGTTGAATATTTGAAACTTGAATACATAATAAATACAGAAACTGTTATTTAACAATATATTAAAGTGTAGCTTAATTCATTTTAATTTACATTGCATTTTGTTACATTCATGCTGTCAATCTGGCCCTTTAAGGGCAACCATGATGCTGATGTGGCCCTCAGTGAAAATGAGTCTGACACCCCGGACGTAAAGCATCACTGCTCGAGATGCCAATTTAGATGCCAACAAACATGGTGAGTGTTGTGATGACAAAAAGGGAACCGGCAAAGAAAACTTGGGTAAAGAAGTCAGGGGTCTGTTTCTGCTGCAAAGCACAAGGGCGTTGTCTTCAAATACTGAAGTATTTATTTATATCACAGGTCATTTCGCTTTTCCAGTTTTCAACTATGATGTCAAATGTTTTCTTAACTTCGTGCAGCTCTAATTTATTTGAACAGCTTCATAAATCTGGTGAACATTTGTGACTTTATTCAATGGAACTCAGTTTAAGAAAAAAAACAATAATCCTTTGTCACTAATTGCAAAATAAATGAATAATGAGCAGATTATTTTTTGGGAAGGTGCAAAATAGGGCTGTAGCGATACACTAATCTCACGATACAGTACGATACGATACACGATATTCAGCTCATGATACAATATATATCGGTATTCATCTTACAATACATTTACATCATTTTCCAAAAGATTTTAAAGGGACAAAGTAATTTTGGTCACATCTTGTGAGTGTTCCAATGACTTTGTTTGAATTAATTGAACTGAAAGTATCAATTACACATTATATGGCTGACAGGCAGCTAGCAAATGCTGGACAAAATGAATAAAAGATCTGTTGAGAAAAATAGTTTCATTTATTCAAACAGTGCAAACTATTGCTTGCAAGCTTTTAAAGGTGGGACATGGGGGTTTTGAAAGAAGCTTAGAATATTGATACCCGCGGCTGAAAAATCGATACTCTCTGGGGAAATAAAATATCGATTTATATCGCAGAATCGATAAAATCGCTCAGCTCTAACCCAAAATATTCAGATTTGAAGAATACACACAAAATATGAGACTCAAAGCACTGCGTTGATATGATCTTGCCTTTTTTGTCCTGCTTACAAGTCTAATGTCATCTTTTTAGACCAACTAGAGACTTAAAGAAAGCTTTGGTTGTATCTGAATATAACTCATCACACTTGTCAAGGTGAGTGTAGATACAAAAGGTTATGCGTGCTTTGAAGTCAACAGGATGAAAGAAATGGCCTGACTTTTGAAATTGTCATAAAACGGATAAAACAAAATGTTTAACTTAATTAACATAACTGAGACTAGGATCAAAAAACCTCCAAGTTCGAGCAGCCTGTGTGATGATATTTGATGCCAACATTAGAACATTTTGATTAGATTAGACTTATAATCAATGTATTTTAAGACATGGCAGATCTCTCAGAATTTAATGTCAAACATACAGTAGGCTGCAAGAAAATAATAATAATGAGAATAATAAACTCAGAGCCAAGCGTTTAATTCCAAGGGCTCTAACCAATCTAAGAAAATGCTGTGATCAGCAGCAACAAAGGAAGCCTGTAAAACTTAAAAAATAAAAACTGAGCTGTCTCCTCTATCTGTAGCCAGCAGCAGATCATTAGTTACTTTAACCAGTGAGGCCTCTGTACCGTGAGGCGCTTTTAAACAAGAACATAGAAGTTATTGACTGCACTGACATGATTGTCTCCAGAAATTTAGAGCTGACAGTCACCTACCAGAGCCTAGATTAGACTGGAAAAACCATTCTGAATTCATATTGATCTGACATGCAAGCGTGCAGCAGAACAGTTTGTCCCAGGTGATGCCAGCGAGAACAAACATTTAGAAACAGGCTTGCCAACATTTGTTTGTTGTTTTTGTCATTTGAGAGGAGAGCCTGGTGGATTACAAGGACCAGGAAAAAAGACAAGAAGTCCTAACACAAATCCACACACCAAAGCTCCAGATGACTTGATCCTTATGGAAATAAACGCAGTGGCAATGGTGTGAGGGCTCTTTAATGTTCCCTCTTGATTTGGAGTGTTTGTCTTGCTTCCTGTCTGCTATCTGAGTCAGGAAAGGTACACAATGGGAGTGTAATGGCCTCTTGGTCTCACTATTTCCTTCTACAGACACACATTCAGACATAGTGGATGAGATTTGTTATGTTGTACCTTTTAGACTGTGTGCATTCTTCCACGCATTTTTATATATATTTGCAAATTGGCGTATATCTCGTCTCTTCTCTGCTGTTCTGTGAATGTGTCTACCAGGTTGTGTGAGAATTTGTGCCATTGTTTGACTATCATGTCCTCCAGCGAAGCTGCTTCTAGGCACACAGCCTGGCAACGGCAGCCACAGATGGTTTGTAAAGTCATTTTTCACTTTTTCTCAAGGACTGCTGTCATTGTCCTTCAGTTATATAAGGGTTTCTAGCTCCTCCTCTGTCTTAACTGAGAACAAAATCCTGATGTGCTACAGGATTTTTTTTTTTTTTTCTCTCTGTTTTTTCATCTCTGCCTCCTTTTAGGAGATTAATCCTTTTGTCTTCGTGTGTCTGTCTCTGGTGACGATACTGTGCAGGAGCCATGTAGATGATTATGGTGACTTGGCATCCACTTCTGACTTATTTGCTATGCTGGGAAATAGATTTGTGCTGTTTGAGAGAGCGAAAAAGCTCACCTCGGTCATTTCTGCTGGAAGCTATATTTCAGATATTGATTCAAATACTTGATAAGCTGCAGTGCAGCGAAGTCTGAGGGCCATGATGTGTGTAGAGAACAGGTATATAGGAGATGATTCAGCACTACAGAGGCTATCTTACAGCGCTTACAGTTTTACAGTTCCACGTGACACTGAGGTGTGATGACAGCTAAACGGCATTGTTGCTACTGCAGTAATGCACATATCAGACTTTCCAAAGTCCCACAGTAAAATGTTTTCATTTCATGACTCCTGAAGTCAAGATACCTGCAAATGCAGCCCAGTGTCCCCAGTCACCACGCAGTGACACGTTGTGGAAAAGCAAAATGAGTTTTGAAAAGATGTATTTTACTTAAATAAAATAAAAACAAAATAATACAGACTGGAGTTGTCACGTCTAAGGTGGGGGGGAAATAAAATGAATAATTGTGATAAATCTTTTTAGAAAACAGTTCTTGTTTTTGCTCCCCCCAAAGTTCAACGACTTGATCAAAAATGTTAAAATATCAGGTAAAGGTTGGATATTTGTACAGAAGTCAAGTCAGTGTGGTCGTTAAACAGAAGTTATGACAAATAAAGAGCAGGCCAGGAAAAAAGTAACTGTTTTGGAGACTGTCATGAGGAAGAGTCGGTGCGTGAGCGTACTACACTTACGGGAATCTGAAATAACAAGAGCGTATGAGGAAGTCGGAGGAAGAGAGAGGTGAGCGAGTTTGTTGCTTCTCCATGGGAACAGAAAAAGACAAGACTGTGACAACCGGCAACAATCCAGGACACGGCGATCATCTGCCTGAATGTAAATGTTGAAGTAATGAGATGTATGTCATTAATTATCGGTTTATCCGCTCTTAAAGGATTGATGAACCGTTTTTGTCAATCCTGCATCACTACAGTTAAAGAAACGTTTGTTTTTTTTTCCAGTCCACTTTCTTTGACATAAGCAGAACCCAAAGCAAACGTCTCGGATTACATCTCTTTAGCTGACTCCCTGAGGCATCCAGCCACTGACTTACCGTGATGATGGCTTTACTGATTATCTGCCAGTTGTAATGATGGGCAGCTTTGTCAGTCGCTTTGTGCCAGGCTTTGCAAATGCTTCGTTGTCTGAGGGAGTTTGCATACTTGTGATAAGCTTTTCATTGAAGTTTAAATATGCAATAAGAGACGCATGGTTTCCAGTTTCCTATTTTCTTTCTGAAGTTCAGACATGCCTGATTCTTCTCTATTTAAATTAAATTGACAGAATGGAAGATAGGCTTTTCTCTCATGTTTGTTTGACTTGATACTTTAACTTTGTGTTCAGCACAGAAGTCAGCTTTTAGCACCATTTGAAAAGAAGTTTAGATCTCCCTTAATGCACAATGAAAGTGAAGTACACTAGATAGTTTCTAATAACCTTCAACATTAAATGAGGTCCAGCTTTAGAGAAAAAAAAGAGGGATAAGGGGGAAATCTAATATCCTGATGTATGTGTTAGGTTGTCTGGTTACTCATTTTATCTAATTTGTTCAAAGCTCTCCAGAAGGATATGAAGTCACAGTCAGGAAGGAGAGAGGTTTGGCTGTTAATCCCACTGTGCCACTATATAATCTGGTATTATACTCCTTCTTCATTTTATTTATTATTTCTTGATATTTTATTTGGGGCATCTCACTGAACCCATCATTACATGATGTCAACTGTGATTACAAAGGTCTCTTTTCATTTTCACACCACAGCCATGGTGCATGAGGGTCAGCACCACTCAGTGAAACTTTCTGTTTTGAAGGCATCAGATTGCTGCCACTGATGCTTTTTAACATACGCCGTTTCAATGAGCACCTGTCGCCTCAATACTTGACGTATTTTTTAAAATGCATTTTAATTATTGTTATTTTGTTAATTTATTTAACAGCTCTAAAAGTACAAAAGAAGACTTTAAGAGCACAGCTACTCCGCAGAGCTCACTCACTCATTGTTTTGAAGCCGAGGCTTTGCTCATAACTGAATACATGGCAGCTTGTAACTTGATTATTGTAATTATTAAACCATGAAATCACTGTAATCACTTATCATCGAGTGCACACACAATGTCATGGCAAGGATCAAATGCACTGGCTCTGGTTTTGGGAAGATTCACAAACTCACTCTTCACTCCAGTGTACTTTTTTATTTATTTTTTACTTATTTAAAGATTATTATGTTGATAGTATGTGCTGTGTAGTATTAACCTATCCATGTAGATACAGATATAAATTTTCCAGGCTTCTTGATGTCCTCTATATTCGTTTCACCTCTTCACCACCCCGTTTCTGCAAATGTGCTCCTTCAATAATTCACATCTTTCCCATAATTAGATTTTAAATACCCGGTTGCCATGGAAGTCATTGAGATTTTGATCAACTCATTTCCCGCAATGTGGATTTTTCACTTCTTGGGTAGAAATGACAAGAAACTAAAGTAGTAGTAATAATGAATGCCCTCCCATCAACCTTTTTTTTATTTATTTAAATTTTTATAGCCCTCATCTGTCTTGACATTTTAATACGTTCTGGGTTTATTGTCCTCAGCTGTTAAAATGTGAACAATTTACATAGAAATAATCCGTTTGATTCCTCATGGCTTTACACTGTAGATGTGACAAACCTTGACTTCACTAACATTTCATTAGTCCATCACCTGTATTCCCAGCTTAAATCACCTCCAGTGTGGTCGGCTCACCTCAACACCTGCTGTGCCGTTCACCTTTAGGTGGCCGACTGTTCAGCGCCGCTGAGCTCATTATGCACACTGATAGCGTCCCAGTGCTCCGTCTGCCATCTACTGCTGTGGCTCTGTGACCTGTTCTCTCATTTGTGCCTTGCATGCTGCGTGTCTGTATATACATTTAAAATCAACTCCGCTAGTAAACAGGCAGTAATCAGGTCAAGCAGTTATCTAACCTGGCTGTGACAGAACAACTGTAGATCACTCTTTACCTTGATCCAACCTGGATCATTTGTCTTTTCTCGCTGTTTGGACTGTCTTTGTGTCTTTGTGCTGTCTGATAATCCTTTAATGTTATAGCTCAATCAAACTGTGATGTAACTCTGACATCAGCAGACACTGTGTTCTGGGGTAGAGGTTTTTTTTCTGAATTCTGCCACATCCACTAATAACAGGGGTGACGGATATAAAGGGTGACACATCCTCTTCTGAGGATTTTCATTGTACCTAATGCTTCAAAAACCTTTTATTTGTACAATTATTTACACCACAACAGCGTAGTTTGGATACTAATTAAAGTCGTTTTCATTCTCTCTGTCCCTCAGCTCACATAAGGTGCCCCCCCCCTCTCGACTGTGTCCAGCAGAGGCGCCACCAGTGCCAGCCTTACTCGTCTGACTGCGGGCCCCTGCCTCTCTCAGTTTGAGGAGAATGAGAAAGGAAGCTGCGTGTTGAAGAGGCGCAGCCGACATGGTACGGAGGAAAATACACTTTACACAAAAGCATACACCCACAAACTCTGCAATTCATGAGCATATTGCAGCTACCAAAAAAAAAAAAAAAAAGAAAGAAAATCACAGATATAACATGTTGTTGTGTTTTTTATTTAGCAGCTGAACTTGTTGGCTTTGTAAACGTTCCTATAAAAAATATATAACATTTGGGGGGGGCTGGCCGTTCAACACCGTGTGTGCAAAATATCTAAAATTGTTTAAAATTGAAAATTATCCAGTTAGTTGTTTTTAATTCAAAATAATTCAGTGTTAGCGCATGGTTCATGTAGCATGGTATAAACAGAGGAAACAAAGTTTTATTGTAGAGGTTAATCTTGTTGATATATGTGTCCTGTCATATACTGGACATAACGGGCAATCAGGATTTAATGACATCCAACAGTTACTTCCCTCTGATCAGAGGACACAAACATGTTGCCTTACTCACTTTTCTTTGTTCCTCACTTTACAGTTCCCTCCAGACAAAACTCGGTTCCTCTTATTTTTCCCACAACTGATTGATTGAGCTCTGTTGTGTATAATGCATGCAGCACGTTTGAGACTAGAAACTTGATTTATAATTCTGTGTTAGCTTGATGTTGTTTCTGCTTTAACTTATGCAAGGGACCATTTGAGATTGTGTGCATTGATACCTATTAGCTGGTGTGTCTGTGTGACTCAGCAGTTAGACTTCTGCTGCTCCATTTGGAGGCAGGCTTCCAAAGTAAAAAAACATAAACAAAACAAAAAACAACAGAAAAGCGAGAAGCCTTTGGAAGAGATGATGCCTTCAACCATTTAACCAACTGTGACTACTCTGAGTGACTGAGTTTTGACCACATTATATTCCTTTAGAACTTACTACGTTTAATATCCTTGTTTATCACAGCCTTATCTTTTCATGAAGTATTATGTCGTATTTACACAGTCCTGCATATCTGTGGTGGTTTAACTTTAGCTATGTGTACAAGTGTTTGGGGTTCCTGTATACACCACAGCCATGTGAAAGGGTTGTGAGGTTTGTTGTTCATTGGGCAAGATCTGTTAAACTGTAAATGGTTTGGATGTTAGTTCTTGTACATTTGGGCAATATGAACTCAAATCAGTATCCCAATTAATTGAACATGTTATCTGGATTATTATTAATGAGTTTTGTTTTCTTTCAGTATGATTTTATTTTTTGCTCTCGTAGGTTTTTGCTGCAAATAGGCTGAACAATTAAAACTGGGACATTTTTCGAATAATGAAGTACATATCTTTGATTTTATAACTGAAATAATAGTTAGATAGATAGATGATCATTAATTATATGAATACTTCAAAGAATACAAATGACATGGGCAGGATCAAGTTGATTAATCCTTCTGAATGTTGGTTTCAATTCATTTATGATTTAGTGCTCCCCCCACCCACTCCTCATGTATTTCTCATATTTCTTCTTATGAGCTTTTATAATTTCCTCTTACTCACTTGTGGGTGCTGTAAATATTTGCCTCCACATGTATCAGACCTGCATCAGCGTGGCTCCTCTGGTGGTGTACAGGAACCTGTTTATGTGACTTTCAGAAGGAAATTAATATTTTTTTTCATCCTGATTTGCTAGCAGCAGGTGATATTTGGCTTATGTGCTACTTTCAGCTTCCAAAGTATCTTTATTAAAAAGCAAACAAAAAAAAAAACAGTCAACAGTGTTTGATCTGTAATGAACATCTCTCTCTGGTCAGTGGTTGCAGATGAAGCAGGGCTTGCGTCTGCCAGTCCTCCTCTCGTAGACCTTATGCTTCCAGCTGATGCACTTTCTGGCTTCTCGTTTGAAATCTGACCTTTTCTTTGTTACATTTGTAGACTTCTTTGCTTTAAACCTACAGAGCTGGTTGCTTCTTTGTCTTTTTCATTTTGTGGTTTATTTTCTGTTCATAATCTTGGAACTGAGACACTGATTATTAATTCTCTTTTTTCTGCTGCACTGGTTAGTGTCCTAGTTTTACAATTACTAAAATGGCTCTTCTTTGTTTCTTTCATGCTTTTGTTAATTTATTTTTGCTGCAAGCAGTGTTTTTAATATTCAGATTGCCAAACTGAGGTGAGTCCATTCAGATAAATTGTTAAAATTTGGTCAAAGTAAACGCGTTAGCGCAAATTCTGTTTAATGCCACTATTTTTTTAAGGCGAGATTAACGCACACACGTTTCTGTAAATATGACCCTCGGCCAATAAATGTATTTACAGTCCACGTGTGGGACAGACATGGCGACAGAAAAGGGTCTTATGAATGGCAAGTTTAGCCTTAAGGTGCTGCCAGATGGGTCTCTTCAGAAGAAAAAGGTTATTTGTATTTATTGTCGTTGTGAATTGAGTTACCACCGCAGGGCGCAGTTAAGTTAGTATCCGACATTCGCTTGTTTTTTTTTTCTCTTTAAACTTTTATAGCATCATGAAAATGGCACCGATTTCATTCAGGTTGGTATCATTTTGTAGATATAAGTGTGCCAGACATTTCACAAGTGTCATCAACCCTCCAAGCTCAGTGAGTGTGGGCAAAAACTCTAAGGAACAGCGCTGAATGTCCTTCTGAGGACCTCGCTGTTGCCGTGGCGTTTAGGGACCGTCAGCAAATTACTGCGGTCAAGCAGCGGCCCGACAAAATATACAAACAAGCATGATGAATTAAGCCCCCAAAAAGTACTGCAGCATTGGTGGACTTCCAGCTTTCAAAATAAGGCTTGAAAAAAAAAAGAAAGCAGATCCCTGTGACCCTGTATAGGACAAAATGAGTATAGATGATGGATGGATGGATAAACAGAACATTTAAAAAAAATGTGATTTATGTGCGATTAATCGCAAGTTAACTATGAAAATCTTTTGATTCATCTTATTTAAAACATTTAATTGACAGCCCTATTAAAAATAGGAGAGGAAATCAGGCTTGTGTACTCGCACAGTAGCGCTCTACCTGAGTACAGAAGAATATGATGTACAAGGTGGCAGCACTCACACTCAACTAGGGTTTTGTAGATACGTGCCTTTCTGGTCTTCCCTGCACTAGTGGCTTCCTTCAGCTCTGCCAGGAAAAGTAGACAGGATCACCACTCATGTAGCCGTCACTCCTGATCTTTTCCTTGTTGAAATCACGGAAACATAGCCTTTAATTTCTTGTGAGGTTCAGCACGTTAACATTCTTTCTTGTTTTCACTGCGCAGAGACAACTCTCTGCCACTTTACCCATGCCACGTCGGCCATGAGGGGATAGATGTGTAGCTTCTTTGCTTCAAAGCTATGTGATGTACATTCCACAGCATCGCAGTAGTACACTGTGGTGTTTAAAGGTAGAAAATGACGTAAAATAAATGATCTGTTATCGCTTGTTTTGACTCGTTGCTTTCTTGACTGGAAGCGGTCGTGTCCGCAAAAAGCGCCAAATGCCACGCATTACTGCCACCTATAGGACAGAAATGGCACCATTTTGAGGTACTCGGGTAGCCTAGGGATGGAACAGTTAGCGGTATAACGGTAAAGCGCGGTAAAATTTTACGTGAAAACGATTACCGTTTATGTTTGACTTCCATCTCAATATCGCGGTCAATTTACCGGGATATGTAATTTAAGCCTCATTCAAGTCTGTGAGCGACTCGCAACTGTGTTTCACGTGAATTTGTAGTGTAACATCGTAGGGCTGCACAATTAATCGAAAAATAATCGAAATTGTGATTTTTGGTTGCCACGATTAAAATTTTGAAAATCGTGATTAATCGTGACCATGTACAATGTAGTGTAGGGGACAATGTAGTGACCTCCCTTTGGGCATTCTTGAAGCTAAGACATGTTTACAGGCTGGTGTTTATGGCCCAAAATCTCTAGGACCGCCTAAGTTTCATGCTATTGCCTTTTATATAATTTGTCCATCCCCTTATGCAATACTTTTTTGGTTACATTTCATATCGTGATTTTAAATAACATTCTGAACAAAAAATATTTTTTATTGTTGAATAATCTTGATTAATAATCGTAATAGTGATTTTGATCCAAATAATCGTGATTATCATTTTTTCCATAATCGTGCAGCCCTATAACATCGGCATCATAAAGTAAGCATGGCAGAAATTGGTGATAGCACACAGGACATTGAAAAATGACATCGAAAAATGACCGGAACGATGTTCTTCTGATGCAGTTAAAATATTTATTTATTCCAATAACTGATCCGAAAACCATAACGCCGGCAGTTAGCGACACAGCGGTCAAAAACCTTTTGCCCTTCTGGGTCAAACACCTAACCAAAAACAGGCAGCTACCTTTATACCTGAGCCTCAGGTAACAACACAGTGACACCCACAGGCACACAGAGTGAACTACAATTCATAACATTTTTGGCTCCTATACAACTGTTTCTTTATTTGCACATTTATACTTATTTAAGGTTCAGTTTAAAGTCAAACATTTATTTCATTTGAAGTTGCAATATAATTGTTGTTCCTGATAATTGTTTGCATATTTTGACCTACTATGGTTGTTAAAGTGTTTATTTAAATTTGCACCAGACAAATAAGCTTAGTTCCTGTTACTTATTTTGTTAATTTAAAGTAAAACCTCTTTCTGTGCCCGTTTAATGTGAACGTTTCATTTTGATAAGATTTTGGCTTCTGATGTTTCAATATGACAAGAAAATCACAAGATTTTGTGAAATTATTAAAATGTATTTTTTTTTTTAGACATTTGTACAGCAATTAAGAATATCGCGATAATATCATAAACCGTGATAATTTGGTCACTATAATCGAGATATCAAATTTTCCATATCGTTTAGAGCTAACGTGGAGCTTTAAAAATCTGGAAAAATGTGCGTGCGAATTTCTGCATGCACAAAGTTTTATACATTTAGCTCCTGGTGTCCAGCACTTTTAATAAAAAATAAATTAAAGAAAGTAAAACATAGTATTCCTGCGTGAGAAAAAGCACTTGATATCTTAACCACAGTTCATTTTATCTCTTAGTTCCTTTTTTTACTTCTTTTTTTCCCTCCCAGCCATATCCCTCACAACTGTGGCACAGTCTGAGCCTCTTTTTTCATTAATCCTCCTCTGCCCCTGCTGTGTCCGCAACACTCTCTCTCTCTCACCGCCCTGCACCGCCCCCGCACTGGCAGCCTTAATCACTGAGATGACATGCTCCTCTCTCTCTGGTGCCCTTCATCTCCCTCATTGAATCTCATATCACTCAATAAAAGAGCCAGGTTGCAAAAATAAATCTCATTTTTCTGATTTCCATGGCATCGCACTGCTGGCACGCACGCCATGTTTCAGGAAGGCACGGCAGAAATTGGAGAGTGAAAAGGAGAAATGTATTAAAGTGAATTGGCCTCCCTCTGCATGACTGTGTGCTTATTCATGTCTGCCGTTGGGCACATGTGGGACCTCTGCAGGATTAATAATTTAGATGGGTTTGCTGCTGGAGATGATCCAGAACAAGCTTGATTCAAGTTCCTGGAGAAACCATCTGATAGAGGAATAAACATGAGAAGGAGATGCACCTCAGTTATTTGTATGATGGCATTTTGATGTGGCTGTGCGCTTTTGTGTGTCGTGTTTATCAATCTGTCACATCGTGCGGACATTTAAGCTCCCTCAACTGGTTACGTAAATGCTTTGTGAGAAACGTCAGGGAGTCTTACTGCTGTTTTAACGAGTACACAAAGACTTGCAGAAATGTTCATATCAGATTATGAAATTATGGCGATATCCTTTGGTTTGTCGGGAGGAACACATGCTTCATATCCCATCAAAAGACAACAAAGAACTTTAGACCAGCAGCTGTTGTGATGGTGTAGTCGAATTACGGTACTTAACTTTCTGAATTCAAATGTGATATACAAATCACCTCAGTCAGTATTTCTTTGAGGCAGTGTATGTTTGAAAGCTCCATTGTGCAACTATCTGTCTACTACTAAAAACCCTGGTGGAAGACCTGTGCAGCTGCTTCAGGATACTGCCGTCATCATCTTCTTCTTGCTCCACCCAGAATTGTAAAAATCCCATTTCCTGAAAAGTTGGAATGTTTTCTAAAATGCAGGAGGGAAAAAGATCTGCAGTTTGCTAGTTCGCTGAAATCTTAACAGACAAAACTGCAAAGGAAATCAGTCTCAATTTCCTCTCTGAATAATGTGTTATCACAATTTAAATTGTTGTTTGTAGTTTTGCAAGAAGCATCTGTCTGCTCTCACTGAATATAAGACTTCAGCTGGTTCGTTGCTGAGGGTCATTCCTTCTCTTCTTGCTGCAACACATAGTTTCACTCTAGTCAAGCACTTGTGCCTTTGTTCACACCATCACAGATGCAGACATTACTGATGACAGCCTGAGTGATCTTTCAGGGTGTGGCTTTCTCCATGCTTATTCCACGTTACATTTCTGGATGTAGCAGCAGACTGTGTTGATGTGCAGTGGCTTCCTTCCAAGGTGCTTCTGAGTTCACGTGGTGATGATGACGGTTAGCCGCGCTGTGCTGTGCTGGCGATGTGCTCGAGGGTCATGGGCATCCAGCACAGGTTTTCTGCCTTGGCTTTTATGTTACATAGTTTATTCAGAATACTTCGTAAAAAATGATTCACTTTCATAGACAAATATATTTTGAACTGATCCACAACTCACTCACTTCGCACCTTTTTCAGAAATTGTGTTTATGGGCTGTTAAGCTGCTTTGCTCTCTCTGGCTGCCATCAGTGAGCAGCATCAGATTTAATAACCACTGAAAGTAGTGTGTTAGGTTACCATAACCTCTGCTGGAAGACAATTTTACCTAAACACACATTTTTCTGTGTTGTATAAAGAGTTTCTGTCCCTTTATGTTCCATTTGCAGCACATTTATGAAATCACAACAGATTTCAATTTAATCAAACTAGCGTTATTCATCCTCTGAATCACACTGATATATGCGACTCATGGATGATTTCTTGTAATTTATTTGCTTGTAATTTCCCACTATTATATGTTTATTGAGCTTGAGATTTTAATTCAGTTTTGTTTTTTGTTTTTTTAAAGGTGATTGGAAAAATAAAATGTTCACTGTCTTGGATGTGAGAGAATGATAGATGGAGCTGACGGTGGTTGAGTGTGAACAAGTAAGCCAGGCAGCACTTTCGTTGTAAGTGGAGCTGCCTGTATTTGACATTAAGGCGTTCACTGCCTTTCGTAAACACGCATTATACCTCAAAGCCATGTACATCCATTACAAGTACAGACAAATATGGTTTACCTTCTTATATAATATAGTCAAATTGTGTCTGTGCTAAAGGCAGTGCATTATCCAATTGATGTGTTTGTTTTTTTTTTGGTGTTTTTAGAAATTTTTCTCTCAGCCTTTGTCACTCATAAAACTAAACACGGTTTGTTTGTCTTCTCTTTGGGTTATTTGCGTTATTCTTTTGACATTTGTTGAGTGACATACGTGAGCAAATATACAGCAGCTGTTTGATAATGTGAGGTTTGAAGACAACTCTAATGGACGGTCCTTTCATGAAGTGAATGACAAACATTGTTTTACATCTTTTTTTCTAATCAAGTGTTTTTGGATAAATGTATTTTCTCTTAGTCATTCCATTTCTTTTGTCCTTTTTTTTGTTTGTTTTGTTTAACTTTGTCTCTGTAAATAGTAAATATGCACTTCACAGCAGATGTAAGGCAGGTGAATTGTTTTACCAAGAATATGTCTGTAAGATGTTATATGATGATTCAGAAATGTGAACAGCTGTTATGACTTTATAAAAACTTTATAAAACCTATGGCATAATGACTTAGTGCAACAGCTGTAGCATACACAGTCCTACCAATGGGAGAATTTAATTCATTGAATAATGTTTCAGCTGTGCTCCACTCCCTTTCATGTGTATTAAGACTACCTTATAACGTAAACACATTTTTGTGACACATTTGTCCCTTTCATATGACTAACTTATTTAGTAGCATATTCCTCTTTGGAAATAATATTTAAACTTAAAGGATGAGTCACAAACAATTGCTCTGATGTTAAATTAGACAACGTCCTAGTTTTAGAGTCCATCTGTTGTTTTTTTTCTCCCTCTATGTCTTAAAATCCCCACAAGAGGGCAGCAGAGAGGCAGCACAGCACAATGAGGGGAGGCACTGTGCAGAGTTACAACTCATCCCCATATTTGCATGTCAAATTTTGTTTAATAGCTTCACAATGCAATCAGTGTTTGAACTAAAATAATTGATGGAATTAAATGATATATAATAAATTATCATTGAATTAAGTTGTGCTTAAGATGACTTTGTGGTTTACTGTGGACATCACTTTGGTCTCCCATATCATTCACTGATATGGCAGATATTGCCAGTGTTTCCTGTTGCAAGATTTCTTTAGGTCAGCATGTGTGGGATTTCTTTCAAATATTACAAGAGTTGAATTTGGAAATATTTACCATAATTGGAGAAGTTGATTTCTCTTCCTGTTTCATTTGTTTTAATGTCAGAATGTTCTGTAGAATTACGTAAAGATGCATTTCCCCAATTCTACACAATTACTGACCACCAAGTTGCAAATAAAGTTTTTAGTTTGAACCAGGGTAAGGAGGAGAGAGTGTTTGCTTGAGCGTACATGTGGTTTTTCGACGGAAAGATATGTGAATGGTTTTTAAGTGGGAAAAGACAACAGCGCACGCATGTGTGACCCACAAACCCTGTTGAGATGTTTAGTGTTTGTTTGTTGTACCGAGCCTGCCCCCTGGGTCCTCTCAAGAGGTTATGGGTCATTATCAAGCCAGTGACAAAAGTCTCTCATACAAGGAGAGGTGTGCATGTTTGAGATAATTTACCAGCTTTGTCCCTAAGCATGGTTGTGCTGATGTTTCTTCAAAGAAATTGCCTTTAAAAGAAAAAAAAAAAGCTTTAAAGATGCATTTAAACAGAATTTAAGCCATCTCTTTGTGCCTCCTCTTAATATTCAAACCTGTTTTACCACACACTCCTGGCGAGCACACAGGCACAGTTGGTGCTCTCAACCACCTGCAAAGTACAGATGGTGCATCCCGCCTCCGCAGACACCTGCTATGGAGCGCACTAAATGGCCATTAGTGGAGGGGGGTAAGAAAATAACAAAGCAGTCAGTGAAAGTGCTAGCATGTCATATCATATACATTAGCTCAACCAGATGGCTAGCCTTCTGGAGTGAAAGTGACTCTGTAATCTTTAATCCAACGTAGGTGTAACAAACAACACATTTCGTTTGGATGGATTTACTGGCTCTGCTCATTTGTCAGTGGTTTTAACACAGATGTCCTGCACAGCAACTCTCCATGTACTGGTCCAAGATGATGAATGAGTATCATTCTGATGCACCATCATATGACTCATTTTTATGCAGTTACTTGGGACTTTTTTTCTTCTTTTTTTTTTTAATGCTCTAGTTTTTTTCCTTCTCGTGGTGTCATGTCACGCCAGGTTTGTGTGCAGGTAGTGCACATGTCATATATTGTCGGGGAAACTTTATAGAGGGAAATAACTCTTTGATCACCTCCATTAACAGTGGGCTTCGGGGTCTATTGTGACTGTAGTAGAGAGGCCCAGTGAAGCCAAGGTTTGGCTGATTGCCCCTGCCCCCTGCTGTGTTTCTTCCCCTGACCACACACACACGATCGGCCATGGTCGCCCTGGAGCCCTCGACCATCCTGCAGGAATGTGGCTCACTGTCTGGCCTAAAGGGCTGTTAACAACAGTTTAGTATTGCCTCTTTTTTTTTTCTTTTACCAGTTCCCCAAACAAACAAGTCTCATGGGCACACTCCCCTTCTGCCGCTTCAGAGGCAAGCTCGTGTAAACTCATGTATCCATGCCTAAACCTGATGCATGTATTCTCTCGAGCAGTCGCAAAACTAGACGTCCTTAAGTATGAGTAGGAATGACACTGATGACATAGTGATGTGGAAGATGTTCCTTTAGACAGCTGCAGTTATTTTGATGATCAATGAGAAATGAGAAATTCACGTGAAATATTATTTAGTAGTTTAAAGAACTTGCAAGTAGAGAAAACGAGCAGTTCCCCCTCTGAAAATGTGTGTGTGTGTTGTTCTAATTCTAACTTTGTTGGTTAAAGTGTTCCTGTGGCAAACCAAATAGGTCATGTGTGCTCTACTCTTGTCTCTGAGGTTTCTGTCAGTGGTTACTGATCTGACGATGTGAAAGTTAAACGTTTGTAAATATACCAGACTGTCTGACTTATTAAGGCCAGGGAATTTTATGAACTTAATGTCACTGATGACATGTTGAATCCTCCTCTTTAGGTAAAGTGACAGCCTACACTGACCTGGATGAAGAGATAGATTTCCTTCATTCTGTTATAGAGAAGCAGGACGTGTTGAAGAAGAAACCATCAAAAAATCAACTGCAACATCCTGGTAAGAAACCTGGAACAGTATTAACAGTGATTTATGGTTCCAGTCGAATTTTTGAAAACAGCTGCCGTCTGTCTTTTTTCTCTTAAATATAGTAATTTGGGATGCACGATAACTGTTTTTTAAAACCGATACCAGATAACCGATGGCTTTCAGCTCCTAAAGGCTGATACAGATAACCGATAACACACATATACGTAAGATCATTACATCAATACTATGAACAAAACCAAAAACAGTTTTGACTCTTTAAATGAACAGATGTTTATTTTTTCCAATGAAAAACTATTGGCAAGCCTCTCAAACATGTTCGTAAAGCTATCAAACAAACCTATTTGATATCTTACATCAACTTAAATAAGGTGCATTACTTACCGATATAAAAAATAAAGGCTCCTTGAACTGATGGAAATACATGCATCAGAATTACAAACTGAAAAAATGCATTTCTCAATGACAATAAAAATAATGCACAGTGCATAATGTACTGACACAAGTTAGACTTGTCTGTGTAAATAAACTGAAAAAGTGCACTCCATAGTAACACAAAATTACGTTTAAAGGGTTTTGGCTTGTTCCATTCAAATGAATGCCTTTAATTAAAGTAAATAAGGTTAGATAGTTTTTTTTTTTTTTTTTTTTTTAAAAATCTCATAGAAGCTTTAGATGAGAGAGATGATGGTGAGGAGCAGAGAAGAGAGAGGAGGGGAGACCTGCTGCTGGCTTGCTCATGTTAGCTCATGTTAGTTCGATTTCAAAACTCCATGAAAGCGATAGTTATGTTTTAGGTGGCTGATCAGGTTTGATGTATTAAAGCTTGTGCTATTTTTCCCTCCTTCGCTTGGAGCATTTTTCACAAATAACCAGCGAACGATCTTCTTGTGAAACTTTAACGAAGTTCCATACAGTCGCTGCCATGTTTTTTTTTTTCTAATCAGAACACTTTGCCGCAATGCTGCATTCAAAGTGTAAGGTAAATTCCTCCGTTCCCTCGTTTGCTAGTAGTGCTTTCGGCCTTTTCTATTTTTTCTATTTTTTATGTGTAACATGGGAAAATACTGCAGATATCAATTAAATTCAGCAACTACTAAAATTATGACCGAGTTAACAAGTTGTTTTCTGGTATGAGGGGGTATTCTTGGTTTTTCTCACTGAGAAATCATTTTTCTGATTATGCTGACGTAACTTGAACATAACATTCACTGCAGGTCATTCAAGGCTCAGAGGGAGCGAGGCACTGCCGTGTTGACATATATATATATGTTATCGGGCTATTCGTTGTGATATCGGACTTATCGGGATGATGTCATAATTTCCTGTTATCAGCCCGATAGTTATCGGATCAATGATTATCGTGCACCCCTAATAATAATCATACCTTGCAGCTCCAGGTTGTTCTAATTTTCAGAATTCGTTCAAATATTGTAATTTTTTTAAACTGTATTCTACCTTTTGATTTTGACTCTGTTGCTGTTTTGTGTTTTCCTCCTGACTCTGTCTCCAGCTTCTATCTCCCTTCAAACAGAAGTCAAAGATAGAAAGACAAATGTCTCCAAACAGAAACAAGACAGACCTTCAGATGAAATCCTGAGTAGCAGCACTGCAGCCCCACACCCAGTAGGCACTGCCCGTCCCAACACACCGACGCCTCAGCCCAGGGCCACTGGAGCTGAGAACCGAGCTGGTCCCATAGTTGTGCCAAAATCAAAGAATGACACCATTATTGTCAGTGAGTAGAGTTTGAAGGGCTTCGGTTTCACTCCAGTTTAAAGGGCTTTCTTTTTCCACCCGTGAAAATAACACCCACTTTCATTTAGTATTTTGGGTTTCAGGTTTTAATTTCAGTATAATTCCATAAAATTAACATGTTAACATCATGAATATGTTGGTCTCCTTTATGATCCACCACTATGATGTCTCGTGGTTTGCTATCAGTGAGTTGTTGAAGGACAGTAGATTACTTTTGTTTTTCCTGTGTCATATTTAGACTTGTATACTGAACTGAAGAGCTTAGATGTAATTGAATTTGGAAAACATAAAACATCATCAGATTTTCAAGACGTGTCCGCTTATATTTTTCTTTCTTTTCATCAATCTCCAGTTATGATCTCACTGTGTGTGGTGGTGGGCTCCGTCGCTGTCATCCTGGCTACTATCTGTTTCATCACGTAAGTATAAACACAGAAAAATCACAATTAATATACAGGTTATATTAGGGGTGTTGCTGATACCAAAAGTCCAGTTTTTTGTAGAACAATCTTAAAATGAGTTGATTTGACTTCTTGTAAATGGCATCATCAGAGGTTGTGCTGCAGGACCACCAGTGAACCACCAGTAGCATATGATGTACAAGAGCTTTTTGAACCTGCCTTCACATTTGAATAAAGGGCTGCTTAAGTTGATCATTAATGTATCATTGGCTTTTGGCTTCTATCAAGTCATGTCATAATGCCAGAAGCAGCACAACTGTCTGTGATTACTCAGATTCATGATGCCCCCTACAGGTTGCAGAAAAAAGCGCATCTTGCTGAGAAAGTGGATTACCCTGCTTTCCGGGCTCCAAGTGTCACTGCTGCCACACACAACGGTGCTTCTGTAAGTGTGCATGCCTCCTTCTGCCTAACGGCCGTGGTTTCTGTTCAGCGCTTGTTCTGTTTTAGCGGTAAGATGTACGAGAATCCGAGGTTTCTGTTTCAATGGTGCTTCACACCACCTCCTCTTCCTTTGTGTTACCACCCAGATGGGAGATAAATCACTGGCTCACAGTGCTCAGATGTATCACTACCACCATCAGAAGCAGCAGATGCTCTCTATGGGGAAGTAAGTTCGATATATCTGCCTTTCTTCACCTCAAGACCTCTTCCTGTGTCCACATCCTCTTAAAATGTTCACCTTTTTTTTTCTCCTCTCTCTTCCTTCAGTCATAAACCTGAGCAGAAGGTCGTTGACAGCGAGGTCACATCAGATGAGGAAGAGGTGGGAGGAGGTTTCACAGTGTACGAGTGCCCCGGACTTGCCCCGGTGGGTAGACCCGATCATAAACACGCTATACGTTTCATCTTACCACTGACCATATAACCAGTGATGGTTATTCTGTGCTTTCCCTTCACAGACTGGGGAGATGGAGGTGAAGAACCCTCTGTTCGACGACTCAACTATAGATTATCAGGGGAATCACAAGTGAATGCTGAACAATTTACAAACGAACACACATGCATACAGAGGCACACAAGATCTTTCTTTGAAAGAAACCTCATTATTTCACACTGCATGCGTATAAATCTGGGATGCGGTGATAAAATGATTGTTTTCTTGTCTGTCTTTTAACATATCTGCCCCACTTTGGCTTTTTAATACTACAAAGGGTCACCTGTTAATTTATTTCTGTCAGTCTTTTGTTAAAGCCCTGTCTTTTAATGTTGTTTAACAATATTGCCCTATAGATGTCTGTTCTGTTTAAATATTACATTCTAAGTTAAGATTTTCTCCTCCACCTGCTAAACTTCCATATATTTCTGCAGCTATGTCCAAAGAATATGATACAGTGGCAGATTATCTATACCACATTAATGCATTTACATAACGATTTCCAAAAATGGGTGCCCTCCTTTGTTCTGTCGTGGCTTAACCGCATTCCTAACCTCATTTCCAGGAAATATTTGTGATCAAATCTCTGATACCTCTATAAAAGTTCCCTAACACAACAAGACGTTTAGCAAATTGTTACTGTTGGTGTTGCTATTTTTCCATGTCATATACGCTGTACATGAAGATTTTAAGATGATAGTTTATAGATATATTACTATAGATGAAAATGAAGTACTCGCTGATGACTGTTGCATGGTTTGGCTATACTGTGTTTAAATCATGGCAAAGCTTTGATTAATCCTCCTGCCTCCTGTGAGTATGCACCCTGTGACTGCAGGAGGGATATAACGTAAAAGTGACCTCTTGAATTAGATGTTGGAGATGAGCTGCACAGATGGCTGTTTTGGTGGCAACGATCATGTTGTTGTGTTGTCCCTCTTTCCTCTCTGTCTGCTTCTCGGTCCCAGGCTGACTTTGTGCTGCAAGATGTACATAAAAAGAGTGATGGTGTTCACTTTTATAGATATTTGTACATGCAGACTAAAGATTGGAATTAAAACTTTTTACCACATGTGGAAAGGACTTTAGACTTTTGTATTTTTGTGCTTGTTATGGTTTTGTTTGCAATTTAAAAACGTCTAATTATTACTTAAGTATTAAAACTTAATGGCGTCTTCCTCCAGCATGTAAGATGTCTGGAGATCCACATCGTGAAAATGTGATATAAATGTATTTACCTTTCAAAAGAAAGGTAGCATTCCTACATTTTCCATTACATTAAACTGTCATAAAATGTCATGGTTGCCACTTTAAATATAAAATAAAATGCAAGGTACATACAGATGATCATCTTGACTGTCACGTAGCAGACCGATCAAAAACATAATTCTCTAAAAGGAATTTACTGTTCTGTGCTGTCACTTGTGAATTAAAGGGTTTAAGTTTTTAAAGATGCTTAGTTAAAGTTCATCAAAATGACAAGCAATATAAAATCTTTCCATGCCATAGTTTTGAGCCTGTATGATGACACATTTTTATGCTGTGAACAAAGCGAGCGATAACGCTTTATAGAAGCTGAGTGGCATAGTTGATATCTTATCTACATTATAATATGTTGCCGTTGACTTCCCCCACGCTGAAAGAAGCAAAGAGCAGTACCACTGAAACCTGTGACTACTATTCTGAGTAGGCCATCTTTCTTTTTTTCCTTTTAAATGCCACAAACCACAAGACCTCTTCTGAAACAATGCCTTGCACAGACGGTTGAGGAACATTCAAATGCGACTCTGCAAACTGAAGTATTTTGTCATTGCAGTTCCTTAAAACAAGTCATACTTTTGCAGTGTTTTTCTAATTAAACTAAATTAAATTAAACATTTAAACCTTGTAGAGATAAAGTGAAGCTTTGAAACACAAGTGTTGTTGGGCATCTGAAGATGTGTTTGAGTTCTAAGAACTGATGTGGTCTTGTTAAAATAAAAAAGTGTGGAATTTTATGAATGAAACTGTAAACTCAGATTTTCTAAAAATGTTTTTTCCTCTTACTCTAACAGAGATATATCTTTAGTGGCATCTGCATAGCATAGGCCTCAGGTGTTACTCCCATCTGAAATCCTAGATCTTTTTTTTTTCTGATCTGCAAATCAAGCTGAGAGTTTATTTAGGAATTGATCTGTAAATCAGATTTCCAAATGAAATTACTTCCAGCCGTCAGTGAAATTGAATGTGAGTGTACATGGTTCTGTCGCTGCGTAGCCCTGTGATGGACGAGTGTCCAAGGTGGAATAGACCTCAGCAGACCACCGTTACCCTGATTAAAATATATACATATAATATAGGATTCACTTATGATGCTGTTCTACTGTGTATAGCAAATAACTGTTTGAATTAGAAACTGAAATTTAAGGAGTCTCAAATCAGTCACCTTTCATCTCACTTTGCGTCACAATTTGTACATCCCGTCTGTATCATGCTGTCACTACTTTCTGTGTGGTATTTGGTGATACTGTTTCATCTCTTTTTTTTGTCTTTTTTTTTTTTTAAACCACCAAAGCACAAGTGATGACACCCAGAAAAATGTTTGTGGAGGGGGTTAAGGCTATATGTCCGTGTGTTGGGGAGGGGATGGTTTTAGTCTCCTGTCCCCATTGAGCCATATGCCAAGGGCCATTAAAGGCCTTTGTGCTGGTGGACTGTGGAAGGAAGGCAGCCATTGGCTCTCGGGTGAAAACCTGGGTGGGTGGAGGGTCTGTGAAGGTGGGTGTCAAAGGCAGGATCGTTAGGAGGAAAATCAAAAAGCCATCAGACTTGTTTGTGGGGGACGACTGCGCTGCTCAACGGGAGGGGTGGAATTAGGAATCCCACGTTGGTACTTTATCAGATCAGTAACAATCTCAGTGGTTGCTGACAGTTATTCCATTATGCACTTGTGATATTTTTATTATCTAAAAACCAATAAAAGGTTAAAAGAACATTTTTGGTTGTGTTTATAAACTTCATTTGCTGTGAGACACCATTTTTTCCCCCCAAGAATTGAAGCAGAACTCTTCTAAGATGTGTTTGTTCAGCAACCATGTGAACTGGTGAGCGAAGCATCTGCTTTCACTTTGTAAGTTGACAAATATGAGTGGAAAGAAAAAAAATTGAAAGCTAAATTTCAGAAGGAAACTAGTACAGTGCGTATATTATAATTTAGGAGATGGGGGTGGGGGATCTCAGAGTATCACACAGCCACAACTTCATTGCCACAAAATCTCCACTTATCTCAGCGCAGCTTGTTTCACACAGAAACCAGCTTCTGACGCTCTGATCAAGAAGTAACACATTTACACAGTCTCCTACATCAAACAAGCTTAAGGCTTGATACTGCTGTCATTTTTATGTACAGTCATGGAAAATATTATTAGACCATGCTTGTTTTCTTCAGTTTCTTGTTCATTTTAATGCCTGGTACAACTAAAGGTACATTTGTTTGGACAAACAACGATAACCACAAAGATTGCTCATAAGAGTTTTATCTAAGAGCTGATATCTTACCATTTTCCATGGTTTTCTTGATTATAACCTAAATCACTTAAGTTTTTACATCAATAGCTATGGCGTACTGCCCAAAACACTGCTTTTATGCATTCAGTGTTTTCTTTTCTGTCTGTTTTAGTCACATGATGACGTTTAGTGGTACCAGGTATTAAAATGAACAAGAAAGTGAAGAAAAAATGGTGGTCTAATAATTTTTTTTCCATGACTGTATGTGGCCTACACTGTACTGAGAGGATGAGAAGGAAAAATGAATAGGAAAAAATATTTTTTTTCTCCCTTGGCTACATTGGCATGACTAGACATCCCGTTACTGTAAAAGCAGACTTCCTTTCATCCATCACTTTCTCCTCTTCTCTGTTTAAATCTGGACAAGTCCCCCCCCAAACAAGTAGAAGATCTCTGAAGAGGTCACTTAAAAAAAAGACAAGATCTGAGGCATCTGTGGGGGGTTTCAAGCAAATCCTCCCCTCACACATCTCCTCCTCACTGTACTGAGCTATTCAACATTGACCCCCCCTCCCCCCCCCTCCCTTGGACTCCCCCAGAGCTCTGGGCTCTGTTGTCTCTTTCTCTGCTGGGCCTGGCCTGACGTCTGCTCGCTCTCTTGCTGTTTGTCTTTTTTGCATGACAATTATTCTCCCAAGTCCACGGCTCAGGACAAAGCTTGCATGGTTGGAGTCTGTCTTTTTTAAGTCATTGCCACTGATCTCCTCTACTGTATCAGCTGATTCAAGAAGAGAAAAATATTAATATTTCGATAGAGCAAAACGACATTAGTAATGAGTTTCCCCTCTCCAGAACGTATCGCTAATAATTAATCAACCTGTTAATCAGCTGTCAGGGTTGAATGTGGAAAATAGTTCTTATAGGTTCGCAGTGGTGACTCTGGAATGTCTCCTGAGGTGATGAGAACCAAACAACTTGGTTATTGCACCTGCAGACACCTCGGTCCTCAGACCAGTTTTGGACCTTCAGGCCATCTGAGATGTGGATGAGACTCCATATGAGACTGTAGTGAAACTCCAGTCTGAGTTGGGGGGGTGGTCGTGGTGGTTGTTTCAGATGTTGGAGGGGGGAGGTGACCGGTGTAGGCCGGAATCAAAGGGTTGAGACTTATTGTTCTAATGTGAAAAGGAGCTAATGGCCGACCATCGCAACTCGGGATCTGAAATCCACGGGGTGCCCCGGGGCCACGTCGTACAATGGCACCCCCTCTCCCTTCCCGCAGTGCGTCTTCCTGCCGCAATCTGCGGCCAAGTATTCGCGCCGGGGGAGCGCATCTGCGCCGATGCCGAGGCCATCCAGGCCTCTGAATGACCACCCATCAAAGGTGAATGGGAGACGATCACCTGAAAGCAGAATGCAGCCATCACTAACCAAACAATGGTCTCAGTAGAAAAAGTAACCAAGAATGTGGCAACAGGAGTTTAAATCTCACCAAAGCTGTGCTCGACTGAGACCTTCTCAATTTCTCCCAATGCTTTAATGAAAACAGGCTTTGAAACACTTTTCATCCTCATAGTCCGAACCTGGGCTACTAAACTCCTCAAAACATTCTTAAATCCTCTGTTAACCCCAGTTTACTTCTAATTACATGTGACCTGCTAATGAAGCAGGTCTGCATTTGTTTGGTCTTGATTCTGGATTAGCAACAATGTTATCTTTTTTAAATGGATGGATTCAAACCAAACTGAAGCCTCATCCCATGGGGATTTTAATATCAAAGCAATCACCGTAAAAAATGAATAATTTAAACAAACGAAGCTTTATAATTCATGAACGAGGTGCGCAATTTACAGCTACAGAAGCAGTGGCCCGTGCCTGTTTAGCATTGTAAATATTTTTTTTTTTTTTTGCATTGATTTCCTATCGAATTATTAATGTTTTCAATTTGCAGACACTTTTGGAAGATCTGTTGGGGGGTGGGAGTCTCTTAAGTTTGCGTGGAAACACGCCCCGTGCTCTGGCAAGAATCAAGGTCATTCACAAATTCACCATCAGCTGTGCGTAATTGTCTGCGCCAGCCAATGGGCGCAGGGATGCGGCGGCCTCCAACACCCGCAGCTGTGATTAGGAAAACCTGTAGAGCCAGTAGGAGGGATGAGCATTTGAGTTGCTTGTAGGTGAGTTGAGCGTTGCTGCTGGCTGGAAGGCTTCATGGAGTAGGCCGCGGTGGTGGATGATGCACTACTACGTAGGCTGAGTTTACACCGTGTATTCTACTGAGTTTTGAGCTCAGACTTTAAACCGATGAGTGGGTTCAAACCTAGTCATCACTAACTTTAAAAAAGGAAAAGAAAACATTTTCACTCCCTTGGAAAGATGTCTGGAAGAGCGCAAAGCCCGGAGTGCCAGAACCGGCCCTATGACTTCAGCAGGGCCAACGTTTGCCCCCAGGGTTTGGATCAGGATGATTTGGGCAACGCGTCGTCGTTCCAGTTCCACCACGGTGTTCTGGCGGACCCCGGCTTGCTTTACAACAAAACCGCGTACGGAACTGTCACACCCGCGCAGACCTTCTTCCCGTTCCCACCCGTCGCCGGCGACTACAGGGGATCCGACCTGCAGGCTGGAGATTTCGGGCAACCGAAGCATTGGTATCCCTTCGCTGCGCCCGAGTACACCGGCCAGGTACCCGGCGCAACCGCAGCCACCCAGCCCACGAACCTGAGCCCCCCAATAGCCGAGACCCGGGAGCAAATCAAACTACCCGAGATTAAGACCGAGAAGGACACCGGCGATGACTACTCCACGGAGATGAAGGTTGCAGCCGTACCCGACACCGCCAGCCTCTTCGGCAATGCCCCATGGGGTCTTCTACTCTGCGGCCTGGAACCCGTCTTTTTGGCCCGGGATCACCCACATCACCCCAGCTGGTAATGGCAATAACCAAAACCCCTCAACGTCCTCGGCGTCCTCCCCATCCATGTCCCCTTCACCCCCGGGCATCGTGATTCCGGGGAGCGCGTTTTTCAACGTGAGCGCAGCCCAGGCCGCCGCCGAGCCCCAGGCGCAGAACCCGACCTCCTCCACGAGAAGTAGCGGCTCCTCCAGCGGAGGCTGCAGTGACTCTGAAGAGGTAGGATAGCCCATATTATATGTTAAAAGTTAAAAAAAAAAAAATCTTCTTTGGCGGTCCAGAACAAGGTTTTCTGGTCACCTGCTTCACTTTTAGTGTCTTGTTCCGCAGGAGAATCTCTCCACTGAAGAGCTGGAGCAGTTTGCCAAGGAACTGAAACATAAACGGATTACTTTGGGGTTCACCCAAGCAGATGTTGGCCTTGCACTCGGTAACCTATATGGTGAGTTCCTATATTATACATTTGTTTCAGCTGTGGCCACTAAAGTCAGAGTTGGTAATCTGTTATTTATCCATATCCATTTTTTCAACTCATGATGAAAATCTCTATATTAATCTGGAGTGCATGAATTATTAAGAACTTTTCAATGATGAAATGAAATGCAGGCACATTAAAGCATTGTTTGCCAAGTTTAATTCCATTCGCATTTGTGACTGTTTATTTGCAGGTAAGATGTTCAGCCAGACGACCATTTGTCGCTTCGAGGCTCTGCAGCTGAGCTTTAAGAACATGTGCAAGCTGAAACCCCTTCTGCAGAGATGGCTGGATGAGGCAGAGACCTCAGAAAATCCTCAAGATGTGAGTAGCGCAACATCTGCCGGCTAGTTTACAAGACAACAGAATTTCAGAGCTGGATGGGCCTGGTTTTTGTCAGGCATACAGTAGCTACACTTCCTGCTGAGCGAGCCTGACCAAACCCCAAGCCATCTGGTCATGAAAAACGCCACCCAGTGGCAAAGCCTAGCTCCCCCCCCCCACACACACAATCCTCATCTGAATCCTGACTTTTTATGATGGTGCTTTACAGGTTGTACAGGCGCCGACTTCACAAATACTACTGTAATCAACATCAGTGGATTCTTATTAACATGAATCTACTTCCTCAGATGTACAAGATCGAGCGAGTGTTTGCCGACACCAGAAAGAGGAAGCGGAGGACCAGCCTGGAGGGAGCCGTGCGCTCTGCTCTGGAGGCCTATTTCATTAAATGTCCCAAACCCAACACCCAGGAGATCACCCACATCTCAGATGACTTGGGCCTGGAGAGAGATGTAAGGACCAAACGCATCACTTTTATTTTGCACTTAGGATTGTTTAGTTATAAATGCATTTCTTGGCAGGTGGTACGAGTTTGGTTCTGCAATCGAAGGCAGAAGGGAAAGCGTTTGGCGTTACCTCTGGATGAAGAGTGTGACGGCCAGTACTACGAGCAGAGCCCGTCCCCGCTGAATATGGCCCCTTCCCCCATCCCCACTCAAAGCTACCCAGCATCCAGCTACCCCGGAGCACCCCCTCCCACTCTCTATGTGCCCCAGCTTCACCGACCCGATGTCTTGAAACAAGCCCTCCATCCTGGACTGATTGGTCACCTGACGGGATAATCTTCCTGGCAGACCACAATTCCAACCCACACAGTCTGGAAATGAGATCTGTCTGGTAACCCGATCAACCAATACTATCGATGGATCATCTGAAAGCAGTACGCCGAGTGGGGAGGGAGGTGGATACGTGGTTTGTGATCCTAAAATGAACTGCCACCTTTAAGCATGATCTATGATTCAACACCAACCGCTGACTTCATATTAAGACTGATTTGAAATTTTTTAAAAACAATGTTGAATGTGTCTTTTGCTTGTGTTGCATTGTTTTATAATAAGTTATTCAGACGTTTTAATCATTGCAGGCTTACACTAAGGATTATCTCTTAGGGCATGTGGTCCAGATATGGAGAGGCTTGGATGCTTACAGGATTAATGAATTGTACTGTTTTGCTGAATCCAGGTGTAGGTTTGCTGTGATGCTCACCAGGAAAATCTAGATCATCAAAGGAATAGAACTGGTACCTCCCTTTTTATACATCTTTTTTTTTTTTTCTAATTTTTATTTTGACAGTTGGGTCAATATTTGTGCAATACTTGTGTGTGGTGATTGTCACTGAGGGGTCACCAAAATGAGAAATGATCATAGGATGCATTTTCCTTATCTTACTTTTGCACGAGCCTGCTTTTAAAAGAAAAATCTTTCTTGGTATACTTTTTATGGCTTATGTATATGGTGGAATTGGTTAGTGAGGATTATGATTGAAAGAAATGTTAACTGAAACAGCTGGGTGTCAGCAAATTCACTGGAGATACTTCATACTTAGAGAAAATTTGATTTCCTAAAAATCTTAAAGCTCATTCATAACATTACCTCTCATGAGAACTATTTGGACAAATCTCTAACCTATTAATTTCTGTCCAGGTTTTAGTAAAATGGCAGTGATGTTGCTGGCTTTACTACTTGCTGTCCGTGCAATCAAATCAAACTGTTCCTCTAGGTATGTAGTCTGTGCCAATATCAGAATTGTAAATTGAATATAATATATTGGAATGTGACTGAGATGTTTTCATTCAAAACACCTGAAACCTTAGTGCATTTCCTCCATTTCCTTTTTTTTTTTTTTTGTCTTAAAGATGATTTGTACATGCAATCTATTGTTTTTTTTCCCCAGTAAAATTTTTTCCGTGTTACATAACTGTGCTGATCATTTGTGGTTGTGAACAGGTTTGTGGAATTTTTAATATAGAGTGGCCATTAAATTCAAATCACTTTTTTTTTTTTTTTTTTTAAATCTTTCAGTCCTAGATTTACACACATGAATAAGTGTGCTTAACAGGTTTTTTTATTAAATTTAAAATCTTGCAGTGGTGCTGCACTTTGCTTAATAAAAGGCGATGCTAACGTGCAGAAGCTAAACAATTCAGGAGAGTATTTGAATCACGTATGAGGAAAAGTTCAGTCTATAAATTGAAAAAAAAAACGCATTTTTGACAGCACTCACACTTTTAAATGCATAAATAGAAGGAGCAAGACAGATTTACGTCGAGCAGACTGCCGCGCAACGGTCACGTGATCTCAAACCCACCGGGGTAAACTCGCTGCCTCTCAGGGATCCACCACAGCGCGGCGCTACACTCTGAATCACTGCCTTGTAGGACTTTTGTCACTTCCAGAGACCTACTTTTTCATCGTTGATGTGAACGCATTTTATGGAGGCCCATTTCCAACACCCCTAATTTTTTTTGCTTAATGGTATGTCATGAGATAAAGTCATCATGGTGACTGTAAGACTCATCGAGTTTTAAAGTCATAATTATGCAATTACAGTGATAATTGATATATATATATATATATATATATATATATATGGGAAAAACAATTCTCAGGGACTTCCAAACATGCTCAGTTTGTTCTGTCTGAACTAAAAACCAACACACATGTTCTAGTAATGGTGCATGATTTTACATTGAGGATGCACGTGTTTGTCTTTTATAAACATATCTAGAAGCCGGGTTGCATGGAATTTGATCAAAAACAATTTAAACAGAATAACTTCATCCTGTTAAAAGTACACCAGATTCTCAGTGTTCAGTCTGAGCTGCAAGGACTTTCTGTACTGAAAATGTAGATGGGTTTCTGTGGAAAGATGTAGATCTTCTGCAACCACCAACCTATGAAACTGGTTCCAAACCACAACCCACAGGATGTAACTTGTTCATTTCTCAAGGTGCATGATCAACTTTCAAATGGAAAATGTTTTCTCATGTATGCAATTAAGTCTTAGTGGTACTTTTGTACTGCTGTCATGTTATGATTCCGACTCCCTTGTCTTCATTAGCAGGGAAGGTTTTGCAGTTTTCTTACTCCATGAATATAGATGCATATTATATGTGATAGTTACACAACTCAGTATTCAGTATTTAATTCAGAGGATACTGACTTCTATTGTATTTCTGGTATTTGACGTGCAACCCTGTACTGGGACAAAGCAGGAAATCTTAACCTTTTATAGATCTGCTCTTCTGGATAGGAATTAGGTAAAAAAAAAAATCCAAGCTTAACCTGTGAATTCCTTATGAGCAAATTTCTTGTACATTTATTTTCATTTTAACATATACATCACAATGTATGAAGTGATCTTCTCATAAATTTCTCAGCCCGTGTTCATGTGCTACTTTGCATGCATGATACATTCTCATTTATTTCAGAAGTTCAAATTCTCCTCTTGTACCTCTGGAGTTGAGATTTAATTTTTGTGATTTTGCAGATTCCCAAAGTCAATTGAATTTTGATTTCCTGTTTGTGAGATCCACATTTTTTAAAAGTGTATTCTTGATGCCAAACACACCAAAGCAACCTGTCAGCAGTAAAGCTGACATGCCCAAGCATATAAAGCTTTTAGATTTTTCTTCCTTGTCATTTACTGTAATGAAATTTTTATTGATCACAACAGAGAAGTGTAATGGAGATAATGTTTCTGCTGAGTAAGTTTACACTACAGTAGACTATTTTGTTGCTGGATGCAAGACACCAGCTATGGTGAAAGTACAATGAGCATCATGTCTTATTTTGTAGGATAGCTATGTAATATTTTTTTCTAGATACACTGCCCGGCACATTTGCTCCTCAAAGACGATGTGTCCCCACTGTCCTTCCAGTTTTTAACCCGGTTCTTAACCTAATTTTGGTAGTTTCTGCAATCTCCTTAGATGTTTTCTCTGCTTGATGCATGCCAATGATTTGACCCTTCTCAAACAGACTAACATCTTTTCCACAACCACGGGACGTGTCTTTTGACATGGATGTTCAGGAAATGAGAAGCAACTCATTGCACCAGTTGGGGTTACATAACTTGTTGCCAACTGAAAGATAGTTGCCCATGCAGTAATTATCCAATAGGAGGCTCGTACCTATTTGCTTAGTTAAATCCAGGTGGAAACTTTTTTTTTTTTTTTTTTTTTGGCCAGGCAGTGTATTTGACAGTATTCTGGGCCTCTTTGATTTTCTCCAAGAAGCTTTCTAAAAACTGTTCTGAACAGGAATACTTTTTCACGTACAACCAATGAAAAGAAGTATGCACCCACAAGTCTGTATTACAGATCATCATTATCTGCTGTGGAACCATCCATCCATCCATCATCTATGCCTGAGATGTTCTTTAGCGTCAAGAGGATTGGCTGCCTGGGAATGGACCAGCACTTAAAGTGCCAGGATGTTGGACATCCCTCCTTTCCCAGCAAGCCACCTATGATGTTACTCTGATCATTTCCCTGTAGTAAGTAGAGTTGGTAGGGGTGGACTGCCATTTACTTTCATACTACTGTAAGTGTCTGCTAGTTTAGTTAGGGAGGTAAGTATTTGTCTTTTGATTTATTTATTTTTGGATAATTAAGTTTGGTTATTTCAAGGTAGTTCCTTTTTATTGTTAATTTGGCCTTGGTTCATCCTGATGCTTTAATCTCTAGTTTTCTTTGCGCTTGCGATAATAGAATTGTAAAATAAAATATTTCAAATTAAAAATGTCCTTTGGCTGTTTGAGAATTGGGGAAGATGGGGACTCATTCATGTTATATCCGATAGATGGATAGACAGGCACATAACACTAGAACAATTTCAATGTTGTATGAAGTATACATAATACATTATTGCCATAAAACACATTTTAAGTCATGTGATACTCTTATAATTAGAGTCTAAACACATTGTTGGTCAAGAGCAGTTGTTTGTGTCAATAACACAGATGCCAGCATCACTGTCAGTGCTTTGAAAAATGTAAAGAGAGAAAAAAAAACACACTTTCTAGTTCAGTAGCATCCTGGCAAGGATATATTCCTCTGATTTTAACAGAGAGTTAAATAATCTTGTGAAATACAGTGGATATGAAATGTCTACACACTTACAAAATTGCAGGTTTTTAAAATATAAAAATCACAAGACAAATGTCAGATTTATTACATCTTTAATGTGATCTTCCAACAAACAAAAGTTCAGGAAAAAAAGAAAAGTATTTTATATTTGAGAATATTCTAAGTGATAAGACTGAACACATTGTCAAACATTGTCAAAGCTATCATCAATAGGTGCGTCATGGTGGGAGGAACATTACATTTTGGGGGCTGCTTCTCTTCATCTGGGCCCGGAGAGCTTGTCAAGATAGATGAGAAAATGAATAGCTTTAAAGACCAAGATATTTTGGGCTAAAACCTCCTGCCCTTCATCAAAATAATGAAAGCAAAGAGGAACCTCACATTTTAACACAGCAATGCCTCAAACCACGCATCAAAATCAACCAAGATGTGGGTTCAGGAAGGAACAAATGACAACACAATGTTGTCTAACTACTCAAACAACAGTCCCATTTGTTTATTTGCATATTCTTTTTTTACTGAGTCTAATGTAATGAAAAAATAATTAAAACTTGAAAAGCTGATTAACTTGAAGCAGCATCTGTCTAAATCCATACTGTCTTTAATGCAGAGAGACGAACATAAAACCTGTAACTTCAAAAGAATACAGCTTCCTTCTTTGTTTGTCTGTGTGGTTTCCACAGTCTAACGCTATTTGTTCTAAAAATATTTTCAACTTCATGAAAATGAAGTTGAAAATATTTTCATGTCTCGTTCAGCAGGGTTTCTTCTCTCACAGCAGCCGTGATCATTATCATTGCTATAGGCTACTTTAATATAAGGGCAAAGGCAGCTGTATGATGATGAGTTTCCTTTTATAAATACAATAAGCAGGGTGTCAAAACTTAGCACCCTGACTGAATAATGGGGTTGGATTCACTCAGTTCTCTTTATTTCTCAAGTGTTTATTGCAGTTAATGTTTCCACACTCTAACAGTTGACAAGCATAATTTCTTTTTTGGATTTCTTTCAGAACTATTCTATACTGTCAAAACTGTAATTGCATTAGAACAGTGGTGCACAAACTGTGGTACGTGTACCACCAGTGGTACAGGAGTGCTGGTGGTACACGGGGAACATCATGACTTTCCACATTTTCACTTAAAAAAAAAAATCAGAAGCATAAAATGTATTATAAATACAACCATTCAAATGATATATGTAGGTTGAGATAATTAAAATTATGTATTTAAAAAAAATATTTGTTGCATATTCAGTTGCAGTGCAGATATAACAACTTTTGAGCGGTCTATTTTGCTCAGTGTGAGAGTATGAGTATGTGAGAATTGTTGGACAGAGTTGTAAATGTCTGATTCAATAAGGTAACAATTCAGGCAATAAATAACACAATAAGGAATAAACATCTCTCTGTATATTTAAAGCTATTTGAGAAGGCATATGTGGCTATATTTTAAAATTAGTCATCATAGTGGTACTCGGAGAGCTGAACAGTTTCTCAGGTGGTACGCAGTATTAAAAGTTTGAGAACCACTGCATTAGGTACGGAGCCCCTATGGTGACATTTGATAAAAAAAAAAAAATTATGCGTGGCCATGGGATGATAATGTGTGGCCACGAGAAAGTTAATACGTTGAGCAGCCGAATTAAGTGTCTCTTGCTGAGCAATACTCCATGCCTAACCGCAAGCAGGCATGGACTGGCCATCGGGCGTACCAGGCAATGCCCGGTGGGCCGACGCACATCTGTGGGCCGGCCCAGGTCTGTCATAAAAAAAAAAAAAAAAAGTATATAGTTTTTATTGACCGCGACGGTAACGGACAGGTAGTCTGCTCATAAAAATCTCCGAGGGGGGGGGCACAACGACACACACTCAACAAACTCAAGAAAGAGACACTGACAGCTAATCAGACAAGCGCTACAGTGCTGCGCTGATGTGAACGCAGTATGAACGTTATTTTCTGCTGAAGGGAGGGGGTGGAGGCGGAGCGGGGCCTTGCGAAGACACGAAGTGGCCCATTGGTTGATTTTCTTGACGGACATTGGGCTAGTCCAATGAAATTTCTCAGCTCTCGTTGGCCCGCCCCTCCCATCCCTCCTGACCAAATTTTGCCGTTTGGCCTGACCGTAGAGTGAGGTGGCTCGTGGATGAGTATGGAAATGGAGAAAAAAGCACAAAAGCGAAAGGGAGGAGCAGAAAAGCTCAGAGAACGGAGACAAAAAAAATTAAAAGTGGATGCAGCGGGGCCGTCGGCCGCGGGACCGTCGAGTGAACAGGTGGTTGTCGGAGAAGAAGCGGACGAGGAGAGGGAGAAGGAGGAGGAGGAGGATGAGGAGGAGGAGAGAGATGAGACCCAGCAGCAGGGCGAGATTGAGGTCAGAATAGCTATTTGGAGGTGATCACCTGTGTGTGTGTGTGTGTGTGTGTGTGTGTGTGTGTGTGGTTTAGTCTTTGTTGTCAAATAATGCTTTGAGTAGATTTGGTGTCCAATTTACAGTGTTAAGTGTTAAAATATTAGTGAAACATTGCTTTGCTGAAATGCATGATAAATAATTGGTAGACAGAAGTAACACTAGTGACACTAACACCACTTTATTTTAATTTTTGAAACTTCACTATGTGCACATAGTATACAACATGCAGCATATGCTTCCGCATATCGTATAAATAACCGGCATTTTTGATCCCCGGCGTATGGTGGGCCGCCAGGGATCAAAAATGCCCGGGCCATTTTTTGGTCCCAGTCCAGCCCTGACCGCAAGTGCCTTAAGAATGTCATTGTAATTCATTCCTACATTAAAATAAAATAAAATAAAGTCAAAAGTGTCCATGCTTGTTGGTTAAAGTATGAATCAAGCAAGCAACAATCAATCTCTGCTTGGAAATGGCTACTATAATTATCTCGTGGGCACGCGTTATTATCTCGTGGCCCCTAATTAACTATCCCTTGGCCACGCATTATTATTTTTTTTTTTATCAAATGTCACCAGAGGGGCTCCGCAATTAGGCCATTACCTGTGAGAAAATATTTGGCTTAAAACATAATAGGGAGATGTGGATCAACATGTCCCCTAATGCAACAGAAATGTGGTAGTATTTTGAATTTAATTAAAAAAAAAAAAAAAAAAAAAGAGCAATTACACTTAAGAGGTGAAATGCTTTACGCTTAAATACGGGCCTTGTCCCAGGCCTCTAAATCAGAGTAAACTTTGTATGGAAGTAAAGTGCTATTCCGAGAGCAGACTTTGCACAGTCTTTCCCTCCAGTCTGTGTGTATTTTCACCTTCCAATGCTGCTTCCATTTAAAATATTCAGCATATCGTTTCTTGTCTTCTGCAAGTTGCTGCAGGTACTCTGCCATTTCTTTCACCGATTTAAATTCATCAACATGGATGAAAGAGTTTGGTGGAGCCACGGCTTTGTAATAACTTATCGGTGGTCCCAGGACGACGGGTACAGCCCCACCTTGGTAGGCGTTCTTCCAAAGTTTCTCAGTGATATAATCTTTGGCCACCGAGTTCTCAAAAGCCAAATAAAAGTAGCAGCGAGAGATTGTCGGTAAGAGGTCCTCAGAAGAAAGAGGTTTCTTTGTCCAGTGCCCATAAACCTCCACAGGAACAATGGAACTCAGCTCTTTGTACACTTGGCTTCTTTTGTGGTGGCTCATGTAGTTGGTGACCACCCAACAACCAGGGAGCTCTTATTCACAGAGCTGTCTTCTACCAGAGCTTCTTCAGGCTCCAGAGGCAGCAGCTCTCCGTATGGTACAGTGATGTCAGCGTCCCTTCCGGTAGGTAGGATATGGTCATGTTGAAGATATTTGCAAACCGTCCCAAGTTTCCATTGTGAGCTGGGGACTCCAGTGACATCCAGGCCCACCTCTGACCCCGCGGCCGTGGAAGGTCAGTGGGCAGCTTCTCCCTGCCCTCTATCAGCTCTCTGTTGTGAAACACCACAACATCAGCTGAGGGGAAAAAGGAATGCTGGTCCACCAGTTTACAGTGGGGGATGCGGAAGAGGTCCCAGCAAACGTCACCCTCCAGACCGTATGATTGTCCAAACGGCCAGTGCCACAGCAGGATGGTCATTACGTCGTTTTTACTCCACTCACTGAAAGCGTAGTTTTGGGATCTTCTCGGCCATCCGTAATGAAGACACGGTAATAAAATACAGAGAAAGCAGAGGAGGAGCCATTTCCTCATGGAGCTTATAGACTTATAAAAATCCTGTTGTTTAAAAGAATGAAATAAAATAAATGTTAAGATGTTTGAACAAAAATTGAACATGATTTAATGTAATAAACTTTAATTTTACCACATTTCAATTACATGAATTACCAGGGACTGTTCTGTGACTAGCCTACTCTCTTAATTAAAAATAAAGAAAGAGAAATATATTTTACAGATCACTGAAACCTCAGTCTAATTCCTTATGGTACCTCTAATTGTCTCATAAAAAATGTTATTCCCATGTTGTGTTAGCTTTGCACTATTACTGAATTTGAGTCACAAAATAAATAAATTAGTGAAGAAACAAGAATTGGACCCTCATACAGTATTTATTTATTTTATTTTATTAGATTTGAGTCTTACTATAGGCTCACAAACTTCAATTATGTAACTTCATGGGGGAAAAAAAATACTTTGAACTACTTTTAACTTTGCATTCTGGACTGATTAAAAATATTTTGTCTAAGAAATACAATTCAGTCACAAAAGACCCGGTGAGCTTAAAACAAAAATGCTTAGATGTAAAAAACAAACAAACAACAACAACAAAAAAAAAAACAATGTTAAGAAAGGTAGAAAAAAAAATCTAAAAAACAAATAAAATAATGAGAATAATAATAATAAAGTCAGCTGCATTTCTAAAGTTTTGGGGACATGAAAGATGAATATCACCCTCACCATGGAGTTCCAGCTGTGCTGAACCTCTGGTGCTTTCAGTGTGGAGGGATTCAGCGTCGTTTTCTTTCTTTTTTTTTCCTAAATGAACAAACCAAGAGAACATTGCTGACATGACTGAATCTTGTGGGTAAAAATGACTTATTTGCTTGGTTTTATAATATAACCACACTGAGTTACTTCTGCATCACTGCCTTGCTACTTTAACATTACAACTAGGCAAAAAAAAAACCAAAACTTTATTGAATATTTGTATTATCTGTTAAATAAAAATTGAAATAAACACCTTGCAATGTAAATGAAGAAAAAAAACACATTTACATCTTTTGTTGTTGTTTTGTGAGCATTACACAATCTCACAATCTGTTCTCTGTATTCAGCCTCCTGTCTACTACTGACATCCCCACAACAGAGGAGCAATAGGAATGTATGTGAAGATGTCAAGAATCAGAGTTGAGGTAGAAGTTTGTAGTGTGCTCTCCCTGTGCTGCTCATCACCTACGCAGAAACACTAGTCCTGTTTATAGTCCTGTTTATCAAGTAGTCAATAATCCATCAAGCTGTGCAGGCATTCGACCTGTGTTTCCTGACGTTTCTTACATACTGTAGCAGTTCAGGCTGAAATGTGCTAAAGATAGTGGAAAAATAAAACAACAGTAACCTCACAGTGCTCTATGCTTTACCCACATGTGCGTGGGTTCTCTGAGACAGGGTTGTATCTTCACCCCCAACCCCAGAATGGTAAACAAACTGCAAGTGGTCCTGAGAATTGCTTACTTTTTCATTTAGGTGGGTCAGTAATTGTCTCTTCTGGACTTTCGTGATGTGGGATGTCTTGTCTGGGACAAGGGAGAATGTCTTTCATGACAATGCAACTTTCTCTGGTTCCAGCACTCCACAATATGGGACTTAAAACACATCAGTCTCATGATCACAGTGTGAGCTCTGTCAGTAAAGACATTGAATTTCCTCTTTTTCTCTGACTCATTACATAAGCATGGCACACCATAGACGCACTGAAGCTTCCCCAAGGATGGTCAGGGTCTGCTGCTTTCATGTTCTGGTTCAGCTTCAGTAATAACTAAGACATTAATGATTTGTAAAAGGTTCTTGTAAACACAAATATGTTTGATATAGTTTGAATCAGTAACATGTAAATGTTTTCAGTCTGAAACTTCCTCAGGTTCTCTACAATATAGATCATGGCATTGTTCCTGCAATGACTTTATACTGACTGCAAAACTAATATTTCCCATCAGGTGAATTTTGTTGTTGGTAATTTATCATCAAGATTAATCTTCAGGATTGTTTGCTATATTTGCTCATTTATAAAGAAAGTTATTACTATACTGAATCATGCACAGTTTATCATCTCTCTCTCTAACATACCTATGATATTTCTCATACTTCTTCATTTTGAAGAAAAAAGAAAATATTTATGTAAAATTATTAAATGTCAGATTGTTCCTTTTTTCATTTCTTACTTGCTCCACACTGTAACTCTAATTTACAGATTTTCTACAAATGAGGCAGAAAAGTGACAAATCACTGCCTGAAAGTTTACTGGCTTGTAGAATATAAAGTGTTTGACCTTTTACATTGTTAAAAGAGACCATTCAACTCAAAGCAAGGTAACAAAGCAGCACTTGAACTTAATTCTGAAAGAAACAGAACTCAACCAGAATATCACTACAATTCAGTTTCTCAGTTTTTTCATTGTAAAAACATAAAAAAAAAATCACAGTCCTACCAGATAAGCTTTAAATATGTCCTTCTGCGTGATCCGTTAGTAGAGCGACACATCACATCAACTGTACACCACAAAGTCACTGATTTTATTTAAGGTCTGAGACAGGAAGTACGTGTAAGGTTGGCGGCAAAGGGCCCCTTAAACAAGGAAGCTGATGTTATGAAATTGGAATAACCACCGTTGAGTTTCTTAACAATCAGGCCAGGCTTTAAGGCCAAATGACAGGGACATAACAGATACGTTTTAACTGTTATTTAGTAGTTTATTGCCACATTTTGTTAGTTTTTGTAATAACCATTTATGCCTTTATGGTAGCCTAATGCTAATCTACATGCAAATTATGGGTGGTCAGATAAAAACTAAAAATTGTAAACAGAAGTAAAAAAAATCATGTCATTTGATTAATTCTTAACATTTGTCACAGAGAGTTCATGTGATCATTACTAAGGACAAAAAGGCGAACCAACTCTAAGGTGACTTTGGAGGGTACTAAATCTGACAAACAACTGGCACAAGATTTGAATGAATTTTATTAGAGATATGAAACCCTTGATTTTAGTAGTTGAATTTTAAAACTGAAAAATGAACTACCATGTTCTGCATTTTCTTCTTTTGATGAGCGCTCTGTGCCAATGTCTTTTTAACACACCAAAGTCAGAGAAAGCCTAGAGTTGAATATTTGTGGCCACCTATTCGTCTTTTACTCCTGATCCTATCTGCTGCAACAGAGACCACCAGAGATTCCTCCTGCCAACAGCAATAACCATCTACTATGACTCTTAGTTTTAAGCAAACTGCCCATAAAACTAACTTTATTTGACTTTGTCGTGCTCTTGGATGTAAATAGTGAGCCAACAAAGCTATTTTTAGTTCAGATCGGAAAATCTCTTCGAGCAATGAACGTGGTGGTTTATATGTTAATTTGGTGAGTTCTTTTTCTTTTGTTTTATTTTTGTTTACCAAAATGCTTTCTTGGTTCATCATTAATATAATGCCACTGTGAGTTTTGTTGGGTAAAGGCTAATGTCCGTGTTCACTGAAGTGTTGCTAACTATAAATTCTAGACATTCCAGCTTTGGCCAACAAGGTCACGTTCGTTGCTAATAGTGTTCCAGTAGTTTTGAATTTGTTTTTCATCTTTAGGGGGTTAACAAGTCGTTTTAGCAAGACAGCAGCGCGCGTGAAGCACAGCAAAGCCTGAGTTGATTTTCAGCTAACGTTATTTACACCTCTACCATGTTTACGCGAATACGATTCATATTATTGGCCACTGCCTCAAAAAAAAGTTTATGCTGCTTTCTTGACAACTTCTGAGATGCTGCTGCTTAAATACAAGTCCTTACAACAATCAGATTACTCCAAAGCAAATTCATTTAAAATTGAAAAAAAAAAAAAATAAAAATATATATATATATATATATATATATATATATATATATATATATATATATATATATATATATATATATTTTTTTTTCGGTTATTGATATATCGTGTAAATGTTTAGGCTTTAAACAAACTTGGGTGCTGACAACAATATTAGATCAAACAAATAAATATTTTGTTTTGTTTGCTTTGATAAAAATAAAATATTAAATTATGAAAGTGTGATTTTACACTGTCATCTCTATCCAAAACTAATTTATTGCAATGTGTTTGTTGCTTAAAAAAATGTTTTCTCTTTCTTTTTAGATTTGTCAAACAGACCTAATTGTTGAATGCAGAGGACATGTAAGTACTGCATGTGCTAAAAAAAAAAAAAGAGGCTATTTCCTAAAGTATTATTGCCTGAAACGTGCGTTCCACACTCATACCTAAGCTCTCTCATGCCTTCATTGGAAATGTCTGTGTACATATAAATCTTTTAATTCACTCCGACTACATAAACTGTAAAGTTAATGTATCAAGGAGGACAAATGGCAGTTTGATGGGTCCAGCAGAATTCAAGTAAACTTCACTTTTGGTTGGTGGTTTGGTTTTTATGTTGTGAATGTCTCAACCCCTTTTTCTCTGTGTTATTAGACATCAGATGTGACGGCACAGTGCACCCTTATCCTGACACATGTACACACGCACCACAATGGGAACCTTTGCCCAGTAGAGTCTCTCTCAACAACAACACTTATGTTGGGAGTCTCACAGACAGTTGTAACATTGTTTCGATAAAATTGAACTTTTCCTGTACCTTTGGTGTATCTGGCTTTTGGTATGTCGGCCTTGCTCACAGTTCATTGTGTGGCAGCACCATAGCAAGTCGATTGCTGTGAGTGAGGCTCTTGATGATATATTTGATTAACCTGCTATTGAGGAGGAGAGAGGCCAGGAAACTGACAGTGAGGATGGATTAGAGGAGGATGTATCAGAAGATGAAGATGATACAGAATATAGTCCAGACTAAGAATTAACTGATAAGAAGGAATCCAGTGATGAAGAGGATGGCCATGCTGAGGCTGCTGTCACATTCAAATCAAAGAATGGGAATCAAATTAGGCCTCAGCTTACCTTGATTCCCATCAATCAAGGTAGGCCTCAGCTAAAAAAGCCATCAGGATGACACAGGGCCTACAAAATATGCCGCATCCCAGAGTGATGACTTCAAGTCCAAATGGAGTGGCGGCCACTCATCTATCACCTTAACCGAATGTCACAGTGGATGGAGCGTCTGGTGGCTTTTTGGGACCATTGTCCTTTCAAACAATATATGCCAAGCAAACCGTCTAACTATGGCATAAAGATATGGGCAACATGTGATGCCAGGACAAGTTATGCCTGGAATATGCAGGTTTATACCGGCAAACTTGCAGACGATGTTCCTGAAAAGAACCAAAGGAAATAGGTGGTTCTGGAGATGACTGCATCTCTCAAGAGACACAGCATAACAGATAATTTCTTCACCTCCTACACTCTTGGTTAGGCGCTGCTCCAAAAAAAAAATGACCATGGTAGGGACGATCAGACAAAACAAGCCTGAGCTGTCTCCTGCCTGAATTGCTACCCAGGACAGGGATTGTTTTTCCTCCAGATTTGCCTTCACCAATGCTCACACTGTTGTGTCCTACTTTGACAAGAAAAGGAAAAATGTCCTCCGGATTAATAGCACAGTTAACGCGACCTTATTTAAACATTACTGCTATGAATAATATCAATAGTAATTTTACATTTGACGAGTGGAACTGACCGTGTTTTGTAGAACAAGAAAAGATCTGAACCCGCGAAACGGCTTCTTTGCGGCAAATAACCCAGTAGCTGGGCCAATAATAAAAACCCAGTTGGGTTTAAACAACCTGATTGACTGCTGACCGTTATTTTTGAACTGTTTTTTTTTTTTTTTTACATTTGCTATAGCTGGTTATACGTGTTAAGTGGTGTGTTATGGAACGGTGTGGAATTGCTTAATGGCCTGCTCATGGACCTGGATCAGAGATTGTATAAAGACCTGGACCTGGAATCATCATCAGATTTACAGGGATTTTTCTGTCTGTCATCACCACCATAATAGCTACTAAGAATATGTGGAGCTTGCTTTACATGATAGCAAAATGCCACAAAAGCAAGCTCAATTACTGCGCAATTATGTGTGCACGTGTGTGTGTGCGCTTCCTAGCAGTGATCTTCACATAAAGACAACTGGTCTGCTATAGCGGTTGTGGGAATTATAATTGTGCTGTGTGGAATTATGATTGTGCTTGCATATTTGTATGCATATATTGAGAGCAAAATTAAGTTGATAAAAGGTCTGCATCTTGTGGGAAGGTGACCCTGAGAAACAGGGGTCAGGGTATGATTGACAGTCTTACAAGGCCTACCCTAATGGCTATATTTGTGGATATCACAAATATAATTGTATCAGTCTTAAGAGTATAATCACGTGTGTCGCAAATATAATGGTATTAGTTATTAAGTGTACTTAGGTAAAAAGAAAAACGATGTATCTGCTTTGAACTGCTCTTGACCTAAAAGATCTGTAGTGACGCATGATTAGGGAAGCTACACATAAGGAGAAGTCAGATAGTGCCGCTTCGAGTCTTGGCAAGCTCCCCAGAATAGTGACACGTCTTATTAATGCAGAAGTAGCCGTAAATATTGCAGCAGGTAGGAGTGTGGACCCTAGGTCAAAGGAAGTGCACAGAGGTGAGGACGATGAAGTTGCACAACACAGAATGAGAAGAAAATGCTTCTTAGTAGGGATGGGAATTGATAAGATTTTTCCGATTCCGATTCCATTATCGATACTGTTTAACGGTTCGATTCTTTATCGATTCTCTTATCGATTCTAATTTGGGGAAAAAGGAGAACTAACAGTTTTATTAGCATCAATTTTTTTTTCACTTAGAAGTCACGACCTTACAAACTCAACAGCGAGGTCAAAAGAGGCCCAAAGCCTGGATAACGTGTTAACTGTTGTAATATGTAACTGTGCAAATGCACAAGAATGTGTAACATTTTACTAACAAATTTTTAGTAAATAAAATAAATAGTAGTAAATAGAAATAAAAAAATCTCCCTTTTAAAAGAATATATGAGCTCACTAAGCACTCAAAAATAACAATAAATAAAGATAAATACTATCAAATACAACGGAACAGTGCATAGAACAAATCTGCAAATACTATGAAGAATTAACAATTCTTTTGCAGAAAAATAATCATGTCTTCCAGCCTCTGAACCAGCCAGACTCTCTCTCTCATCACGGTCATCTTCTAAATGTAATGCAGAAGGGATTCGTTTAATAGCATAGCGTTAATGTTATAGCGTGTTTTACAAAGAAGCACATAGGCAGCGGGATAGCTACTTACCAGAGTTACCAGAGGTGATCTTAGCTTGGCTACTGCTGCTGGGTTGAGATTCATCAGTCCGAAGCGTCAAAAACACGACACTCGTTATCGCATGTTGTGTGCGCAAATGTTTCTGCATGTTAGTCGTGTTCCCTCCCGACGCTGTTATCTCCACTTTACAATGACTGCTAGTTGCCTTGTTGCCATCTTTCTTTGTGAAGTGGAGCCAAACTTTGGAGCGTGTGTACCTGGTGGGCGCCATTGTTGTTTACAACTGCAATGCGCGTGCTAAACCGACGTAACTTAATCATCATCATCATCATCATCATCGGGTCTCTTGCTTGGCGGCAGGGGTGACGCCATGCGTAAAGCAGTTTCACCAGTCTTCTCCATTTGGGTCGGTCCAGTGCTAGAGGTTCGGCTTCAGTCAGCGACAAGCCTAGTTGGTGTACAGTACAGGCCAAAAGTTTGGACACACCTTCTCATTCAATTGAATGAGAAGGTGTGTCCAAACTTTTGGCCTGTACTGTAGGTCCCTGGTAACAGCGTCCATCCATCGTGGGCAGGGAGCACCGCGGGGGCGTTTCCAGCCGGCAGATTCGGGGTCAAAGTGGAGGATAGCGTGAGTGGCGTGTTTTGAGATGGCCATACCAGCGCATCCGTGGCTGTGCTGCCAATTGCAACACTGCTGTAACTTAATCACGTAAGTGCTTTCCGGAATTAACTGCGCGTAACTTGCGTAAACTACGTGATTGGTGGTGGTTGGAATCGATAAGAGAATCGTTAGATAAACTGCCAAACGATTCCATGGAATTGAAACACACGGAACCGGTTCTCTACAGGAACCGGTTCTCGATTCCCATCCCTACTTCTTAGAGGCCCAAAGAACGCAAAAGAGGAACTAGGGTCAAACACACACTGTCTCAACTAATTGGTGAATGAGACACCTGTCATGCTATATCATTATGATCTTGTGTAACCAGGTTTTGCTTGGGTGTATCCTGAAAATGCTAATAAAACCAGCCTGCACAGACCAGAGGTAGAATCCAGCTGGGCGAAGCAGAAAGACAGACCGCGGGGTCTGTAAACTGGGTTCTCCCTTTGCAAAGGCGAAATTTGAGAGAGTGTCATGACTATTATTGAATTCAAATATAATCTCACTTTGAGTCCACAGGTCAGCAGTCCGGGGGAGGTCAGCGAACCTCAACACGGTCTTCAGCGCTGTGTGAATAATTACTGTAAGCTTCAGTACTACTATAGAGTTATTGCCACAATTAATAAGCAAAACAATTTTAGTAAAGATAAAAATGAGGAGAAACAAACCTTGCTCATTGTGTCATCTGGATCCAGCCCCTATAATGAAATGGCTGTTGTGAAATGGCTCCTTAAATGGCTGCTTAAAGGAAGTTGATGCTTTTTGAATCTTTAATAACTCAGCAGATGGGGTTAAATTGACCCAGGGGTTGGGTTACTGTAGCCTGGTATGATTAAAAAAAAAAACTGACCCAAACAATAACCCAACAGCTGGGTCAGATTAAACAACCCAACAGTGTTTAAATTAACCCAATGAAAATACCCAACCACTTTAACCCAGTGGTTGGGTATTTTTTTTTAGTCTGTATAGCTATATAACAGCTTTTGTACATGTGTGTACATGATAGGATCATGATCGTCAAAAATGGAGTACGTTACTGATTAGTGCCCCCCCCATACTCCAGGTACTACTGAGCGGCGCTGCGCTGTAGAGTCAGTGTGTGAGTACGAGTGAGAAGCTGCAGGTTTCCCATGGACAAGCAGAGAAGGAAGCTCTCAGGTGCTCAAAATAGAAAACGGAAGAGGGAGAAAGAGTTCATTGTGATGAAGGACAACTTCTCCAAGTGGTTAAAGGACGGCAGGTGAAATATGTCAAGTGTAGCTTGAGCTTCTTTGTGGGGAGGCATGTAAACAAAGTTGGCTAGTACTAGCATAGCTATGAATAGCTATTTTCTTGCAGGTGTGTGCTGATCAATATTTACAATATAACATCATAAAAAAATGTAAAGAAAGTTGTTAGTGATTATTTTGTTGTTCAGACAATTATCATAGATGATGAATCATAAAACAGATTAAATTTAATACAGGGAAAAACCCTGCTGTAGATTGATGTTCTTATACATAAATACCATTTTTTTCCATTTTTAGTTTTGTACCATTGACACTTAAAGAGAGATTATTTTAGACACAATAATTGGATATACAGAGATGTCTATAGATGTCTTTTATTTTCTGTAACTGAATTTTCTAATAATACAGAGGAGGCTTTAAATTTGTTAAAGGTAGAAGCATCTTTAAGTAAACTTGAAGTATCATTAACGTATCTTGAGGCAGAGCCAAGTCCTCTTTTTTTAGAAATCAAAATATGGTCACCCTAACTCAGATACAACACTACAGTGATGTGATGTATCAGATAAGTCACATTAGATGCAGCGTCCAATCAATAACTGATATCCATTAAATTATAATTTGAAATTAAAATTTCATATGTGGATTAGCTATTATAGTTTTGAAACCATATAATTTATTTTACACATTCCATTGATTTTTGTATGTAGTCTGGCTGCCTGTCATATATGTAACTAAAAACATGTTGGAAGAAAGAAACATATATGAAATGTGTAAACTATTTCCATGAGGAACCATACTGCATTATGTGATGTTTCCTCCTCGAGTCATCTGAGGCTGATGGTTGTCATCAATCGAATATGGACCAAAATGACTGAAGACTGCTCTATTTAACAAAGTTCAAGTCATTCAGGGGTGAGGATGGAAGAGGAGAGAAACAAGGCAAGAAGAAAGATGAAGAGGCAGGGGAAGGCACCAGGTTGGTCTAATATTAGGAAGAAGTGTAGGAACAGCTACTTGAAATGAGGAAGATGATGTGAAGATGTGAACCTATTCATTGTGTCCATTTGGGAAAAGTAGTTCAGGCAGACATGGCGAGTCAGTCACTACAGAGGATAGAGTGAAGGAGAATGTGGAACAGAGAGGTACAGAGAGAGGTTAGTAGTAACTAGTTATATTTACTCCATTTCATTTACTCTAATTGTGTTTTAGATAAATTGTACCTTTAAGAATTGTTTTCATGTAAAATACTTTTAACTTTTACTTGAGCAATATTGTTCTAAAGTAACAATACTCTTACTTGAGTACAATTTTTGTCCACTCTCCCGACTCCCGAGACCAGATGAGAGAGAGGATGAACCGGAACAGAGAGGTAAAGATGAGGGAGAGAAACAGAGAGGTGAAGATGAAGAGCAGCTGGAGCAGAGACGTGCAGAAGTTGTTTCAGAATTTGTGGAATTTTTTTAATCGTAGTAATTTGTGTGTGTGTGGTTTTTTTTTTTTTTGGGTGGGGGGGGGGGGGGGGGCACAGCCAAGTTTTTGAATACCCCTCAGACAGTAGGTAGTTGCACCCCTGATATTCTTCCTAGTTCCACCAGCACTTCCACTGTCCTCTGCCTGCTCAGGCTCATACCATTCTCCTAAAGTGACAGAAAACCATTATCACACAACCTGTCAATCATGTGATTGTGTATGTGGAGAATTTGGTCATAAGTTCGATGTAATTCATAGTCATTCCCAATGGCCATGACAGACACGAATATTCAATGCGCCACAGCCAGCTGTGGTTGAGATCCAGCTGCCTGTGATTATAAACCTGGCCAGTAGGTGGTGTCATGTGTATATGAAGCTTCGAGTAATGAACCCTTTCTCGAACCATTTGGCTCAAGTAGTTCAGTGCCTTGACTGGCAATCTGTCCAAGGTGTACCCCTGCCCTTCGCCTGAAGAGAGCTGGGATAGGCTCCAGCAGATCCCCCTGACCCTGCAGAGGATTAAGCGGGTATAGATAATGGATGGATGGATGGTTCAGTGCCTTATGAGACTTCATCTATATCTCACCATCATTAGCGCACACCCATGAGAACCAAATAGCCATACATCAGACCTCTAACAGCAACTACTTGCTAAATGCCCACAGCCAGCCTTTTATCCTTGCTGACATTACCAGGCCTAAACAATTTATTCCCCATGAGGGATGTTCCTTTTTGGTAACACCTTTAAAACAAAAGAAGACTTTTACATAGTTTAACATTTACACATATTAAAACAAATTACCAAGAATTATATGTACAACATTGATTAGAAACACAACCCCATTACGAAACACCTCCAACCACATCTAATTCTCATCAACTGTGCCACTTCTGTAAGACAGAACCACCTGCAAACAACTATAAACACTAAATAAATACTAAATCAATAAGATATCTGCAACTGTTACTTTTGTCTGTGCAAATCTATGTATACTTCAAAGTGCAGAGTGTCTGAAGTGCAGAAAGTGCTTTAAGTGCCCAAAGTTCCTCACCTTCACAAACATTTTTAACCTTCGTAACAAAGAGCTCCTTTGTTACAGACTCATATGGTATGTAAGTCACCTGATGATACCAAATCCTCGTTCAGTGACAACTCCAGTATGACAGGTGTAGAACAGCAGTCAGAAGTTCAAGGCACTAAGTATAAACAATATTCTGCTTAAAGGCTCAGATGTTCTTAACCCAATTAGAAGTGTCCTACTGAGGTGTCCATGCAGCCCTTGGGAATATCAGGAAAATGTACAGTTCAATGTGGCTGGAGGACCTTGAACTGCACTTGCAAAGGTTTTTTTGGAGAGATCAGCCTGAGGAAGAAATACATGAGTATGCCATCACTCATGTCAACATGGGAGATAAACCAGCTGGATACACCAGACAGAAAAGCTTCCCTTCTTTACTCACCTAGAAGAGGAGTGCAGGGTTCTTGAAGAGGATAGTTATGTGGACGATATTCTCACTAGGGGTGTCCCGATCCCGATCCCCTGATCGGATTGGCCTTCGATCTTAAAAATTTAAGGTGGATCGGATCGGCCGATCAACCTTATTTTAACACACCGATCTTTTTTTCATTATTTTTTTCTCAAAAAGTGATCCTAATTAACACAAATGAATAAATTTATCATACAAACAAAAATATTTTTTAAACTATATATATTTAATAATTTGCACTGAAATTAAGTTTCTCAGCAGCGCTGTCTTGTATCCACCTTAAAAGTTTCAAGACTGGCGGAGTCAGGCTAAAAATCACCGAGCTAATCGCGGAATGTATTACCGCGGATGACCAGCCCATTCAGTATGTGGAATACAAGGCATTTAACCTGCTCATTAATTACCTTGAGCCTCGTTACATGAACGACAAAGGACACAAAGGTGCGCGAACATGTGCAGCGGGTCTTGAAGAAGTTAAGTTAATATTTTATGTTATTTTTATTCTGATGTGATTTCATTGATTGCAAAGACTTCTGCTAGTGTTTTCATTGCCTTAAACTGCTAGCCAAGTTCACCTGCTGCTATTTAAATGAAGTGCTTTGTTCTTTAGTACTGAGACTGTTGAACAGTCACTGTTCTGTAACTAAATGTGTTTTATAATAATTCTCCCAAACAAAAAAGAAAGAAAGAAGAGTGTTTAAATAAGTTATTGTTTATTTTATGAGATGATAAAAGCTATTAATCTCAGCTTGGATGCAGGCCTATTTATTAATGTACACAGGAAATAAAATTCATGAGAAATTAAACCCTGTTTGCCCACTCAAAAAAAGTGAAATCGGATCGGGAAAAATCGGGAATCGGATCGGGACCCAAAAAACGTGATCGGGACATCCCTAATTCTCACGTCCTGTGATAGTCTTGATCGACTGGTTGAAATCAGGAAAGGGGTGGAGGAGATCTTGGAGGCAGGAGGCTTCTTCCTGAAACCATGAGGAAACCATGGGTCTGGTCAGGCCAAAGTAGGAGGCAAAAGGGTTTAAAAGAAAACCTGATAAGTAAAGGGAATGAACTCCAAAGCAAGAAGATCACTCTTCCAAATCAGATGAGGGAGGACAACAACAAAGCCCTAGGTGTTGGCTATCATGTAAAAGATGACAAACACTTCATAATAGCCTTAATCAACTTTAAGAAAAAAAGATGAGAGTAGGCAAAGATCTTCTCAAGGAGGAAGTGAGACCTAGCACACCAAATCCACTGACTAGGAGGGAACTGCTAAACCAGACTGCTGGATTTTTTTTTGATCCACTAGGTTTATTAACACCATATCAAATGGAAAATCCTGCTGAGAAAGGCCTTTCAAGAAACAGGAGGGGGTCAACAGATGTGTGACACATAGGATAAACCTCTCTCAGACAACTTAAGAGAAGAAGCCATCAAGCTTTTCAAGGATTATGTGAAACTTGGGTGCATTACATTCCACTGGAGCCTGACACCAGCTGACCATAGAGGAAAACCGTGGGGAATTACTTTCTCAGATGGCACTGACAAAGCATATGGACACCAGCTGAAGAATTGTCATCCGATCTGTTGAATCCAAAGCCAAGCTGATGCCACTGGATCAGAAAGGGGATGCAGTTAAAGCTGAGGTCTGTGGTGCGGTGTTCACCTACAGGCTCAAGAAATACTTTGAGGACCATGGAAGAATGGAGGTGGAGCAGTGGTTTCATGCCATAGACAGTCAAACCATACTGGGGGCTATCCAAAGAGAGAGCTATGGATACCAAAACTTTTTTGCCAACCGGGTTGGAGAGATTCAGAAGTCTGGTCCAGTGGGAGACTGGTGATGGATCCCTTGCAACTTAAATGTTGGGGATGTTATAACAAAAGGAGGTTCTCCTGGAGAGATAACTAAGGGTTCCATGTGGCAAGATGGACCACAGTTCCTTTGGTGGCCTGTGAATGAGTGGCCAATCAAGTCTGTTGGAGAAGTTGCAGACCAATCCGGAGAAGGAATAAACAAGCTTCAGAGGAAAGCTTTTGTAGCAACTGTAACCAGAGCCAAAGCAAAACAAAGGGACAGTGACAGTTTCTGTCAACTTTCCCAGATGCAGGATGGAATCTATAAAAGAGGGAACCCAACTGCATTTTCTGGCTGGAGCAAAAACCTCAGAAGTGTAGAAATTCAGTACCCTGACTAGACTGATAGGTGTCACTGCCTGGGTATGGTGAGCTGCCAAAAGATGGCTGGAGTTTAAGATAAGAAAAGGGCAACATTGCGATGCTAACAATGAAAGAATGTGAAGATGCTCTCAAAGAGCTCATCCACGCTGCCTAGAAACATGCCACTTTTCCAGAGACAGTATTAAACTGATTGGTGGTATACAGAGATGCAAGTTCTTGACTCTTGGTCTGTGGAGGTAGAATCCAGGCGTGGCGGACACAACCAAACTGCTGTGCCAATCCTACCATGTGGTGCCTGGTTGTCTTTACTCGTAGCTCGAGAGGCCCACAAAGCTAACCACGAAGGTCTGGCTGGGATGCTTCTCAGAATGAGGAAATGGGCCTGGGTGTTAAAAGGTCAAAGACTAATCAAGAAAGTGGTGGATAGCTCTGTGATCTGCAGGAAGGCAAAAGCAAAGCGGTGCAAACAGCTCATGAATGACCTCCCTCCTGAGCAAACGAGTCTAGCCAAACCATTTGAATTTATGTCTGTAGACCTGTTTGGACCTTACAGGGTGAAGGACCAAATGGGGAAGAGAGTCACACTTAAAGTTGAGGAATAGTGTTTTGCTGTATGGCTTCACAAGCTATTTACACAGATGTTGTCAGTGATCAGTAGTCAGGGGGGTTTCTACTAGCCTATCAAATATTTACATCTCTGAGAGGACACCCCAAAAGATAGTGGTCAGACCCTGAAACAAATTTTGTTGGGGCCAAGCCAGCACTGGATGAGCTTCACAGGTTCTTAAGTAAACAGAACAAGGCTGGAGAGCCACGGGCTGAAGGGTTGGACTGGCCTGGGGTGTTGGTGGGCAGAATGATTTTGATGGGCTGTAGAAACCCCGCTATGGCACCTTCCTTGATGGTCACAGCCCTGTTGCTTGGATTGTAGAGCTGGAGGGGCACCTTAAAGGGCTGGCATCATCAACTTCTCGGGCAACCAGCACTTCGTGTTTTTCCACGAAACCTTTGGTGGGCACCAGTAAAACTTCCCCTTTCAGCAGTTCGATGCCCCCAACATGCCCTGGTACAACATACTCCCCCAGCCTTAAGCACAACCGTCTGGGCCACTTTCACTGCAGGAGTCTTTGATTTATTCTGGGGTTGGTAATACGGCACTTCCTGCCCGAACAACACAATTTGGTGCTTCCCAAAATCAAGGCGTGCTACAGCTTGTGTTAAGAAAGGTTGACCCAAAAGGGCTTCTCGACTAGCTATGTCAGCCACTAAGAAATGTACACCCACCTGCTGGCCGTTAACAGAAAATAAAATTTACACTATCGGGGAGACGCTATCTTGGGAGAGGACTGCATCGGACGCCATCGTAATTGGCAGGAAAATTAAGTTTTTAACATCACCAAAACCAAGAGTCCTCATACCAAATTAATCAAATCAATATCATACAGGTTTTAAAAGTCCTTAGAAATATTTTGTGATACATTTCACTCATGACTAACCTGTTTAAACAGCGTAAGGAGAGACACAAAAAATAGATGCTTGTTGTCATTGAGCAGGCTCGTCTCTGTATTTTTTTTTTACATTCTTTTAAAGTTCCTCTTTCTTCAAATACAGAATAATTTCTTTTAGTGAACATTTTCAAACTAGAAAAGCACTCGGAGAGCACAGTCCTCCGCCAAGCACAACAGTTCCCCCATATAGCGATTTACAGATTGCGATAAAATCCGTGTTCTTGGTCAGATCCGGATCAGCCTTTAAAATTTGATAGAGGTTCCCATTGTCAATCCCTGAGTCAAATTTCATGAGTTTTGGCAATAATCAACTGAGATAATGTGAAACAAAATTCTTGGCCCCATTGACCGCAATGTTATTGAAAATTTGAAAGTGATCCAGAATCCAGGATTTCTTCTGGATCACATCCAAAATGAAATCAGTTCTTTCTTTTCACATTTCTGACAACTCCTGAAAACGTCATCAAAATCCATCCATAACCTTTTTGAGTTCCCTTGAACACAGACAGACAGATAAACACCGACAAAAACATGACCTCCTTGGCGGAGGTAATAACAGAGCTGAGCTACCAAACAGGTTACATTGAAACTCCACTTTGGGTTCAGTCCTCCATACTGACTGAGTTTCATTACTTTTACATGTGCAGTGACAGAGTTGAATCTAATCTAAGATGGTCATCATTGATCTGCATCATTACATAATTGTAAGTTTGCAATAATGCAGCTGGTCCAACAAATTTAAAGATTTTAGCTCATAATTGCATTTGAATAACTTAGTAACCCGTGAAATAAACCCATTGATTAAACCTTAAGGAGTCAGATTATCGCTTATGATGATGAATAATAAAAGCAACACCTGCTGTTATTTTGTCCATTGACCATGTTCTTTAGTATTAACACAGATATAAAGTAGTTCTGTGCTAATTTAAAACAGACGTTCACCTGGAATATATATTCATCTCACTGCTTCACCTAAAAATAATCTAAATCAGAAATTCTCAAACTTTTAATGCTGCGTACCACCTGAGAAACTATTAAGCTCTCCGAGTACCACCATGATGACCATTTTAAAATATAGCCATATATGCCTTCTCAATTAGCTTTAAACACACAGGAAGATGTTTATTCCTTATTGTGGTTATTTATTGTTACCTGAATTTCATTTGAAACGTATTTATAATGCATTGTCATGCATTGACAAGTCATGACGTTCCCCTGCGTACCACCAGTGGTACGCGTACCACAGTTTGCACACCACTGATCTAAATAATTACCTCAACAGTCCAGAGTATGTATATACTATGTATATTTGATCTGCATGTGACCTTCCACTTTAACAGAAATTAGCTTTTCATATCTTGAGTTTTGCTGTGATTATAAAAGCATTTAAATGGCAGGATTTTCAGAATTTAAAGGTATTTAAAATGTTTACGAGAGAAAGTCCTGCATTCACAGTTAAATCTGGACACCATCTATCAGGTTTATCATCCTGACACAAATTCTCAGGACCAGAGTTGAAAGTGTTTTTCTGCAGTAAGTAACTGAACTTTAATCTGGATTGGGATGTGAGCTTCCCCAAGGACAGGTATTTCACACCAATTATAATATTCACTGTTGCAGGCTGGCGTGGGGGACGGAGGTCTAAACGGATTTGTTTTAATGGTGTAGGGGCAATACACTTTTCCCTGCTCCAGTGTCCAAGACAGCTCACACTTCCAGTCCATCCAGCTGCATGCTAATGTTCATCTACCTGGCCTGAGAGTGAAGGTGAAGAGCAGCGGGCTCCACATTTCTAGGTGTTGGTGCTGTGACTTGGGCTTTGGTGACTTTGTTTGGGGAGGGGCAGCTCCTCTTCATGTGCCCCAGACCTGAGCACTTTTTCTTAGAGGTGGTGCCATGAGACTGGGGTCCCCATCTGGTAACCAGGGGTGTAGCAACTGGCTGACGTTCCTCTACCTCCCCTCCCTCTCTCACCAAAGCAGCTCGGGGCCTCTGTTCAGTTATTCTGTGTGACCCTGTAAGCATACGGCTAGTTACATACGATGCTGCCTTCTTTGTGGTTTCATAGCAGCAGGCAATAACATAGGCCTGAGTAAGTGTGCGAGGTCGTTGCTCTAGTAGTTTCTGCACAATTTCTGCATCACCCACAGTATTAGTGAAAACTTCCACACCTATGGCATCTTGCTTAGTCTCGGTCCTTGTCACTGTAGGCTATTGACACTTTGTCGTATATGTCATCCCTCATAACATGGAGAACCTCGCCCACTTTGCGGAGGTGCTACCTCAGTTCAACAGCCACCACTGCAGCATGCTCTGAAGAAGGGCCGTATGCAGATTCCAATCTTCCCTACCAGGCGGCTGTAATCCCACTGTGCAGACCATGGGTTTCTGTGGATAATGGACCCTGCAGCTTCAACCAGACAGTACTTCGACTGAACAGCCATGGTCTTACTAGACTAATGGTTGGCTTGGATGCAGCTCTCAAACCTGTGCAGGAACTCTTTCCAGAAAGTATTCCCATCATACTGCTCCGGCCACATGGTGGAGACTCTTTCATTTTGATCATAGTCCTCCAAACTTTCAGAAGAAGGCTGGTACTGCGTTCTGGAACACTGCTGCACTTGTGACTTGGGCCTCTCACATTAAGCAGCAGGTTCTTTTAGCTTTGTAGCCTGCTCACGCCCATAATCACCGGATTTGTCTTTGGGAGGGTTATAGGAGGTTGCACAAACACTTGGCCATGTGAGGGGAGGAGGCTGGGCTTGTGTGCTGTGGGTGAAATTGTTCTGATGTGCAGATAGAAAAGGATTTGTGCATGGGGTTGCAATAGTTGCAGGAAGAGTTGCATATTTCTGCTTTAGCAATTCGGTTGGTGTCTGGTGGCTGTGTACATCAAAACATGGACTGCAACTCTGTTCGCCAGCCCCACCCTCATGTATACAGTAACTGACTTCAAGGGCATCGGCAAAGGGATTCATGCATGATAACTTGGGCTGACACAGCTCCCGTGGCCTTTCACTCACAGTCCCCCCAAGTTTTGCTGACTCCATATCACAGAAAAAGGGGTTATAGTGTCCATATATGTCGGATTCGCCACTCACAAAGTCTGGTTGGAGCTCTAGCTGGTCTTCTTTTACAGCAGTTTGAGTCATAAATGGGTTGGAATGGCCAGTGACATGACCGACGGGAACATGGCATCTTCTTGGCGCCGCCATTCCTCCTCTTCTAGCAGTAATGAGCAGACTTACTCGCTTCTTTATTTAACAGTCTTTGCACTCAACAGGTATCAACCTGCTTATCATGCTTGGCTTTTGTGAGCAAAATAAAGTAGAAAAAGTAGAGATGACCAATGTCCTCTATTTCAATGCTGGCTCGAGTTACAGTAGCCACTGAAGTTTAAATAACTCGACAACAATCACAATTTGCTTAGCGATCCATATTTATGAAGTGATCATAATCTCATGACCAAAAAAAATTTAATTTTATGATTTATTTATTTTCCCCTTGTATCACCATGTTCATTAATTTGTTCATTCATTCAATTTCTTTGGGGTCAGGAGAAGATTAGACATGGGCCTGCTTGCTGTTCTTGGGAGACTGATGGAGAATGTCTTTTCCAGGGTACAAGCTCGTTGCAGGGAATATTGTGATGGACAATATTCAAGACTTGCCAGGCTGTTTGCCTCGTGTTCGGTCTCCCATGCGCACTTCATCTTGATTATCCCAAATACAAGTCAAATACACTGAGAATCAGCCATGTCTGGACTGGGAGGCCAAAAACTCCCACTTAAAGGTGGAGTAGGTGTTGTTTGAAAAACGGTTCCAGCAATCCAACTCAAGTGAGATTTTGAAAATATACACTCCCTCCCTCCTCCCAAAGGCTCCGCCTCCTCCTCTTCAGCTCACCCCTCGAAACCACGCCTTCACATGATTCACGACTGCATGAACCATAGGGAGGGAGGGAGGGCCGGGTGGGAGTGCATTGATATTTGATGGACGTATTAGGCAGCCAATCAAAATAGTGATGATCACTTTTTTGATTGGTCAGAGTTTTTCTCTGATTATACCTTCTAGACTGGACCAAAATGTTTAGTTTTTTTTGCAAACATTTTATTTCAGTGGGTGCAATGGAAATGTGAAAAGGTTTTCAGGCAATATTGTAAAAAGTGTTGCAAAAAAACAACACCCACCCCACCTTTAAGTTGCTTACTCCGCTTTCTTTTTTTTGTTTCATTTTAAAGAAAGTCCATGCACTCATGTTCATTTTGAAGATAAATGTCAAGTTTAGTGATGACTTGGTTGGTCTTTTTCTGTTGCGCAGAAGGCTATTACAGTTGGTATAGGACCAACTTTTAAAAAACATTTTGTCTATGATTTACAAGGAATGTATATAACTGCAACCAGCACTTTTACTGGCAGTTGTAAGCAGTGTTTTTACATTTGTGCAGTTTTACGATGGCTAACAATAAAAAATCTAAACCATTTCTCTCATTTCATTATTTTTTAACAGATTTCTTACAATCTTGTATATTAATTTAAAGGCAGTCTGTAAATTGAAAAAGAAAATAAGTACACTAAACTATCCATACTAAAAGCTAATTAAAAATAACTAGTACTTGCATAAAAATGTAAGCTATGTAAGTATTTACTTAAAATAATTGAGCGGACCTCACTTAAAAAATGTAAGCTACTAAACTATAATATTTAAGCTGAGTTCACTTAAAAAGTATGTTTATTAAAATGTTACTGCTCAGAATAAAAGTTCACTGAATTTGTTTTTTTTTAAAGGAATGAGTTGCTTTTTTTCAGTTGAGTGAGCAACTTAGAATTTACAGTGTTGTAATAAATGAAGTGTTATTGAATTGAATCAAATTGAGATATTCTTGAAAAATTAAAATAAAACAAATACTGGTAAATCGCTTTCCAAAAGTCTCATGTACATATGATTCACCATGGTTTTCCAACTCATCTCAGCACTCCCAGTATGATTAAACTTTGTATTTTCTAAATGGACAAAACAAAGAATAAAACACAAACAGAAACTGAGAACTAATTGTTTTTCAAAGCCACAGAACAACCCTAAAGACAAAGTATTCCTCCATAGTCAGAAAGATAGCTGAAAAAGCAACTGGTCCTGTGATGTTTGTCAGAACTGACAACCCTACATTAAGTTTATTAGTCATTGGTTTCTTAGAAGGTGATCTTCATATCTTCTGAACAAGTGAAACACAAGACACTTAGCTGTCATTGTCTTAGGATTTTAGGGATTATTAGCTTTGTTTGATGAAATTTTAGTTTTGGTATACTGGAGCTCTTTTGCTGGCAGCACGGTGGCTTGGTGGTCAGCACCGTTCCCTCCCAGCAAGAAGGTTCCTGGTTCAAACCTCAGCAGAGGCCTTTCTGTGTAGAGTTTGCATGTTCTCCCCATGCTTGTGTGGGCTTTCTCCGGGTACTCCGGCTTCCTCTCACAGTCCAAAGACATGCATCAGATTAATTGAAATTGCCCGTAGGAGTGATTGTGTGTGTGCATGGTTGTTTGTCTACATTGGCCCTGCAATGGACTGGTGACCTGTCCAGGATGAACCCCTCCCTTTTGCCTGAAGTGAGCTGGGATAGGCTCCAGCAGATCCCCGTGACCCTGCAGAGGATTAAGCAGGTATAGATAATGGATGGATGATTTCCTGGTGATTTCCCTTATTTGCCTTTGTTAAGGTGCTGGCCAGTGTGTTCTTATACACTACTGTGCAAAAGTCTTCAACACCCACAGTCTTGTTGTGATATCAAAGTTCAAATAAACATTCATATGTATTTTTCAAAGGACAATGCTCTGACAATGCTCAAAAATGTAATTTCACTTAAAGGTGGGGTAGGTGTTCTTTTTTTGCAGCACTTTTTACAATATTGCCTGAAAACCTTTTCACATTCCTATTGCACCCACTGAAATAAAATGTTTGCAAAAAAAAAGAAACGTTTTGGTCCAGTCTAGAGGGTATAATCAGAGAATAACTCTGACCAATCAATGTACTGATCATCTTTACATTTATTGGCTGCCTAATACGTCCATCAAATATCAATGCACTCCCACCCACCACTCCCTCCCTCCCTGCGGTTCATGTAGTCATGAATCGTGTGAAGGCGTGGTTTCGAGGGGCAGGCTGAAGAGGAAGAGGCAGAGCCTTTGGGAGGAGGGAGGGAGTGTTTATTTTCAAAATCTCACTTGAGCTGGATTGCTGGAACCGTTTTTTCAAAGAACACCTACCCCACCTTTAAGTGATAGTGTGATTTGTTTGTGTACAAAAGTGTATTAAAAAAGATGTTATTTATAAGCATCTCTGGTCATTGCTGTCTTGTTATAAGTTTCTATAAGCTCTCTCCTGTCCTGACCCTTCCTCTCTCTCTCTCTCCCTCTCTCTCTCCCTGCTTTCTTGTCTGTATGCTGTCTAATAAAGGCCACCACCTTCGATTTCATTCCAATGTTTCACTCTGCCAACAGTTCCTGCACAAATTCATTCTGTTCATGTTGCACAGATAAGTCCATTGTCAATATAAACTGTTTTAAAAAATGGTCACATATTGAATTAAAAATTTAAAGGTGACATATCATGAAAATAATCACCACTTTCCATGTTTGAAAAAGTACTTTTGGGCATTTGAAGTGACTGTCAACTAAAATATTCCTACCCAACCCAGTCATCCTTGTATATGACAGCTTCGGTCTAAATATATGTTATTCAGTGACCTGTTGAGATTTGGTTTCTTTTATCTCTTCCTAACTTCACAAGAATTTGCAGTATTTTGGAAGTTAATAACACAATGCTGTCATCGAACAGAGTGGAGACATCAACTCCTTAAAGCCAGTTACTATGAGAGAGATCTAAAGAGTTTTCCTGTGTTTTTTTGTTTTGTTTGTTTCCCAAAGCATGCAAAGTACATCACAAAGTATCACTGAAACTGCAATTTGCTGTGTATCTCAGCTTGCAGAGCAGTCACCCCATATACAGAAGTGCAAGTCCTCAGTGCAGCTGACCCAGGTTCAAGTACTGAACTGTGTCATTTGCTGCATGCCATGCCCTTCCTCTCACTGCTCTCCTGTCACCCTATTGTCTGAGAAAGGCCACTTGTTACAGGTAACTGATATTTTATTCTTCTCTCCTGAGAGAAATGATGGAGCCACTTAAGTCTTTGACTCTTTTAGGTTATTGATCTCTTTTTATCTCTACAGTACCCAGTGGAATCATTCTTTCACTATCAGATAAGCTTAAAATGCCTGCATTGTGGACAACGTTCTCAAAGGCTTAAATCAAGGCTAATGGACTTGCTTTTATTTAGTTATTTGTTTGAAAACAATGAAAAGGAAGTCCGATTGCCTTGATTCATGAATATTTCAGAATGACTGTGACTTAGATGACTGAGATTCTAAGTTGGGCGGAGTTAATAGGAAATGAAGAAGCACTTGCAACACTGTTGAGGAGCCATATATGAAGATGATTGCGCAAAACCATTGCAAAATTGCATCCCCTGACCAAAGGGCAACCGTCCCAACTCCAGACTGAAGCTGACAAGGAAGTAGATTTTTCTTGCAGTTTTTCTACTGACCATTAGTATAATATATATTACACTACATAATAATGTGTGTGTGTGTGTGTGTGTATATATATATATTTTTTTTTTCTTTTTCTTTTTGTGCAATGACAATAAAGAAAGTCTAAGTCTAAATAGTTGCTGGCTACAAGACAAAACAAATATTTGATCATTTGACCCCCAAGTTAAAATTCAACTTCGCAGCAAAATTAAATATATTTATATCCTGGTTCAAAAATTGGCTTTGGTTCTATAGTTAGATTTGACATCCATGACAACTGTACGGGGGGTGAATTTTTTTGTAGCACAGCTGATAAAATTTTATTAAGCGATAAAGCTGTTAAGTTGGGTGGAGCATTGCATTTAGCAACTTAGCACTTAGCATTATATTGACTTCTGAGCTGTGAATAAAAACCTAACATATCATGGTCATAGTTTAAAGATAATACATTTTCTTGTGTTTACGTGTTGTGTTAATTCTACCAACAGACCACAGTGATTGGCTGTGGTTGGTCTAGAAGGATCTGCTAATGAAGTTTAGCTTAGCACTCTCTTTTAATTAAATGAGAGTGCATTGGTCTTTTCTGTTTGCGCTTATTTTCTCTCCACCTTTTGGTTTTCTCTGGCTTTTAGACAAGCCAATGAATTAGTAGCTCACTGGCTACTAGTTTTCTCACTGTTTATTTGTTTTCTCACTGCCTACTTTTATATTATAGCGTGTCAGGTTTAGTTTCCCAGCATGCTCTAGCCAGTATGTTTGTTACAGTGTAAGATCAATGTTCATCATTGTTAATATAAAATCTGTTGATGCTGCTTTTGTTATTGTTATTGCTTCTCACAGTTTCGTTGTAGGTGCAAAATATGTAGCACCATGAGTGAATGTGTGTATGCAGTTGATAAATTATCTGTCATTTTTTTAGTATTGTGTAAAGGAAAGATTTAAAAAACAGCACCAGCATCATTGGAGATGTTATGTTTGATGATAAAATCAATGTCATCGGGACAGAATTTTTATTTTTCTTGTTTTTCCAATGTGCGTGAAGTTGATGAGAAATCCCAACAGTATAGTTGTACACCCTCCATGACATTTGGCAGCATGTTGCATCAGGCTGCCGCCATAGATCAACACAATCAACAGTGAGCGGTTGTATATAATGACCATAAATGCAGAAGAGTTTTGTGATAGCTCACTTTCAGTCAACTGGTGCACCAAATTACAGTAGTGCCTCTAGTGTTCAGTGTTGAATAATGCATCTCACATAAGCGTTGTGTGGTGGAATGTAAACATTATTTTCCATGACCTTGTTATTATCCAACTAAGTTTAAGGTTGAAGCTTTGTTCCATCTTTGGGATCACTATTTTGCCTAAGTTCCTTTGTCTTACTCACTTGCAAAATGTCATGGTCTGGGTCGACCATGGCAGGCATTCTTGGTTTTTCTTAGGGATGCATGATAACTATCGGGCCGATAACAGGAAATGATGACGTTATCCCAATAGGTCCAATATCATGACTAATAGCCCGATAACATATATATTTTTGTCAACACGGCAGTGCCTTCGCTCCCTCTGAATGATCGGCAGTGAATGTTATGTTCAAGTGACGTCGGGATAATCAGAAAAACAATTTCTCAGTAAGAAAAACCAAGAATACCCCCTCATGTCAGAAAACAACTTATTAACTCGGTCATAATTTTGGTAGTTGCTGACTTGAATTGATATTCGCAGTATTTTCCCACGTTACACATAAAAAATAGAAAAAAATAGATGAGGCCGAAAGAACGACAAGCAAACGAGGGAACAGAGGAATTTACGTTACACCTTGAATGCAGCATTACGGAACAGTGCGCTGATAAAAATAAACAAACATGGCGGTGATAGTGTAGAACTTTGTTAAAGTTTCAGAGGAAGATAGTTCTCTGGTTATTTGTGACAAATGCTCCAAGCGAAGGAGGGAAAATTAGCACAAGCTTTAATACGTCAAACCTGATCAGCTACCTGAAACATAACCATCGCTTCCATGGAGTTTTGAAATCGTGCTAACGTGAGCTAACATGAGCTAACGTGCGCTAACATGAGCTAACATGAGCAAGCCCTCCACTCCCAGCCACCCCCCTCCCCTCTCCATCATTTCTCTCATCTAAGCTTCCATGAGATAAAAAAAAAACCCAAAACTACTAGACCTCATTTACTTTAATTAAAGGCATTCATTTGAATGGAACCACAAGCCAAAAATCCTTTAAATGTAATTTTTTTGTTACTATGGAGTGCACTTTTTCAGTTTATTTACACAGACAAGTCTAACTTGTGTCAGTACATTATGACCTGTGCATTATTTTTTATTGTCATTGAGGCATTTTTTCAGTTTGTAATTCTGATGCATGTATTTCCATCAGTTCAAGGAGCCTTTATTTTTTTTATATATCAGTAAGTAATGCAGCTTATTTAAGTTGATGTGAGATATCAAATAGGTTTGTTTGATAGCTTTATGAAAAATATTCAACACTGAGAGGCTTGCCAATAGTTTTTTTATTGTAAAAAATAAATATCTGTTCATTTAAAGAGTCAAAACTGTTTTTGGTTTTGTTCATAGTATTGATGTAATGATCTTACGTATATGTGTGTTATCGGTATTGGTATCGGCCTTTAGGAGCTGAAAGTTATCAGTTATCGGTATCGGTTTAAGAAAATAGTTATCGTGCATCCCTAGTTTTTCTTCTTTGTTTTCTTCTGTGTTTTAGTTTGTGTTATTGTCTCCCCTGTCCTTAGTCTACCATGTTTCTTGTTTTACTTTTAAAGTCTTTCTTGTCTTCGTGTTGCGGTCCTTTACCCCCCCCCCCACCTCTACCCACACATATTATCCTGATTGTTTGCACCCGCCTCTCGTTTGTTCCTCTGTGTATTTAAATCCTGTCCTTTGCTTTGTTTGCTGGTTTGTCTGTTCTCCTCCTGGGATGTCTCTGCTCTTTTCCCCTCCAAGTTCCTGCTTCGCTGTCCTGTTACCCTTGTTTGTGGACCTCCAGGTTTTTTTTTTTTTTGTAAATAAATCACATTTTGCTGGATACTCCTGCGTTTGGGTCCTCCATTCAACTTAAAACATGAGACAAAGTGTATTTCCAGTTGCCTCATATATTTTGTCTAGTGTATTCAGGTGCATTCTGTTTAAACGGTTGTGCTGCTGATGCTCTTGGTCATTTCTTCATTGCTTGCTGAAGTGTAAGGTAATGACTAGTGATGGGTCCAGCAACACCGATGCGTCGGCGCATGCGTCGAGCTCAGAGAGCAACACCTGTGTTGGTACGTGTCGGTACACGTTTCGCCTTAAGAAAGTCATGTGACCGATACAGGTACTGTATCGAACTGACAGTGACGCGCCAAACTTTGTTTATAGGGAAGCGCATCTGTCGACGGGATGCACTGCCAAAAGAATCTCCAATCTTTTGTCATATGTCGTCAGAATTGGCAATCCGCACCTCTTCCAGCTTGCCTTGCGGTTTCTTTGCACACCAGCATCATCTGTCCCTTGTGAGAGGGTCTTTTCCAAGGCTGGTAGAACTGTTGTCCAAAAAGTTGAATAGACTAAAGTTCAAATCTTTGGAAAAACTTATTTTTTTTGAATAAAAATTTATGAAAAAAGAAATCCAGTCCACAAGCATCTTCATGCACAAACACGGTCACTTCGATTTTCTAGTTATGATACATGTATCTGTATCTAAAGATATCAAAGATACTTTAAAATTAAATTCAGATATGCAGTGATGCAATATACAATGCAATGACTTATATTTTATTATTGCATACTTGGTCATATTGGTGTCAGTTGGGTCTGGCAACTCAGTTGCCTGTAGGGATTTTTAATGTCCAGCAGGTGTCAGTATTCAGTGACACAGTATCGACATGTTTCAATACAGTTTGGCAATGTGTCGAAAAGTTCCATGAGGCGCCATGGACCCATCACTAGTAATGACCCTCTTTTGCATGCAAGTGGATATTAAAATTCACTGAGCTCCAGTCATTGCCAGGTCTCATTATTCAAGTTTTATCTTCAGTCTTACTCAGATATTTTGGTCACCCAGTGGTTAATAACTTAATGATATATTGCTTTTTGCCACAACAGAGACCTACAGAGTACATGTAATATGGAGCTACCTTTTCAACTCTGTACCAGCTGAATTGAAGGAGTTGGAACTTTCACCACTGACTTCTGATGACTGGGATTTGCAAAGACTTACCATTCCAGGGGATCTTGGAAGTCAAGTTGTAAATTCTGAGGATTGTGTAAAATCAGCTTTGACCAAGATGGAGACAACAGACAAGATGGAGTTCCCACAGCTTGTTTCGAAACCACTCATGACAGAAAACCTATGGGTGATATCACAGAAGGGTTTGTCCTGTACTCATAAAGGCCATGGTGATGATGTGCATTAATCATTCTGTTGACATGAAGGAAGCCCCTCAACTTTATGCTCACAGGTGGAACTGCGCCACAGCTGACACGGTCTCTGCGATCATCCATCAGGCACTCATACACTGGTGAACAAAGTGTCAGTGTTCAGAGTATCCCAGTTTCTCCCCAGTTGGATTTCGGACTTCTAACAGGCCGAGGCCTGTTAGAAACAGCACCACGTCCTCCTTCATCATCCTCATCACTGGTTCCTTCTAAAGCTGTCTCCTCAGCCTGCTGTGCTGAGACATGACTCCTGAGCTAACTATCACAAGAACATCAGTGACGTTTGCACTTTTACAACACAGAAAAGGTAGTTCTTGTCACTATGACAGTGAAGCAGCAGGGGATAAACAAGATCCATGCAATCAACACCTATACCCTTCCAGTAATCAGATACCCTGCTGGTATAATATCCTGGCCACTGGAAGAGATGAAAGCTGCCAATGTCAAAACAAGGAAACTCTTTACAATGGATGGAGGGTTTCAACTTAGGTCCAGCATCCTGAAGCTGTACGCTAAGCGAAGGGGGGAGGCTGGGGAGACATCAGCTTCAGAGCCACTACTCAGGAGGAAACAACAGGCCTCCAGGAATACATCAAGAGGGCTTATTTTTGAAAGACATGTCCCTGTATGTCATATACCACCAAGAAATGTCATGTACCCCAACAAATTCTCACATCAGAAAAATATAACAATGGCTGGAAAAAGCTGACCTGAAAGACAGCCCAGAGGCACTGATCATGGCTGGACAAGAACAGACCATAAACACAAGATCTATAGAGGCTGGGGTCTACCACACCAGACAGGATACCAGGCTGTACAAAGACGCCCCTGAAACAGAGCAGCACATCACAGCAGGTGCAAGATGCTGCCAGGCAAAGCAACATAGAACGCCACAACCAGGTAGCAGGAATAATACACAGAAACATCTGTGCCGAGTATGGACTGGAGGTCCCAGGATCAAGATGGGAGACACCTCCAAAGGTGATTGAGAATGATCGGGTCAAGATCCTGTGGGACTTCCAGATGCAGACTAACAGGTAATGGCTGATCAACCTGACATAGTGGTGGTGGATGTGGCCATCCCAAGGGATGGAAACATTAGAAAGAAGGAATATGAAAAGCTTGAGAAATACATAATTTAAAAAATATATATTTAAATTTATTTATTTATTTTTGCATTCTGTCATGCATTGATATACATGACATAATATCCAAATCTTCACTTTTTTCTTTTTAGCAAATTAAATGTTATCTTATTTGTGGCCATCAGTGTCTCAAAGTGTTTTCTTAAAATGCTTTTCAAAGAGCACATAGTCAGGACTTACTGTAGTGTTAACATAACATACTTTCCCACTGATGCTGAAAATATTTATTTAAAATGACCCCAACACTCAGGAACTATATACATTTATCAGAGTATGATTTTGGTAGACATGCATGCATTTTTTTAAAAGCTAGATTTGAGTTAAGTGCAAATATAAAAATCCATCTTAGATTGGCATTTTCTATTCCAGTGGCAGTTTAGAAAAGCATTATAGCCACTCCATCTGGAAAGACATAATCATTGCAAAAATACTGACCTGGATGTCAAAAACAAATAGTGTTTAAAAAGACACACATTGTCATTTCATTTCATAACCCAGATGTTTCCAGGTCTTAATCACATTACAGCTGTCCAGTGTACTGTAACCAGTCCACCGGAGGGCGCTTTTCCAATTGAGATACTGAGGGAGGTCTAAAGAATAACTGTCAGGTTGGTAATTTTGACCAATATTTTACTGCAGAAGTGTGTCAGGTAAGAAAAAGCTTGCTCCTCATTAAATATACCTTAATGCAAAATGGTTTAACACAGAGATTAAATTTGTACACCCTGGTCCAATGTCTCAAAAAAGTTTCAATAAAGCTTACTGTGAAATTTAGCAGCAAAGTTACAGGTTGCAACCAGTTGAATATCTTCCACCTGACATTCTACTTGCAAGCATGTAGAGGAAATTATAGTGGCTTCACAAAACCTGAAAGACTTATACTGGAGCCAGCATTTGTCCTTGCTGGGCTGCTGTTGAAACATGGCTCTGCAACATGACAGACTGAGAAAAGGAGGATCTTTGTCCTCTGTTGATAGAAAACCTAACATCTGAGTAATCAAAGCAATATTGGTTCTAATTTTCACATACTACACCAATTAAAACAGTTATATTACTGTATACTGATGGCTCTAAATATTCCACGAGATAAAATTAAGTGTCAGAGTTTTCAGAGTTGCATACTGTCTCTGTTATACTCCTTTCTAACTCTTACAGCAGGGTTCTTGCTCTTACTTTTTTAATCTTTCACAATTCTGTGATTTCCTTGTCTTGTGAGGACATGTTTTCAGCCAGTAATTTGATATATCCACAGGAAAAATGTGAGGCCATCTATGAATTCCATCTTCCCGACACCGTTTTCTCTCATGTTGCCTCCTGTTCTCAAACTTCTTTTTCAAAGGTCCATATCTGCTCTCCATTGAAGGCCAGAGGTCAGGAAACAATTCAACAACATAATTATTATTTCACTTTTTCTCTGTGAACTATATCATGTAAAGACAACATATGACAATAATAATGACAATAAGACATAACTTATTTTAAATTAAATTCACTGCATTCACTGTTGAAAATTCAGAATAACAAATAAGGAGGAAAACCTGGTTATCATAAACATGAACGCCTGACCACTAATTTGTCATTGAAAGTTTAAATGTTTTAGTTAGCTCAGAGTTTCGAAGTAGCTGTTTTGTTTTCAAGTGTGACGACTCCTCCAACTTGTACACCAGGTGGCGGTGTTGGTTGTTTTTGGTCTCTTCTGTTATAGGTGGAGAGTCATCAGCCTGAGAAGACACAACTGGGCTCAGTGGTTCTCCTCCCATTAAGAAGGCCATTCCCAGACTGTTGCAGGAGGGCTGTGATGAGGGCTGCTCTGGGGAGCGGATCCATGTCAGAGCTGTGGGCCCAGTTGGCCGGACTGTGGGCCCAGTTGGCCGGACTGCGGCTGGCAGAGCGTTTGACTGGGGGTTTTGTCTGTGCTGGTGCAACTGGTGCTGGTGTATTTTTAAAATAAAAATACACTGTTGGTGCTGACTGTCTTGTGCTGCCTCCCTCACTCTTGTCACGGCCTTTGAGAAATAAAAGTTTGCTTTTCAAGCTGATTTTTTTTTCTAAGACCTGCCCAATTCAGCTCCTGAATGACTCTAAATCACAAACTCTCGTGTACTAACAGGCTTGTTCCTGTCATTTACATGAGCATCTGCCGAACCCTCCTCCTGTGTTTTCACTGACAGCTGTCACCAGCACAGCTGTCTTGCTGTTACAGATGTTCAGAGTAGTGACACACATGCCGCAGGGGTAAGACAGCAGAAGTTGGTGAATAGAGGAGGAGTCGGGGCGCCAGGTGGAGCAGTGGTTAGGGCAAGGTGGCCCATGTACAGAGGCTATAGTCCTTGACGCAGCACCCCTTTTCCTGTCTGTCTCTACTGCAAATAAAAGCCACTAGTGGCCAAAAAAATATTTAAAAAGAATATAAGAGGAGTCTATACTATATACACTTTATTTAACATTACAAATAATTTATCAGTATATTTGTGAAAAGGTAATTGTAAGACTTAGGTGTACCGGGGTGCACTGAGGTGCCTGGTGGCCCGCCTTTTTTTTTTTTTTTTTTTTTTTCTTCAAGAGAAACATGTCATTATTGCCACATGTGAATGTATTTCACTCTATTTAGAACAGGCATCCATCCATCATCCATGCCCGGTTAGTCCTATACAGCATCACGGGGATCTGCTGGACTCTATCCCAGCTCTCTTTGGGCGAAAGGCAGGGGTCCACCCTGGACAGGTTGCCAGTCCTTTGCAGTCTATATAGAACGTCACTAACAAAATATTTATAGTTTGAGTAGTTAGTCATTACAGCCTGACAGCTGCAAGGGAAAGGAAGTCATCAACATTAATCTGTTTGGGGAAGGAGATGCCCCACCCTACTACCTGAGTCTTATTTGAGCTCTTTCATGTTTCACATTCATTTTTACTTTGGTGCCCATTTCACCCTCCCTGTTGTGTTCTTATTTTTTTATTTTTTTTTTGCCTCTGCTTTAGGACTTTCGGATCTGTTTGTCAGTTTGTGATCTTTACTCTTTGTGACCATTAAAGCCCATCTTCTCACTTGCATTTTGAGTCATGCATTTGAGTCTATTTCCTGACATCAGTCTCGTGGCATCACTGGTGCTATTTATCATCACAAAATAAGGAACAGTTCACTTTGCAGTAACCAGTGTTTTTATTGGTACAGCCATGAGGTCACAGGTAACAGAGTTATGGTTTTATGACAATGTCAAATCTATTAAAGAAAGAAAAAAAAATATAAACCTGCTCAAAGTAAATAAATATATATATAAAAATATATATATATATATATATATATATATATATATATATATATATATATATATATATATAGTACAGGTGAAAATGAATCAGTGGATACATCATTTAATCAAACCTTACTTTGAGCATATGTGAATGAATATCTCATTTGGCACACATTAGATTCTTTGACTTGCAAAGAAGAACCGTGCTGTAAAGTTAGAACAGGATTAGCTTGCTAGAGTTTGTCTAAAGTGAAAGAACAATCCCCAAAGGGGCTGCAATTCTATAACTCCTGAATGTGATGAATATCTCAAACTTATCTCTTGTACGAGAACCAGGTTGCAGTGTAGCAGCCTCGTCATTTCCTGTCATGTTAGTTGATCACTTGTTTATTGTGCATACTTGTATATCAGCGGTTACAAACAGCATTCAGCAACAGTAGTAACTTACATTTGCCGAAATAGTAAAGAGATTCTACTAACCTCAGGGGGGTCAGATGATGGAATAAAGTGCTTTGTGTTTCACTGAAAGTAACTCACATGATCCTTTTTCCCAGAAGGCAGTTAAATATCTTGTGACAATCATGTACAAGAAGCTCCTTAGTTTCAGCATTTTTAAAATAATTTCAGAATAATGTTTTTCAGTGTAAAATTGCAAACACTAAAGATCTCATCATCTACAATACACAGCATCATTGAAAGATTCAGGGAATCTGAGAAACCCTCTGTGTGCACAGGACAAGGCTGAAATTCATTACTGGATGCCTCAATCTTCAGGCCCTCAGGTGGCACCTGGGCATTAAAAATAGGCATGATGTTGTAATGGAAATCATTGCATGGGCTCGGGAACACAGTCCAACCATGTCACCTATAAAAGCAGATTAAAGTTCTATTGTGCAAAAACGAATCCACAACTGAACATGATTCAGAAACACAACTATCTTCCAAAGGTCAGAGCTTGTGTGTCCTGTGATCAGATGCAATCGAAACTAATCTTCTTTCTCAGACCCTTAAAACCACAGTCAGTCATGGTGGTCTGTGTAAAAAAAATGCAAGAACAACATTCAGAATTTTTTTGGGCCCAAATAGATGCCCCCTTTTTGTGTTTTGCATCATTTATTAGGAGAAATACAGTACGTGTTTTAGAACAGCATATATTCCCACAGAGACAGCATCTTTTTTGGGGGAAGGCCTTGCATCTTTCAGCAAGACAAAGCTAAACTACATCCACTCCCATGGGTGAGGCTAGCCCTTTTTTAGGGGTGCTTCAGATTGAAATTGAAAAATTGAAATTCAGCACCCCAAAAACCTGGAGTAAGAAATGTTGTTATTCTAAAACTTTAGTTCGCATTTGACAGGTTTAGATAATGTCCAAAACTTAATCCATAGTTTGTGGTTTAAGTTTATATTTTAAGAATGAAAATGAAAACGACCCCGCCTAATGGTATCGTCCTCTTCTCACTAACGTTACTTGTGGATTGTGGTGGGGCTCATTGGGTGCTCAGCACCTCTAAAGCTCTGACCCTAGAATTGCCCCTGCTGCATCCATTACAAAAAAAGAAAAAAAAAAATATATATATATGTGTGTGTGTGTATAGCCTACGTATATGCCAATATGTAGGAGATATATATATATATATATATACACACACACACATATATATGTATAGCCTACATATTGGCATATATGTAGGCTATTGGTTTTGACTTATAGGAGTGCACATGCCTAAATATTTATTCTAAATGTTCTATTTTGAGCGGTGCAGGCTGTGCAGATGCATTGTGCTTTAAATAGTTTTCTTCTCATCAGTAGGCTCTTCCTGGTAAATGTCTTGAAGGAGGGTGGTGTGGGGTTTTAAAAAAAAAGGTTGTTTCTCTCACTTGTAGTCTGAATTAACGTGCTTCAACTAAAGTGGTACTCAGTTAAAATAGTAAAATATATATCATTGTGCATAAAATCTATTCAAGTGTCATACAGAAACCATGTCAAAATGCTCAAATTTTAACACAAAACAAATAAAGTGATTTTGATAATAAGTTCAAACCACAGAGGTTCTTGGTTACAGAAGACCCTCGTCCCAAGCCTCTAAATCAGAGTAAACTTTGTTCTGAGATAAATGCTTGTACTGAGAGCAGACTTTGCACAGTCTTTCCCTCCAGTCTGTGTGTATTTTCACCTTCCAATGCTGCTTCCATTTAAAATATTCAGCATATCGTTTCTTGTCTTCTGCAAGTTGCTGCAGGTACTCTGCCATTTCTTTCACCGATTTAAATTCATCAACATGGATGAAAGAGTTTGGTGGAGCCACGGCTTTGTAATAACTTAACGGTGGTCCCAGGACGACGGGTACAGCCCCACCTTGGTAGGCGTTCTTCCAAAGTTTCTCAGTGATATAATCTTTGGCCACCGAGTTCTCAAAAGCCAAATAAAAGTAGCAGCGAGAGATTGTCGGTAAGAGGTCCTCAGAGGAAAGAGGTTTCTTTGTCCAGTGCCCATAAACCTCCACAGGAACAATGGAACTCAGCTCTTTGTACACTTGGCTTCTTTTGTGGTGGCTCATGTAGTTGGTGACCACCCAACAGACCAGGGAGCTCTTATTCACAGAGCTGTCTTCTACCAGAGCTTCTTCAGGCTCCAGAGGCAGCAGCTCTCCATATGGTGCAGTGATGTCAGCGTCCCTCCGGTAGGATATGGTCATGTTGAAGATATTTGCAAACCGTCCCAAGTTTCCATTGTGAGCTGGGGACTCCAGTGACATCCAGGCCCACCTCTGACCCCGCGGCCGTGGAAGGTCAGTGGGCAGCTTCTGCCTGCCCTCTATCAGCTCTCTGTTGTGAAACACCACAACATCAGCTGAGGGGAAAAAGGAATGCTGGTCCACCAGTTTACAGTGAGGGATGCGGAAGAGGTCCCAGCAAACGTCACCCTCCAGGCTGGACGATTTTCCAAACGGCCAGTGCCACAGCAGGATGGTCAAATTTTGATAGGTGCTCCAATGATGGAAGGTGAACCACTGGTTTCCTCTTTGCCATTGGATGAGAAGAGACACCAGTAATATACAGAGAACACTGCGGATGATACACCTCTTCAAAGAGCTGCATAGAGTCTTTTTAGTGTTACACCGCACCTATTATAAAACAAAACTGAGAATGAAGCTCCAGCCAAGGTGTAGACTATGACCTATTAACAGATGACATTTTTCTTTTACAATTAATTTCTGTGAATCAGACCAGTAAAATCCTGTGTGCAACCTCTGGACATTACTCACAATTTTTGTGATATATGAGAGGAAAACAGATGAGTTAGAAAATGAAAAGAATCTATGCTCCAGCAGAGGCTGATTAAAGGTGGTCCACAAATGAATATGTGTGATCTTAAACAGATTCTCATGTACTTTGACAGACATGATTTCTGTTCTGAAAAAAACCCCAGGAAAGACATTACTATTTTTAAAAGTAATGCAAGCCAGTGAAGACATTAGTTGCATTTTTTAATGAACTTCAGCAAACACCTAAACTACAGAAAGAAGCATTTGGAAGAAAACTGCTCAAGGACAAAAAAAACAAACAAACAAACAAAAAAATGGATTAGCTTAAACTCACAAACACTTTGCCCCCATATAAACTGGCTTACAACAATGAAATACAATTTGGGTCTCATCACTCAAAAAGATAAATAAAAATAAATAATTGATTAATAATTTAATATAAAGCACTTACCATCAGGAGCTCCAGGTATGAGCCAGACTCTCTACCATTTACAGAGGAGAGACTCCAGCATTTGACTGCTCATCATGTCCCAAGAAAAATGTCTATGAGCTTCTTTTTCTCTAAATACAAAGAAAGCAATAAAGGAGAAAGTGAACAGATCTCACCAAAGGGAGAAAACATATCTTGAGATCACTCATCACTTCACAGTCAGTGAAGAAATGCCTTCAAGAAAACAGCTGCACACAGGACATTTTATTGTGCTCTTTCTTAGAACCTGATTTTTCTTTCATTATTGCCGTTATTTTTATTTCATGACATTTCTGTGACGTCTAATGCCAGAAGGAAGAGAATTTAACCTTTGTTTAAAAAAAACCAGCTGAGTTATTAATCATGTGATGTGAGTTCAAATATATGCCGTACAAAGACATTTTTGGTGAAATAATTACAATTTAAAACAAAATATTTTGTCATTGATATAATAATATATATTATGGAAGTAAGAGTAATTGATGAACTGTTTTTTCTTATGTCATCCTCATCCTCATCCCTATGGAGCCCCGTTTGGGTCATAATTCAATGACTAAATGAGTCTATTATTATGAAATATAGGCGTTTATTATTATGAAGTACGTATCCATTATTATGAAATGCAAGTTTAGTTATTATGAAATATTTCTCATTATTATGATAATGGTTTCGTTTTTCATAAGAATGATTTGTGTGTCAATCACAGCAGAGAGGGCGGAGGACAATTATGTAAAAACTCATTCTTAGATTTAAAAAAAAAAGCCATTCTGAAATAAACTACTTATGCATTAAACTAAGATTAAATAATAATAAAAATATATTTCATAATAATTATAATTATTTTTTATTAATAATTATTTTTTCATAATAATGGGAAATATTTCATAATAATAAACATGTATTTCATAATGATGGGAAATATTTCATAATAATGGATACGTATTTCATAATAATAAACCCCTGTATTTCATAATAATAGACTCATTTATTCATTGAATTATGACCCAAATGGGACTCCATACATCCCGGCTATATTGGCTTTCAGTATGGTATATTCTGAAATGTGATACCACATAAACCGCCAAAAAATAAAAAATAAATAAAATAGAAAACAGGATTGTGAACAGATGTTCAACCTGAAGCTCTGTGGTTTTAGTTTACATAAGGGAAGGAACAAGACCCCTTCCTCAACCAGATTGGATTAGGAAATCCTCACACAGGATGCAAACACCCGTTAATACCATTATTGAGAACACTGGTAAACCCAGTGCTTTAGATTACATTTTTGTATGGTTTATTTTCACGACAGAGAGCAGGAGAACACAAAAGCTGCAAATAATTCTGCATAATATCATGAAAAGACAACATTTAATATCATTTAAAACTCAATCAATCAATTAATGGAAAGGAGCACAAGATAAGCAGATAACAACAAAGAAGTCACAGAATTTGACACTCTGTGCCTTTTGGAAATTTGAATTTTAAAATTTTAATTTTATTTGTGACTGTTATTTCTGCTAAAAAGAGATCATTTATATCTCTACTGGCTAAATGCAGTTAATGCAGCCATGCTGTATGCATTTGCTATCTCAGAAAAAACCCCCAGAAAAACTTCCATATGATATTTTCACTTGATCATGTTTTATGTACTATCAGGGTGCAAGCTCTGTTTACGTTCTCTTATCCTCTCTTTAAAATTAATATTATAGCTATATAACTCTCTGTACTGTGGGATTAATTGATAAAGAGTTGCTTTGGTAAGCTTGTTGAGATTTGTTCTGATTGGACATGTTAAAAATTGCACATTGCTACATTGTTTAAAAAATGCTTCAATCTGCTCCCGTCATGTGGTTTCTGAACATGTAAAAACGGGCAACTCCTTACATGAAATAACCATGTGACATTGAGCAAAGCGGAAGCTTTACGTTTCCACCATGCCCATCTTTGATGAAAACGTAAAAAAAAAAAAAAAAAAAAACTCAACAGGATGTGGTGAAAGATTCGCTGTGTGTGTTGGAGGCAGTAGCATTGCCCTCTATACCAGTCACACCCTCAACATTTTACCTAATCTCTAGAGTAGTCAACAGTGATATATTGATTTATTACATGCGATGGCAGAGATGTAGAAAAAAAAAAGTTAAAAAATATAAACAAGACACTTTTTCAGTTAAACCACACAGACCAGAAAGAGGCAGAAGGAAAATCCTCAAGCTTCCGACACTAACCTGAGAACGAGATGGCTGATCGGCGGTCCTTCTTCAGTTGACACCACCGACTCTAATCTTTGTTGCTGCTGGCTGCATCATGCTGCTGAGCTTCAAGTGTGTAAAAATAAACCCTTGAAACATAGGCGTGGTCTGCCGGGAGATTGCTGAATATATTTCGAGCTCATCATGTTATTGTATGAACCTTTCTTGTAAATCAACTTTGATAAGTCCTTTGAAGTCAGTGTGATCATATCTGCGCTTACATGTTAATAGGAAGGATTTTTTTAAGGATATCTAGCACTTGACTGAAGTCAGAAGATGTGTGTACACTGATGAGGAAAGGGGAAGTGTTAAAAAGACCTGAAACTGGGCATTACACAAGTCACTGAGTTGAAGCTTTTTGACGGCACATCTTTGTGGCAACTGAATATCTGATCATCCAATGAATAAATACTTTTTTAGCAAGAAAGAAATAGAACTATATAATCAAAGTTTTTTTTACTGTCAATTTCCAATTGGAAAACCCTTTACTGCAGCTTAAATACATGCGAGGAATTTATACACAGCTTACAGTAACCTTGTATAGGTGCTGCTCATCCATCCATTTTATATACCAGATCAATCCCTTCCATTAGTCATTTTAGGGGCTGGAGCATCTCCAAGCTGGCCAATTATCTGTCACGAAGAGCTTGTGAAAAGAACTTAATTGATTCTTGTTGGGAATTTTTTCAATTTTTTTTTTTATTTGCAATTTCTTCTTGGGACTTGTGACATGCAAACATCCAACATGTGCAGGTTAAATTCAACACAGTTGGGATACTGTGAACAATGAGAGAAAAAAGAAAATATGTTTATTGAAAGACCATTCTAAAACTTACTTAAACTGAAAATCTTGCGAAGGCACCAGAAAGAAAAAAAATGTTGAAAAACCATGTGCTCATTTTTAGTCTGATGTCAGCTACGTGCTTTATAAACGTTGGAGCAGACATCCTGTGTGGCATCACCTTTTCATATTTTGAAAAAGAAAACGCTTTCATTCTTACTTGAGTTGTGATTTCAGAATTAATCAGGTTGGTGTGGTTTAACAGATTTGAAACAACAGGCAGGCGCTGAGGCTGTTTCTCCTAAGCGCTGTTGTGTGGCATGCAGTATGTGATTCGTCAGAGTCTTGTTGAAGCAGATAAGGTCCTCACTTAAAAACATGCAGTTTGAAAAGCAGCATGTGTTGCATATGTGTTTCAGCTGAATTCATGGACGAATAGACTTCTGTACTAGTTGACTTCTGTGCTTGTTGATTTTTGACCAGTGTGTTTCACCTTCTTTCTAATGGGCCTGCATTATAGTGAGCTGTAGCATGGTGGTGTGCGGGTTAACGCTGATGCTTAACAGTATGAAGTCTTTGTTTGAAATCTTTGTGCTCGTGCTCCAGGTAATCACGCCTATTCCCACAGTTTTAGACCACGGAGAGCGAGCTGGTTTGGCTGAAATTTGTCTCCTGTATTTCTGTGGAAACCTATCCAGCGTTTGCCCCATCTCTCACCCAGTGACAATTGGGATAGGCTCTATCAGATCCTGGTGCTCCAGAACAGGATTGAAGTGTGCATGGAAAATGAATGAATGGATAGCTGTCATTTTAAAAAGGCAGTTTAAATCTTTCTCTTTTTTTTTAAAAGGACGACCTAATGAGATTTCAAACAGTTAAACTAAAAGTGAAGATTCACACAAACTGATATTCACTAAATGCATTTTTTCTTTCAGACCATCAAGTTTTCAAAGAAATTGAGGGGTTTCTGTTGTTGTTGTTGTTGTTTTTGTTTCAATAAGAATTTTACAAGTTTAGGGCAGCTGGGAACTTTCAGCAGGACACAAAAAGAGGAAATTCAGCTTTGTTTCTTTCAAGTTTTTTGGGAATATTTGAGGTTTTCAGTGTGAAAACACCTTTCTGTAGGAGCTAGAAAAACAATAAATAAAATAAAATGAAATAAAACACCCTTTATTTCTACTGCAATGCCTGTGATTTGGGAATCCAGATCACAAAAGTTGATGATCTTTTGTCCTTTGTGGCTTTAGCCAAAAATTAAATCATAATCTTCACTTCCCTCAGCTTGCTTCCTTGTTTCTCTCTGTGTCACTTAGCTATGGGGTATTTAATCCTGCTGTCTTCAGTCATATCATACACTGTTCTACTGTACGAGCACACCGTGCCTGTCATGAATATTGATGAACAACTGAAAGAAGGCATCTGGCATAAACACAGTATTGGCACATCAATCCAGGAGAAGGACACGGAATAAGACAAAAGAAAAATACAGTTGTCAGTACAGAAAGAGAAAGATGAGAGTGGGTTTTTCTTAGGTGACATAAATGAGCCAAAAAAAATCTTCTACGTGACATTGTTCCACATTCATGACATTTTCAAAAACTGTGAGAAAAAAAATCTATTTAGGAAAAGTGAGCAGAACAGATTAGTGCGTAAACTGCGTAAATATTCATGAAAAAGTTTGTAGTTCTGAAAGTTTCATAGCTACAGACAACATCTGTAACTTCTAACCTCTAACCATGCAAAGAGCTTGTGTAAATGAAGAGCGCACATAAATACTGCTGTCACTCTCGGGATTTACGATATTAATGCCTTTTATGGACTGACAGTTGTCCACAAAAAAAACCAAAATGCAACATATTACTGCCATCTAGCGGATACAAATAGCACACTTTTACTCAGTACTCTGTACTCTGGTACTCTGGAAGCCTCTCTTGGTAAGTTTATAGAAAAGGTAAGAAACATTGTTGCAGGCCAAAGTCAGATTTACTACTTTATCACTGGGTCCTCTGGCATCAGAATCTTCCCCTGTTGGTTAGGCAAGACCACGCCACGATCTACTTGGTTCAAGATGGAAAGACATAATTGTTATCCATATTCCACAGGTGAAATGTTGCTGCCTCCTGCTAAGATTGCTCAGTTATTATATAACAGAGACCACATAATCCAAAACTCGATCAGCATGTGAAAGCAAATCAAGGTCATCATACACCCTTTTTTCCCAGCTCTACCAATGACTAACAAAAAAAAAAAAAAAAACACCTTTTCTCTTTCCAACCGAAACAAAATATCTCAACCTGGCTTGGGATTGTAATTCACCATACTGGTGACATGTACAGAGGGAGCTTTTGCCTCATTTGCGCAGCTCCATAGGAAACATAGATGGGGAAAAAAGCTACTTATCTGCATATCAGAGACTATGGACAGAAATGTCTGAAAGAATTTGCAATGCTAAAATAAAGAGATAGATAATAGCTGAAAAAACAGTAATTTATACCCCACATGCGTATTACCTTATTAATATTTAGCTCTGCTATCTATGACTCACTTAATAAAGTTGGATGAAGAAATTAAAACACCAGCTCCAGGGACCTATGGCATAGTCTCAAGAGAATACACAAGTGTTCAGAAGGATGCAAGGATTCTGTCTTATTCACTTTAAAATTATTTATACACTATTATGTGAAATAAAACCTGTACAAGATATATCCCGAAGTGGCATGCCATATGTAATAAATGACAAGTCTCAGAGGCAACTCTCCATCACAGTCTTGTTCTATGTCCTATCCTATGGTACATTGGAAAGATGAAATATTTCTGAGATCTTAAATAGCTTGAGTGATATTTTTGATAATTAGTGCCTCATAAAAAGACTAAATGACAGCGCAGGTATATAAGTGAAACAATAGTATCTAAAGTAGGAGGATAAGGAAAAGACCTAATCATAGAAATCTTTTTTTTTTCCCAAAGTGTAGGTGAAGACACAGTAAAAGTACATTCACAGGGATTTAGAGGAAAACGGAGAGAGTGAAAAAGCAAATAAACAAACAGCGCACTCAAGGGCTGACTATAAACAAAGCTTACAGACTGAAAGTGCCGGGTTTCAAGCAGAGACCGTGCACCAGGGCAGAGACAACCAATCCGGATTTGCTGGTTCGACTGGTAAGGCCAGAGGAGGTGACTGGCACTTCGAACTGGAGAGGTGTGGTGAGAGATTAACAAAGGACAGACGCAGGTGCAGAGAAAGGTAGAATGAGAAGAAGAGGAATAAAATAATTGAGGTGGAGTGGAGATAAGGCAGCGCTTTTGTTTTTAGTGAGGACAGTGATCACCAGCGTGAGTAAAGCCTTCAACACTGCATCTCAGCACCAATTTTACCAAAACTAGGAAAGTATATGAGTGCTTATGTATTACTGAACAAATGAGTTTTGCCTTATTTTTGCGTACACAGAAACAAACCAAGATAGGACTTTACAAGCAGGAAAGAGCAGAAAAAGAGATGGCTGAGGCCCCAAAGATTGAGCTCTTCGTCAAGGTAAGGCCTACAAATGCAAAATCTATGTATAAAAGAAATGGCACACCACAAGTATAATGCTCCTAAGCAATATCAATGTTTTTATTATTATCATTATTATGTTGTTAAAATAATTAACACACAGAAATAGATGAAAAAAATGTTCCAGTTCTTTTTAATTGTCTGTATTCATTCTGCACTTGAACATACTCAGAAATATGTGGCAGAGATACAAAATTCCTTTTAAATTACCTGTTGCTTACTACGGGTGTAATGCAGCCTCAGTCTTTCATCTGGAAACTGCTCACAGCTGTCATCAGAGCAGAGCAGGCTTGACAAGGATACTTTTTTTTTTTTTGTGGTATTCATAGCTTGTTTAGACGTATTGTTGAAGTGACTACAGAACCCATGAAGCAGAGTGCCATTTAAGAAAATCATCTTTATCTTATTGGTCTCTTTTTTCCCCATTTTCAATCACTGAAAAGTGTTTATGTTGTGATATCTTTGTGTTTCAGGCTAGTGTTGATGCTGAGAGTGTAGGAAACTGTCCTTTCTGTCAGAGGCTCTTCATGATCCTTTGGTTGAAGGGGGTCAACTTTACCCTCACCACTGTGGACATGAGGAGGTGAGAGCATATTTTCTCCAGGATGTTCATTTTGTCATAGTGTGTGGATTTTGGTCTTGGGTTTTAAGAGAGGGAATTGTGTGCAGGCCTTTTAACTTTACAAATCTTTTGATTCTCTGTCCTATGCCTGTCTTCCTGTCCACCCTGTCCTTCTGGGAGTAATTGGGAGTATCATCACAGAACTTATACATCCAGTCTCTGTAAAAAATAAAAATAAATAAATCAAAAACAGGCCAATGATTCAGATTCAGGTAGTTTGTTTATGGATAAAATAAAAAAATAATCATGAATATAAAGTTCTTTGTCAAGAATCCTGAAGTCAGTGAGAAAGAATGTGCTTCCTCTTTTGGTTCTGCAGCTGCAGCTGTCTTCTGTTGCTTGCTCATAGGACTTTCTGTCTTTAGTTTTGTCACCAACATGTGGGAAAAAGCTTTATCAGGTGGAAATGGAATAATATTTTCCTCAAAAACTCTGGGATTGATTTTGAAACCTTTTTTGGTCATTGTTTTAATGTGAAGTGCCATCCAGTCAATTTCCCTGCATTTGGATGAAACTGGACAGATGTTATCTCTTTATACCTTACTAAATTAATCAAGCTGGTTCTGTTTCCTGTCACATTATCACTAAATGGTAGTGACATGGTGTCATTGGAAATCATGCATTCTTGCACCATCACACTGCCTCCATGTGTTTAACAGGTGGTATTGCATGTTGTTCGTATTTTATTTTAGAGCATATTGATAATAAGTACTTAAAATTAAAACAGAACCTATGGCTTAGTGGTAGTGCTTCTAGCTATCACACAGGATAGCTGCGTTCAAATCCTGGTTGCATCAGGAAGGGCAGCCGGCATAAAGCTTGTGTTAAATCAACCATGCCGATTATTCTGCTGTGGAAACCCTGAATAGGTAGCAGCTGAAAGAAGAAATCCAATGATTTTATTTTTCTTATTTTTACTCTCAGCCATCCGTATTTATATATCTATTTGGATAGAGTTGGAGCTAGAGTGATTACAAAAATGCAATATCAGCACTGGTTCTTGTGTTGGTGGTCACAGCTTAAAGGTTCTTGGTCAAAAGCCAGCTGGGGTCTATTTGTGAGAAATGTACATGTTCTCCATGTATCAGGTACTCCGCTGTTCTCATATAGTCCCAAAACATACATTTTCGGTTTACTGATAATTCAAATTCACTTCTGAAACCAGTCTGAGCCATACTTCTGAGCCTGTCCCAGCAATGAAGCACCTCCATGACCCTGATTGGTGATGAAGTTGGAAAATGACTAAATAAATGTAAGTCTTTGTTGGTTGTTGTCCTGTTGAAGGGCCCCTGATGTGCTTAAAGCTCTTGCTCCGGGCTCTCAGCCTCCTTTTCTGATCTTCAACGGTGAAGTCAAAACAGACACAAACAAGATTGAAGAGTTCCTGGAGGAGAACTTGGCACCACCACAGTGAGTGGACTGCATCCTGTCTTTATTCACACATATACACACAGAAATCTGTTTGAAGCCAGGTGTTAACAATCAAAACACATTAACAACACTATTTAGTTATTTATTCTTTTTTTTTTTTTAACTAATTGCAGGTATCCAAAATTGTGCTGTCGATACAAAGAATCCAATGGTGCAGGAGAGGACATTTTCAGAAAGTTTTCAGGGTACATCAAGAATCCCAATCCTGGGTTAAATGACAGTGAGTCAAATTTCAAAGATTTCCACAATAAAGATTTATGGAATGTGAATTGCTACATTTTTCTTTTTTTTTGATAAATGAAAGGCCATTGTTCATGTCTTTCCTTCAGTGCTCGAGAAAAAATTTCTTTCAACTCTGGTGAAGCTGAACATGTATCTTGAGACGCCTCTCCCCCACGAGCTGGACCAGAACCCAAATGCTAATGAATCCTCCCGTCTGTACCTGGATGGTGACAGTTTCACCTTGGCAGACTGCAACTTACTTCCCAAACTCAACATTGTGAAGGTCAAAAGAAGTTCAGAAGTCCTTTGTCTATTGATAAATAGAAAAGAAAAATACAAAAAACACTGTTTTTCATGGTAAAGAGATTGTAAGGGTCATTTGTGAACGATTTCCCCTAAACATTCATGAAATTTCTCTTCCCACAGGTGGTGTGTAAGAAGTACCGTGACTTTGAAATCCCCGCTGAGCTGAAAGGTCTGAAACGCTACCTAGACAATGCCTACAAACAAGACGAGTTTCGCTATACCTGCCCAAATGACTCAGAGATTCTCATTGCCTACCAATCTGTGGCCAAGTACCTGAACAAATAGATTAGGAGATCTATCTTCTAATCTATTTTGGCACCATGCACAAAAAAAAAAAAAAAAAAAAAAAAAATCAAGTAAAAAAAATCTAAAAAATGCAGAAAACATGGACAAGTGGTGACAAGCAGTCTGAAATCTGTACATAATATATTAAACTTGTGCCAAAATTATATGGGTCTTGATTGTTAAAGTATTTTCAGTTGCATGAATAAGCTCCTCAAAATCCAAACTGCTTTGAATTTTCAGTTAATATGGATTTTTTTCTTTTAGTCCTTCTAACTTATATAGGCTGAAACCTTTTTACTCTGACAAGCTGTAAGAGTAAAAAAAAACTGCTGAAAATTACACAAAACTTTTTTGTTGCTTCGTTGTATGTGTGTGTACTGCGAACGAGAATAATGGTAATCACAATTAATTTGTACTTTATATTTTCAGGTAAACACTAGTGTAGACATTATAAGACAGATGGTGTTGCAATGCTTTATTATTCCTGAAAAGTGTTTTACTAAAAAGCAGTAATCTTTGTATGCCTGAATGCCTTTACTGTGTGACAGAGTATACTAATAAAAGCATGAAAAGAAAGGATTTGTTGTTTATTTTAGAAAGACAATACTCTGAATGGATTTATTGGTAGCCCTAAAAATGATCATGAATTTTTGCTTTATTGTAATGTTTTAAACAAATTGTTTAACCTTAATTAGTATCACAGGCATCTTCAATATATTAAGCAACCATTTAGCTCGTTTAAAGGGAGAGAGCTTGCCACAGTGCAGGTTGAACACAAGCCAAACAATTTATGAATGTCGTTTGGGCTAATGAGACAAAACTTCAGGTTTTTTGTTTTTTTTTGGCTGATTCAAAAAAAATGACAGAAAAATATTGGACTATAAGACTTCTTAAATGATCCTCTAGCACATCTATAAAAAAATATGTGGAAAATGCATTAAGAGGGAGAAAAAGGAGAGATTCTCTACTGCTAAAGGTTGCATCACAAAAATGATGGATTCTATTAACTTCTGACATGTTCAAGTTATTTATTTGTAAGTGAGATAGTTGTGGGTTTCTTATTGTGATTTTTTTGGGAAATTATTATTTACTTTATTGTTTGTGGAAATGTCAGCAAGTTTGTTTACATATGTATGAGTCACCACTGTGTGATTCTATTTTAATTTAATTCTTCTAACATATATTTTGTAAAGATCTTATTCACTCAAATTAAACAGGCTGAAGGGAATGAAAAAAAATGCATATGGTCAGTATCAAAGGATTTATATGAAAAAGGTTTCATGCTTTGATGTATGAAATTGCATGAAAGTTGTCTGACACTGGTAATAATTCCATTCAAACAGCTTTGAGTTACTCTAAAACAAGCAAGGACTTGATTTTTCTCCACAAAGGAATGGCACTTCTTTTTTCAGTTTAATTAAATCATTTTAATAGCTGGGAATTTACAGAATCATCTCAAACGTGGATTTATCATTTGGATAAATTAACAAGTATTTCTTATTACACTGGTTCAAAACGCGATTTTAACAGACAGCAACCTCAAGTCCAAACTCCTAACAAACACAACAAACACTCAGTATTTGTTGAGACAGGGCATCCCACTTAAGCTTGTGCTGCGTAAACAATCTACTCATATGCCCATCCCACGTTCTGGTCATTTTAAAGTTTTCTTTACTCAACCTTAAATGCACGGCACATCAACTGTTTCCCATGCAATCACAACTGGTACACACGTCCTTAGAATAGTAATAAAATTGGCGACAAAAGATTTATTGATTTTTTTTTTTTGAAAACTCTGACCTCCCCCTTATAGCTCTTCACATCAGATGATCCCGAAACGACACATCAGTTCTTGTAATGCACTTACAATATCGTTATCAACTGTCCTTTTATTTGGAGCTTTATACATTCGCCTCACAAATAATAATACAAATAAAGTATTGCTAAGTGTTGTGTCTCAACAGCAATCCCAAAACAAGGAAAAAAAACAAATCCCAAAACAACAGGGCGCATGACTCGATTCTCATTGGATCCCTGGTACATGGGAAACCAAGGTAACAGCAAATAGGGGCGGGGCCAAGTGAGGAAATGATAAAGAAACTTTGTCAGCTATTTGCTAACTTAATCGTCTGTTTAACCATGTAGTCAGCGGCACGTAACACATTATGCGTCTTCATAGAGCGAACTTTGTTTTTCATTCACGGAGAATTTCAGAATGATTGGATATAAAGTTGCCTTTGGATATTTATTCTTAGTGCCAAGACGGTGGAGCTCACTGAGACAGCTGCTAGCTAATGTTATTGAAGCTAACGTTTGTTGACGTGGAGGATTTATTTAACCAGGTACAATTAACTCTATCAGTCATTTTGTGGTTGGTTAAATACACGTGCCTGTCATTTGCTGTTGTGCCATGGCGTTTAATTTAAATATTGCCTCGAAGATATTTTGACGAGAGTGGTTTTCAAATGCCGCTAATGTACACCCGGGTTCCTCTTCTTATGGTTCTCTTTTTCGCCGAAACAACTTGGGACACTTCCATTACATTTCATACACATTATATAGGGTCCTTCTTTCCCTATAACACAAATCTCCTTTGTGCCCACAGTTTACGTTGTATTTATTTGTGAGTCTTATACTTAGCAGATATTCTTATTTTACAGGATGGAGTGTCATGAAGATGATGAAAACCAGTGGGCCAGTTCAGTAAGCACCACAGGTTTAAAATTTATATTAAAGAAGAGACGTAAGAAGCAGTAACCTTACATTAATAGTGACAATTTCACAGGCAGATTAAAGCTATACTTGTGAAACTTTGATAAACTGGACTTTTGAGCTAGTGATAACCTAAATTACGTTTAGGTGGTGATGAACAGCAGGAGTAACTTGAAAGCACGAGTGCAACAGTTTGTGGAGGAGAGGATGCAAACCACCATGGTATGAAATATACATTTATTGACAGCTTATGATTTGTCTAAGTAATGATGACAACTGCCCTGAATACATTTTTATCTGGCTTGGTGGATTTCTCATGAATGGGGGATTTGTTTGTTTTTTTTTTTTTTTTTGGATTGGTGTTGAAAATTTCAATAGTTTTATTTCATTCATTTTTTTCCCATGTCAAATCCTGCTTAGAATCACCACCCATTGTTTAACTGACACAACATTTGACTTTGAAAGCTGATGTTATAAATGGATGGTTTATATGTCTTGTGTGTAGCTACAAAACAGTGCTTCCTCGTGTGACCACACTTTTATTCCCCTCATCTGTTGTTTAGCTCACAGGTGTACTGATAGGAGCTGCTGTCGCCGTGTCAATGATTGGGATTTTGGTGCTTTTCCTTTACAGGAGATACAAACTTGCTCGTGAGTCATCCAACCTCATTCTGAGATTCATGTCTATTGTAGTGTGTGTGTGTGTATGTGTGTGTCTATGTATATATGTCAAATAATACTTATGTATTATTTGAATATCAAACAATGTTAACCTTGAAGAAAACTGTATATTCCTTCATTTTATCTTCACATAACTTAATCTACTTTTTATTTCTGGATTCTTTAACAAGGTGAACAACAGCCTGGTGTGCCTAAATATCGCTTCAGAAAACGAGATAAAGTGCTCTTCTATGGAAGGAAGATAATGCGAAAGGTGTTGCCCGCTCCCACTTCAGTTGATAACTTTTGAAGATAGACATTTATGATCTGGTAGATTATTATCAGACATTAAAAGAATAGATTTAAGTATGTAGGCTGACTATTCTGGAAACATTTATACATTTTCTATGCATCAAACAAAATGTAATACATTTTGCCATAGATGTGTTCATATCTTCTTACAGTTCTATGTAAAAGATGCCCTAATGACAATGTAGCCATATAGTTTCTTGTCATTTCCATTGTTATAATGCAGTAAGATAAAATACAGTCAGACTAAAATTACTTAGGTGCTTAGGGTTAGGGTTAGCTAAACTATGAATCATGATATGTATATATACTTAAAAAAGCCATTTAAAAAAGTTTTTTTTTAATTTTTCTATACCTTGCCCCACCTAGAATAACAAACCTCATTGTGTTTCCCTTTTCTCAGGTCCAGACCCTGTCCTCAACTCCTCCTCCCTCCTCTACCTCAGTATCAAAGCAACCACGCATACGTAAAAGAACCAAAGTTCTGAACATAGCTCACAAGTATGTACCATTAACAAACTTGTAGTTCTTTCAAAATGTATTTTGAGTCTCCTCATGTGTTGATAATTGGGTTTCATTTTGGCTTGTAAATACTTTTTTTTTTTCTTTTTTTTTTTTATTCTAACAGAATTCTGAGGATCCGGAAAGAACCTCCCACCTTACAGCCTAAGGAACCCCCTCCTTCCTTGCTAGAGGCTGACCTAACAGAGTTTGATGTACAAAGCTCAAATCTGCCATCAGAGGTTCTTTATATGCTGAAAAATGTCAGGTAAATAAATACACAACATTTCTCACATATTTTGTCCTCAATGGTTTCTTTTAATAATGTTTATGTTTGGTTTGGCAACTTCTTATAGGGTTTTGGGTCACTTTGAGAAGCCATTGTTTCTGGAGTTATGTCGCCACATGGTGTTGATAGAGCTGCAGGAGGGGGAAGGCCTGTTTAGACCAGGAGATGATGACGACAGCATCTTTGTGGTCCAAGATGGCCGACTTGAGCTCAGCATACAAGAGAATGTATGTGACTGGCATTTCTGGTTGACCTTCCTGTTGGTTAATGCAGAAATGTTAACATTATTTGAAGCCTGATCTGTTGTTTCACATATCAGTGAGTAATTAATGCCTTTGCATTAAATACTCAAGTTAAAACTAGGAACATCACCACAATGGTTCTAGTGGTTATTTATTTATTTTTAATAATTATATAATTTATTTATTTCTGTAATGAAGTATGAAGCTGGGAATCACTCTGTTCTATATGCAATGACTGTTTGTTCTCCCTGCATTTTTCCATCATCAATCTACATAGCTGATGGAAAAATATGAACAGCTGAAGGCACCAAGGCAATTTTTAGTCAGATCTGTTTTACATCTTATTTATTTTAAATCATCATATTAATTGAGTTTTTTTTTTCCTTCATTAGGATGGTACAGAACCAGTCGTGAAGGATGTGCTCCCAGGTGACAGTGTCCACAGCCTGCTCAGTATTCTGGACATCATCACTGTGAGTTCCTATTTATTCCCATATTGCACATCAGACTAGGGCCTGTCCTCATTAGCTCTCTTATCTGGTTATGTCACTTCATTTATTTGATCCACTGTGACAAAATACCTGAGGCTAAACAAATACATTTGCGTATTTTGTTTGGTGTCATGCCTTATTTTAGTTCCACTCAAGAAAATGTGTTTATTTAATGCTGCAGCATTTGTACTCAATCCCTATGATGAAAATTCTAAGAAGGATAATCCTGAGAACTGATCCTAAATCTCACGGATCCTTTGCTTGGAGTGGAATGTACTTAAAACTGAATAATGAATTGAAACAGCACAAAGTAGGAAAATCAAGATTTGAAAATTTCAGGATACAAACTTAAACAGCCCACCTTGTGTATAAACAAACATTTTAAAGCTCTTTCATACTTATTTTTACAACAAATCTGGTGTGTAAAAATATAATGTATCTTATTAATCCATTAGTCCATTTTAGTCCATGTAACTACACTAAGCACACATCTAATTAAATGGATATCATCAGTACTGATGTCATGGATAGTAATAGTCATTACTATCCATTTTAATTTTCATTTTTTAACATTTTTGTGACATCACTGTCAGTCTTTGAAACTGAATGTGTTGATATTCCAGGGTTATCCAGCACCATATAAGACTGTATCTGCACGAGCAGCAACTCGCTCCACCATCTTACGTTTACCTGCAACAGCATTTGAGTCAGTTTTTAAGAAATACCCAGAGACACTTGTGCGTGTAATTCAGGTAAGAGATCTTCCAACAATAACCTTTCAGTGTAAGTTATTACTTTGATTCTGATCTAAATTTGAAATGAATACATGTGCATTATACTATGTTAACTTGTGTCTGATTTTATGTGCAGATAATAATGGTGCGCCTCCAGAGAGTGACCTTTTTGGCCTTACATAACTATCTAGGCTTAACAACTGAGCTCTTCAATCCAGTAAGCGAGAAATGATTTAAACTCAGTAATATTTTATTTATGCCAAAGAGAGAGGGGCACATGGACACTTGGCTATACACATAGAAGCAAGCTAATTTACACAACATTAAGTATCCGTCCATCCATTCATTAGTGTTTTATTATCCAAATTCATTTTGTGGGGGCAGCTGTTTAACCAGAGAGGCCCAGACCTCCCTCTCCCTGGCCACCTCATCCAGCTCTTCCAGAAAAATACAAAGGTGTTCCCAGGCCAGCTGAGACATATAGAGCCTGATTCAGAAGCTATTTTGGATTGCAGAATTTAATTTCCCTACAACCCAATGGAGACCTGACCTAAATTGAAATGTCTGTTTTTGTTGCTTGGTTGGCAGGACAGCCAGCCTGTGCCTTTGTCTAGCATAAACAGTGTGATGGCTGAGGCAGTTTCTGGAAAGATAACTCGTCGTCTCCACTTCCAGGATGAGTTGCCTGCTGGTACCATAGAGAGCACTGTTGAACCAGGTCAAGCAGATATACACTACTCACAAACATTTCAAATTTTTTTTTTTTTGTTTTTGGAAATTAATCCAAAGCTGACACCTTATATTAAACAGATGGTGTAAGAGATAGTCCTTCAAACAATTACAGAAGGGTGCGATCTGTCTCAATGCCCACTGACAGTGCAGGTAGGTCTATTCACATCAGCAAATTGCTTGTGGCTGCATTTACAATCCTGCACAGAATTACATAGATGTATGTACACTCATAATTTTTGTTGTATTTTTTCAGTGACAGGGAATGACTTGAACATGGCCTGTGAACGAGCTCGAGTCACTATTGAGGAAGCTCCATCCAGTCCTGTCACTCACAAAGTAAGATCTTCTTGTTTTGTTACTCCACCTGTTTACAGTGAAGTGACTTGAGAGATCTGATGTGTAGACATCAGACAATGACCCAACATCTGCTGCATCTTGTGGTGCTACTGATTTGGTCCTCCCATCTAAATCGCTCCCTTGTCCCTGTCTGTAGTCCAATCTAAAGAAGAATGTGACGATGCAACACACACCATCTGAAGTGTTTCATTACACTGACAGTGGGGGGCAATCTGATGCTATCCATCTTAGTAAGAGCAGCACAATCCTCCAGGCTGCTAAGAAGGATCTTCTGGGAGTCATTCAACTACAGGTAATCAGGTCAATGTGTACTTTGCTTGTTTGTTTGGGTACTTATTTGTTTGTTTGATTGTTTGTTTATTTTGCAGGATCCCAGTCTACTTGAAGGAAGAGTGACACTTCACCATGTCAAAGCTGGTTCTGTAGTAGCTCGTCAGGGAGACCAGGTTAGAGCAACAAAATACGAAATGGTTCCAGTTTCCGTTCTCATTTTTTATTACTCTATTGTGTAAGAGTTCCTTAATTTTTACTGTCATAATTGAAATTCTTTTATTAAATGTGGGGTAGGTGTTCTTTGAAAAAACGGTTCCAGCAATCCAGCTCAAGTGAGATTTTGAAAATATACACTGCCTCCCTCCTCCCAAAGGCTCCGCCTCCTCCTCTTCACCTCACCCCTCGAAACCACGCCTTCACACAATTCACTACATGAACCGCAGGGAGGGCGGGAGTGGTGGGTGGGAGTGCATTGATATTTGATGGACGTATTAGGCAGCCAGTAGATCACTATTTTGATTGGTCAGAGTTTTTCTCTGATTATACCCTCTAGACTGGACCAAAATGTTTCGTTTTTTTTGCAAACATTTTATTTCAGTGGGTGCAATGGGAATGTGAAAAGGTTTTCAGGCAATATTGTAAAAAGTGCTGCAAAAAAAGAACACCTACCCCACCTTTTAAACTGTTTTTCATCTATTGTAGATGCCTCTTTTGAATAGTTTAGAGGTATAACATGATGTTTAAGTTAAACTGATTTAGCTTTGTACTTGAACAATTACTTTGAACAAGTAAGTAGTGTTTTGAAGATTTTTTTTTTTTAAGCAGAATCTGTCCTTACTGATGTACAAGAGATGACAGAGCTTGTGTTCCTAAAGCAAACATCAGCCAGTCTGAAAGATTTACTTGGAAAAACAACTTTTCTTTTATTTCTCCAGCATATTGTTTGTGTTTCTCTCATCAACAAAAATACTGAAATCTAAGACAAGACATCGATACACAGACTTCATAAATGATAGTATTTGATTACACGTAGTTTGATTCTCTCAGTTGTGCTTGCTTTGTGTTTTAGGAGGTGAGCATCCAGTTCGTGATTTCAGGCCTTCTTCATGTTTACCAACGGATGATTGACCGTGAAGAAGAGACTCGTCTTTTTGTGACACACCCCGGGGAGCTCGTTGGTCAGCTTGCTGTCTTGACTGGGGAACCCCTCATTTTCACTGTGAGAGCTCAGCGAGACTGCAGCTTCCTCTCCATTTCAAAAACCCACTTTTATGAGTGAGTCAAATGGACACAGTTATTCATGAAACTTCACGACACCCAATAAACATTCAGTAATATTAGTTGTACTTTCAAATTGTTTGTCTGCAAATGAAGGTGTGGTAATGTGACAACCAGTGCAAAAAAGAACAAACCCACTTATCTAAGAAAAGAAAGATGTCAATTATTACTGGGAAAGAGATTGTGAGGGGACGTATCTTGATGGATTCACTTGAATTCAATCTTCATCTTTGTGAGCTTCAATTTTTGGGCGGATGGCCCCCCCCAATTCCTAAGCACCTCCGATAATGTGGATGAAATGGTGGTTAGATGGCCAGAGCTTGTTACAGCAAAGCAGCCCCGACCACGACATCTGGACTTCTAAGTCTCACAGTTGTATAATCAGATTTTGCAAGTAATTTTGAAAATAAAAGTCCTGTTTTATTAGGTTCATTTTAACACCTTAATCTCACAGTTTTGTTAAAATTAAGTTCAAAACTCTGTATCTTTACTGATGTTTAAAAAGACAGGTTTTATTGGGGTATTCTGCTTTTCCTTCATGACTGCGTGTTCAACATAGACATGTAATGTTTTAAGCTATAAACTTGAGAGGGCATTTGCATACAATGAATATGTTTTAACTGAATGACATTAATTTGTGAGTTTTCTTTTTCTTTTCCATTTCTTTTTATTTTTACCATTTGTTCATTATTAAGGATAATGCGCGTGGAGCCAAAAGTAGTCCTGAATGTTGCTCACACAGTGTCAAGGAGGATGTCATCATTTGTCAGACAGATAGACTTTGCTCTTGACTGGATGGCTGTGGAAGCTGGCAGAGCCGTTTACAGGTATTTCTCTTTAAATATTTGCCAGCCCCATAGATGTCATTGTAAATGCATGTGTGAGCAGACAGTTGTAAATGCTAAATGTAAGTTTCTAATCTCGACAATTAAAAGTCATATTTACATTTTTCAGACAGGGAGAGAAATCGGACAGCACTTTCATCGTGCTGAGTGGTCGGCCTGCGGTCAGTGATCATGAAGGAGGATGGCAAGAAAGAGCTGATAGGAGAGTATGGACGTGGCGACCTGATTGGAGTGGTAAGGATCCTGACAGGAATGCGGAAGACAATTTATAGCTGGGGGTAAAAAAAAAAAAAAGACAAAAACAAACAAAACTTTTAACATTAATGACTAAAATATATACTATGAATATTTAAATTTTGTTTCTTCTTCAAAGTAAAGTAAAACTTTTACAGTATTAAAAAATCCATGAAGACACATTAATTCATTTATTCAATAATGATAATTTGTAGAAATAAACTGACAACAGATTCCCATAAACATAACTATTTCTTCCTTGGAAATGTTCTGCTTTATCTTGGAGTTTCTGGCATCTGCCTCTTTTGTAGAATATATTACACTGGTTGAAATCAGGTGACATCCTTTGGCAATTGAGGATATTCCACCTTTTCATTGTGAAAGACTGTTTGCTTTGCTTATGCATTCAGAATCTTTTCCCTAAACTGAAATTTTATCACATGAACACTAATACATTTGGCTGAGTCTGAACACAGACATCTTCTTACTGTATATCACTGACAGATTTTTGCTTCTGCTTTGAAATGAAAGCTTGCACTTAGCACCACATGTCAACTCCTTTTGTGTATGATATACAGCTGAAGTGTTATATAACCTTCAAAATGTGGGAAATGAGTAGTTCTTTTGATTCCGATTTAAAGCACAGATGACAATGTGGTATCCAGTATTTTTGCTTCATAATTTACTTGCTGTCCAAATGCTTAACAGTTTGGACGATATAATGTTGGATGTGCAAACGATTTTCTTTTTTTTTTTTTTTTTTAAGTCATAAAAATAAAATCTGTGTTTAAAAATGAATGTCATGGACAGACTTTAGAGATCTTTAAGCAAACTGATTAAAAGGGAGCTCTGTTATGCTCCCTTTGTATTTAAATTTGTATTTAAAGATATTTGTTATTACTCTGGCTGTATATGTGTCGTATGCTGTTTGATGAATTTGGAACACATTCAGAATCACCCAGACTGTTGTGAAGCAGAAGTGCCTTTAACTCATTAACACTGTTTTTCTTCATGTTGGCCTTGGTGGTCTAAAATGGATACTAGCTGTTTATGTTTTGACCACCTTTTATAATACAAAGTCACTTGGTTTCACACATTTATTTTCCTATTTGCTAGTCCGGTTGGCCTCTGGCACATTTCTAATAATGATTGGGCTGATCAATGTAGTGATGACTGTTACTTGAAGCAGTAAAATGTCATTTTGTCATTGCAGCTTCTGTAGTGGAAAATAATCTCATTTCTGTTTTGTGAAAATAAGATTTTTATAGATGTGTCTGACACTCAGAGGTATATTTAGCCCTGCTGTATTGACATCAGCTCTGTTTTTAAGGTCTGGTAATCTTGTAAAATGATCAGGTTTTTTTTAAACCTAAACCAAAATCTTTTTAAACTTGAAGGAGACAGGCTGTGGCCATTTTTGTATATAATTTGACATGATCTACTCTGTCCACTGATTTCTACATCGACATCTACCCCCAATCATGCTTTCTGCTGGTAAAGAGAAAATAATCAGGCAATTTATGGTTTGGAACAAGCTCTAAGGTTTTGCTTAGAGCTTAAATCATTTCTGAAACATTTCATTATAAACTAAAGGTTTTCCACTCTGCTTTAATAGCCTCTGTAGCTGGAGGCTAATTTTCTCATAATGTATCCCCTTTAAACTGCATGCATACGTGCACATTACATACTTATGGTATGTAATGTACTGATGGTATGTACTTCATAGGCAATTTTGTTTTAATTATCATTATTATTTATTTATGTTTCCTTTTTTTTTTTTTTAACCACATAGCAACTTGTATATTTTATCTTGTAAGGTGGAGGCCCTAACCCATCAGAACAGAGCAACCACTGTCCATGCTGTGCGGGACTCTGAACTGGCCAAGTTACCAGAGGGAGCTCTCAGCTCCATCAAGAGGAAGTTCCCACAGGTGTCCCCGATTTAACTTCAAGTTTTAAATTAATGTGAATGAATTGATCATATTCAGTTCAATTCAATATACTTTATAAATCCCCAAAGGGAAAGTAATTTATATTATGAAAACATCATTTACTAAGATGTGATTAGAGCATGTCAAGATTTCTGAAAGCTACCTTTGACAAATTTTTTTTTTGTTTTTTAACTCAACATTTGTAAATCAAAACAAATTTTCTACAAGTGAACTTCAAAGGAAGCATTTGCTCTTCATGTTAATAAAATAACAGCTGATAACATCAAATTAACAGAAATAATTATCAAGTGTCTCTGACTCTCAGGTTGTCACTCGGTTGATCCATTTACTTGGTCAGAAGATCCTTCAGCAGGTTAACGGCCCTCTGACAGGTGTGTATGCATTATCTGTAATATTTTGTTTGTGCTTATGCCATTACAACACATCTGTGTGTATGTTGCTCTTTCCTTGCGCTTATGTGTCTTTGAACTGTTCAGCTGCTTTTTGCTTTGTTAATACGAAAGTTACTGTTGAGGGAGAGTTTTACTAATTTGCAATTTCTGTCCAGCTCGCAGTTTGGCTCTCAATACTCCAGGAAGCAAGTGGGATGCTGGGAATCAAGCCTCCAATCTGTCCACAGTGGCAGTTCTGCCTGTTTCAGAAGAGGTACCTTTGACTGCCTTCACTCTGGAGCTGCAGCATGCACTCATTGCTATAGGTAAGCAAAAATATACAGGACCTCAGTTTATGTTTATGTTTAAATAACTGTTCCCACATATAAGTAAGTACATTTAAAGAAAACTGTTGATTTAAAAAATCTTCAGTGCACATATTTCCATTTATACGTTTAAGCAAATAAACTACGCTACACAGGATGATCCTTCTCACATGAGTGATATTACATTATTATTTGCAGCTTTGTTTTATTCTGGGACTGAAGTGTAGAAAAGGTCTGTTCCTGTGACTCCAAAGCTGTGCATGTGACAGAAGATCCAAATTATCATTAATTAAGGAATCAGGTTTTCACTACAACAAGCTTTTCAAGGCTTTAGAGTGATGTTTAGAAAGCTTACAGTCTGGATGCATGTATGTTTTTGAAGGTTTGGAACACAACAAACAGCTGAAAGAGTTAAGTAATGTTGCTGTGTTGACAGTGTAGCACCTTTCAGTGTTTTGAGTTAATATTTTGTCTAAAAGCTTTTTATCTATTTATAAGAAAATGATGCATGATTGATTAAAAAAAAAAAAGACCTGATGTGAGTGAAGGATTGGCAGTGACCAATCATATTACTTTGGATTTGTTTTGAGGCTGGTGCTCTTGGGAAACCATTGACAGTAACTGTGCTCTGATCTCATGTAGGACCCACACTCCTGCTGACCAGTGGCATTATCAAACAGAGACTTGGAGCTGCAGCACTCGACAAGTACAGTATATCTGAGATATATGTTTTTTGGATGTTTTCATTTGTTATGCATTATAGTCTCTTCAGCACACCTCAGATAAAATTTAATTTTTTTAAATTTTATTTTCTTTGAGCCTCTTGTCCTTTTTAAAATTCTGTTCAAGTATATTTTATTGACACATAAGAAAAAATTGATCTACATTGTATGTGTGTGTGTGTCATCAATGGGATCCTTACCTCTTCAGTGTCCATGAGTACCGTTTATCCAGCTGGCTGGGTCAGCAAGAAGACATTCATCGCATAGTTCTTTACCAGACTGACTACACATTGACCCCATGGACTCAGCGGTGCATCCGTCAGGCTGACTGCATCATTATTGTGGGACTAGGGGAGCAGGACCCTGCTGTTGGGGAGGTGAGGTTTGAGGGGTGCAGTTAGCAGTGGGAATAGTGGAAGAGGGAGGTTAAATTGGTAGGGGTACCTCTTGATAATAAAATGTTAGATTCCAGCGTTCATTTGATCAGTTTCACTCTGCATTTGAATATTGTTTTGTCAGTTAATAATTAACTAGTCGATTAATTCATCCTAATTACACTTAATTGTTGTTTTCGACACTTCCAATTTTACCTCTAGGATATCCCAAATAATTATATTATCCTTTTTTTTCTCGATTCCTTATGTTATCTACCAATCAAGCATGTTGTTAGAACAACTGAAAGTTGTTCATGCACTGGCCAAGTAGTCAGCCTGACTGATGGGGCAATGCACCTCTAGTACAAGGCATCAAATGGCAGCATTTATGTTTAAAGATATGCATGGTCCCTGCGATGGACTGGCGACCTGTCCAGGGTGTACCCCTTCCTTTCACCCGAAGAGAGCTGGGATAGACTCCAGCAGATCCCCGTGACCCTGCAGAGGATTAGGTGGCCATAGATGATGGATGGATATGCATGCTCCCTTTTTAAATAATTGAAAGAGTTTTGTGTTTCTCTTTTTTAAGTGCAGCTTGCTGACTACTTTGCCGGTGCACAAATAAAACACATTTTAGTGAAGGCTATTATTAATCATGTGAATTGGAGAATGATGATCATCAAAGTGATTGTAGCTTGGGAAAGAGAAACTGATGAAAATTGTGAATGATAAAAGGTTTAAAACACCTGTGCTGAAATGCCTTCCCTCTAGCTTGAGCGCATGCTGGAAGGAAGTGCAGTGCGTGCCCAGAAGCAGCTAGTGCTGCTGCACAGAGAAGACGGACCTCCACCCCAAGGAACTGTCGAGTGGCTGAACATGCGAAGCTGGATCTCCAGACACCTTCACCTCTCTTGTCCCCGAAGGGTCTTCTCCAAAAGGAGTCTGCCAAAGCTGGTCAGAAGATTTTTTTTTTATTTTCTTCCCAAATTCCCAGTCTGATAAGTTTTACATGTACACATATAAGCGCTGATCCCATTTAGCTCATCAACCTTTAGAGTATAATTTATTCATTTTTTTGTCCCAAAATTGTATTTTATTTTATTTTTCTTCATATTCTAAAAAAAACTTACTCTTTGTCTATACTTTTATAATAGTTACTTTTGCTTTTTTCCAGTTGGAGCTCTATCAGCGTGTGTTTGAGAAGCCAGCAGACCGCCACTCTGACTTCTCACGTCTGGCTCGCGTTCTCACAGGCAATGCCATTGCTCTTATCCTCGGAGGAGGCGGTGCCAGGTAAAATTTCTAGTTAGTTTAAAAAATTTTTTTAAGATGGTATATTGCATAATATTGTAATCCAAGACAAAAAAACAGAAAAAATTTCACATAGACCTCGGGTCAGAATATTGTCAGGGTGGCTGCATGATGCTCCTCACTGAAGTTGAGTTATTAGAAAACTGCCCCCTTACAAACTGAGAAAAACACTTCCACTAAGATCACAAGGAAAGGGAATTAGATGTCAACCAGAACACCAAGCAATAAATGCGCTATTGGATGTGAAAGGCAAGGAACAGCAATACAGATGACTAAGACTAGTTAGCAACAATGGAATAAACTATGCAAGCTTTGGCTGGAGAAGTGGCTGAACTGGGACTGACGCTGGTTGAATTAAGAGGATTTCACAAAGAAAACAAAGGACCATTACAGACCATTTAAGGGAGAAATTTCAAAGGTGAATACCAGACTGTATGTATGTGACATTGAATATTTTCAAACCTCCAGAGCCTCTGATGGAGCAGATACAGCTAGTGACTTTAAATAAAACCAATAGGTGAGCGAGGAAGGGCCAGCTCACGCCAGATGAGACTGAAATTAGAAATTATAGCAATACCACTACTGACAATACTGTTCTAGAGTGGGATGGTCCAGCATGTCTTTTAATACCACTTTGTCCCGCTAGAGGTGGAATTTGTTGTGTCTTTTTTCAGGGGCTGATGCATGAACTTTCTTGTGATATAATCCCCCCCATGTGGTCAGATGTTTTACTCCTTTACACAGTGGCTTTAAAAATGGAAAACCTTAGAAAAGCAACATGGACAAAGATATTTAGACTTTTACATTAGCCTCTTCTAAATATCAGTGGGAAATTAAAGCTGGAAAATGAATTCAGATTGAATGCCTGAAATAATGTAAATGTTTTATCTAATGAATGGACTTTAGTAATTTTCTCAATTTTGAAAAGAACAAAATAATGCAATCGCATGAATTTGGATCCTTAGGATTTTATGGTCTGAAAATACCATCATTCTCATTTTTGGTTCTTAATCATACTTTTGCAAGAGTCTGTCTCCTTCCTTTTAGTCACAGTTGTTTCTGTGTAATTTTCCCCACCTTCCTGATCAGGGGTTGCTCCCAGGTGGGTGTAATGCGAGCGGTCTGCGAGGCTGGCATCCCAGTGGACCTAATTGGTGGGACTTCAATCGGTTCTCTGATGGGGGCACTATATGCTGAAGACCGTAGCCACAGTCGCATGAGGATGAGGGCCAGAGAATGGGCAATGGTGAGACTGCAACATGACGGTAGTTGTGTGTTGGAACCAAATCTTCTTGGTAGACCTGGTGATATTTTTGTTTTGTTGTCCATAAAATGCATCATATATGTTCCTACTTGTCTTCAAAAAACCAATTTATGTCCCTTTTCAGGTTGGTATAAGAAGTACAGGAGATTTTTTTTTTCCATCATTTAGGTGACACAGAATAGTTAAGAAAGATGGGGCCAGAAGTCCATGGATGATGTTAAAATAAGCAGTTTTCTGAACTTGATTTTGAATTAATATGATGTTTGATGCCTTAATCAAATATTGATAATGTATTTAAATCAGATGGTTGCAGATTTCCCCATGTGAAATTAACAAAGTGATAACAATATTTACTAATATTCAAGATTTTTCAATGAATTGTTAATCTCTGGCTCTCCCTATAGGAAATGACTTCAGTGTTTAAGAGGTTTCTGGATTTGACATATCCAGTAACTTCCATGTTTTCTGGGGCTGCCTTCAACTCGAGCATCAACAATGTCTTCAAAAGCAAACAGATCGAGGTGAGTGTCATAAGAATAACAGTACATTCACTCGAACAATATGAACTGAAATGGAGATAATGGCCAGATAATACATAAACGTTGTAATCTCACATATCAAAAACTGTTTTGATATCTTTTGATATGATGTTCTGTGTATGCAGGACCTTTGGATTCCATATTTTAATATCACTACTGACATCACTGCTTCAACCATGAGAGTACACACTGATGGTAAGTATTATGTGCATTGCTCTTTTGTTTTTATAGTAGTTGTTGTCTGCTTAAAAAGTCAGTTCATTCAAATTTTTTAACAAGTGTGCTCAAAGTATGCTTAAAAGTAATAAAACCTGAAGCATTTTCCTATTTGTTGCTTGAGGTTCTCTGTGGCGGTATGTTCGTGCCAGCATGTCTCTGTCGGGTTATCTGCCTCCTCTCTGTGACCCCAAAGATGGACACCTGCTGATGGACGGAGGATACATCAACAACCTTCCTGGTTAGCAAAACTCTTCTTGCTTTTAATACGTCATCAGGAATGGTATTACGTTAGTATTTTGTCCCTCATTTCGTTGATATGTTCACTTGCGTTACATTGTGTTTACATTTAACAATGTTCTCTTCTTGTCCTGCCTTGTGGATCTTATTCTTTTGACTCTTCCAGCTGATGTTGCACGGTCCATGGGAGCCAAGGTGGTGATAGCTATTGATGTGGGCAGCCGGGATGAAACCAATCTCACTAATTATGGAGATTCACTCTCCGGCTGGTGGCTACTATGGAAACGCCTCAACCCCCTAGCTGAGAAAGTTAAGGTGATGAATTGATTTACAATGTTTCACTGAGTATGTTTCAAAAATACATTTGACCTGTGAATAACTATCGGGACATTTCCTTGAGGTGTTTTTTTAGTGATCATTAAACTAATTTCAACAGGTGTTGAACATGGCGGAGATTCAGACTCGGCTGGCCTATGTGTGCTGTGTGAGGCATCTTGAGTCTGTCAAGAACAGTGACTACTGTGAATATATCAGGCCTCCTATTGACAGATATCGTACTCTGGAGTTTGGCAAGTTTGATGAGATTGCTGTAAGTTGAAGATGGATTTTTCTCTTCAGCTCATTGCTCTATCTTTGATCCACAATTTTAACATTGTTAATTTTAGCCACAATAAATCTCTGTTTCACATTTCAGCATAGCTTTTTATCAGTGTAAGCCAGTAGCATATAAAATTAAACTAATGTGAAAATATTTGTGTATTATAGGAAGTGGGTTACCAGCATGGCAAGACTGTGTTTGATGTGTGGAGGCGCAGTGATGTCATCGACAAAATGTTGAAAGACAGACACCAAGAGCAGTTCCACAACACTCAAAACAAGAACAATGTAAGGCTGGTTGTAGAGATCAGTACATGGAAATCCTGTAGAGTATTTGACAAGCAAGCCAGATCATGAAAATGGATCCTATACTGTATTTTTCTCTCAGCAATGCTAATGAAAACATGTCTTACAAATAAGACATTGAGGAGTGGGGGGGGGGGGGGGGGGGGTATTTGTCTGACTGATGGGTCCAGTGACCAGGATGGTCACTATGCATGGTGCTTTGTGGCTTAAACTACAATGGTGGACTTAAAGTGGAAGGATTTTCTCTAAAATAAAAAGGAAGTATTGAGTATTTTCCATATAATATTTGCACATCCAATGCCGATTTTAATTTTTATCAGAGTTGTTTTTAAGGATTAAAGTTATGCATTAATAAGATGGAAGCACCTTTGAGATCCAGTTGAGTGGCCTGAGCATTAACCAGTTGAAAGGATCTTTGAATTCTGAATTAAATCCTCAAATCTTTCCGTGCGATTTTCTTCAAGGTACAAAAACTCAAGATAGCGCAAGCTAAATGTCAATTTAAGGCTTTAAAATGAGAATCCACAAACCAATGGCTGATGTCATAGTTGCTCCATGTCATCCGTCTTTTATATCCAGTCATGTGTGTGTTCTTTACAGGTGGTGACATGTCCCAATGCTTCCTTCACTGACTTGGCAGAAATTGTATCCCGCATTGAGCCTGTTAAACCTGTCCTGGTGGATGGTAAAACTGCTGAAACACTCTTAAACATCATCACTTTCAGCCACACACTTGATCCCATTAAAAACCTGTTGACACAATGTTGGGAAGATAAATTTTTACCTTTTTTTTGACTTGGCAATTTTATTTTCCCTCTTAATTGAGAAATTAATATTATTTACGTAAATGTGAGTAAACAAGGAGGTGTAAAGTATATTAATGTAAAGTAAGCATACAATACAGATGTGAAACGGGGACTGTGCAAGTGTGAAACCTTATGAAACCGCCCAAGTTGAACCTAAACTGAAACTTAAAATAGCAGCTGCTGTCTGCCCCCCCCCCAAATCTGTGCATTTCTGCTTTTACCTTCACTGTTTGCTCACTTTTTCACTTTTCACAGTGTTTCACATTTTGTGGTTCTGACTAATTCACTTCCCATTTGCATGTCACCTGTTCCACATATTCCATCTATTTCACACTCAATGTGCTTCAGTGCATCCTGTCCTCCACTGTTTCCCTTCAGAGGAGTCAGACTACCACACTGACTATGAAGAAGAGGCATTGGAGAGTGCTTTGTCTGACATGGAGATGTACAGTCACTATGGAGAGCACACTGAAGGGGAAGAGACTGCTGACACGGTGTGAACTGCTGCTTCTATCTTTAGATGGTTAAGGGACTTCTCTTATTATTAGTTATACATTTTTATCCATCTGTGAGGCAAGTTTGTTGGGGTAAATTATTTATTTCCATCTAAGAGTTGATACTATACTTTTTAAGTGTTTTTTAGAAGGAATGTGTTTTTGTGTAGACAAGACAGATGGAAATGAAAAAAATTGGACTAAAGTTACTCGATGCATGTAAAACAAAAAGATTTGCATTCTCACAACAGCAATAATGCCATGGAGGGTAAATAGAACAACATGACTAAAGGTTTAATTTCCTGGAAAACATTTGAAATTTCTCGTTTGACCCTGCGCTCAGCGGGAAATATTTAAAATTGTAGAATTTCAACAAAGCTGGTGCAGAGCAGGTTGTGGTGCTTGATCAGCTGACCAGTTGGGCAAAATTGCTTTTACAGGTAGCTTGCTATTTTTAGTTATTATTATTATTATTATTATTATAGCTTTTTTGCCCCCAAAGGAATTCCTAAAATATGCATAACACTCACCCAGGTGTTTTGGTCCTTTGGCTGTAAACTGCAATAATTTGAAATGAGTTAAATTTTGCTCAATTTATACTTTTACTCTTCATATCTACTTTTCCTCTCCATTACATGGGATTGTGGCACTCCACTCAAAGTGGGTCTTAGGTGTCTGTTATAAATTGAAATACATTTAAAATGAGTTCTAGATGTTATTGAAATGTATGTATCCCAGACCTATTTAATGTTATGTTTTTTGTTTTTTGCTTCTGCCTTTTAGGATGAAGAACTGGAGGGTAGCCGTGACTGCTCTGCAATCTCTGCCAACAGAGACCACCTTTTAGCTGACCCCAACAGAACACCAGAAGAACTGACAAACCAGCAAGAACTCCAGCAAGTCCCTCCATCTAAGTAAGAGCAAGCAGAAAGCATCCACTGCTTGTGGATTCATAGTTCACCCAGCAGCTGCAAACCTAATTATTTCTCATATTGAGACAGATGAGATGACCTTTTAAGGCTTTACATGAATAACGCATGATGTGGAAGATAAAAGGCGGGGCTTGTGGGAGGACACTATTAGGTGGGACTGTGCTCATCTTCATTGACTTGGTTCCTTCATAAATGATGAGATGCTTCCCTCTGTCTTTGGTTTGAATATCAGACAGACTGAGCAACAGAATGACAGAAAAAAATGTCAATGTCAGCATTTGAAATATTCTTTGCATTTATCAGAAAATAAGACGTCTCTAAAATTGATCTTGTATGTTGACCGTTGATTTCCAGATATTATTTATCTAGGTGTCTTGAACCATAGTTTAAAGGTAAAAAAAAAAAAACAACCTAAGGCCTAGATGACTATATGCAAAAGTCACAATGTTGGCAATCATTCCAAAATGCAATTAAATGCACAACTGCCAGAATCATTATGTAGCTTTACTTAAAAGGCCTCTTTATACCTTTACAATTTTCATATATTTAACTTGATCTCAGACATAACTTTGGCTGGAGCCAGTGATTTTTCAATATCTGTTACTGTGATTATTATTTATGACAGTTAGTACACTAATTCTGCGTTTAATAAAGCATCAGAAAATAGGAAAAATAAAAAAATCCTAATAACACATCATGTTTTTTTTTTTGTCTGAATAACAGTCAGTGACCCAAAGATGATCAGATTATTTCATTTTTCATAGAAACAAAATAAATTAACATACTGGGATTGTTAGGCAACAACTAACAGTTACTAACATTTAATGAAATATGAAATTATCTAATTTAACTTAATCAGTTATGTTTGATGAAGAAACTTTTTTCTTAAACTATCACAAGTTTTATATTGGATTTTTTTTCCTTATCACAGTTTTTTTTTTTTTTAAGCGCATTTCCTCCACATATAATGTACTGTACTAAGCTGATATGAACAGCGGTCAGGCTCTAATAAACACTTGCAATGCAACTTTAGTGATTATACTGTTTTCTTCCCACCTGATACCCTGTAACACTGTAACAGTATGTCACTGGTGATGTAGTGCCTGCAGCATGTGTGGACAGCAAAAACCTGTGATAAACACAATAGGGGGCTCCCATATGATGTTTGCTAACTGAAGTCTGGACAAGCTGTGAGGACCAAGGACATTTAGGAGGAAATTATGTTGTTTACCAATGAAAATATCATATTTAGTTTATCTTTGATATGAATAACAAAAGCACATTTTCTGTTGTCTGGCAGATTGAATGTTTCACTTCTTTATTAAATGGGAGAGGGTGATGATTGAAGTGCTGCTGTAATGGTTGAAGATGTGCCATGAAGTTAATGTTAAGGAAAAAAAAAGAGCCTTTGATGATCTATGTTGAAAAACAACCACTGCTGCCCTTATTAGGCATTTACTTTGTTTATAATATTGTATAAGAGTTTACCACTAAGTCTATAACATGAGATTGTATGTTCTTTTTTTGGTCTTACTAATAAACCAATATTGTACTTTATTGAAGTGATGATTATTTGTGGCTCCAGCTGAACATTTCAACTATGACTGAAGTCATAGCTAATGCGATGATTACTTTTCAATTTGGACCTGAATGAAAAACATGTTGGATGTTTCCATTTTTCTGCATTTCCAGTTTTTTAATTGATGGTCTTGAACTGGTCATTTTTATATAATTCTAATATTTTCATATTTCACTGGTGTCAGACATCCAGATGTGCCTTTGTTGAAGTCACCACTAACTGTAAGCATTCCTAAGGTGGTTCAGATGGTAAGGATCTGTGGGAACTAGAAAGTGTCTTTCAACCTATAGTGTGAAGTAGATCGGTGCCCTGTGATAAGTAGGCCACTGAAGAGACTAAAAGGCCACAACTTAAGGGGTAAGCAAAAAAGATAGCCTTCTTTCAGCATAGTTGGTCAAATCTGGGACATATTAATGATCTCTTATTCTACTTCCACATTTACGGAAGCATCATCTTTCATCAGCTTGCCACTTTTAGTCAATTTATGATCGTGTAAAGGCTTATTGTAGTTGTTTTGCATAATCATTTTTCTTTTCCAGGTGCATTTGTACCATCAGGTTGCTTCTCTTTGAAATGAAATGAAAAGAAAAATACTTTATTCATCCCAGAAAGGGAAATTCAACACTGCAGCAAGGGCTCTTCTCTTTTTTTTTTTTTTTAACAACAGATAAATGACAGCAATAACAATAATATTAATTGATAATAATAATAGTAGATTTTATGTCTTGTTGTGGAGGCTGATGGCTGCTGGCAGGAATGATCTTCTGTATCTTTCCGTCTTGCAACGGACCTGAAGAAGCCTCTCACTGAACACACTCTTTTGTTTGATCAGTGTGTTGTGGAGAGGGTGTGAAGAGTCCTCCATCATCTTCATCAGCTTGTGCAGCATTCTTTTTTGAACAATCAGCTCCAGCGGCTCCAGAGTTACACCCAGCACAGATCCAGCTTTCCTGATCAGTTTGGTTGATTCTGTTAAGGTCTCTGGTTGTTATTGTGTTGCACCTTTTTGTTACGGTCTGATTAAATATCAGATATTTCTTTAACGTGTGTACTGAACTGATGGGAACACAATCACAAACACCCTGTTTCTCTACCTCTATATACATTTTTCTTCTTAGAAAAAACAGGTATACTTGTTTACCTGAGATCTAATTTTCCAAATAGACTCCATGCACATCCCATCATTTAATATTAACTGACAGTGCCTGATCTTCATTGACTTACTCGAAAACAGCTGAATGAAATGGATTTCAACATTTGATAGATTTCACTGATTGATTTTTTTTTTTTTTGCCCTTTTCATGATGGTAATCTCATTGCATGCTTGTCCTCTGCTGTGAAGGTGATGTATCTGCCATGTGCAATTTTTGTACAGGAAGCCACACTAACTTTTTGCTTGGATTATAGTACAACTCTTACATAAATATTAGCATGATAGTAAAAAAGTTAATCGTATATCAAATACATGTCTGCTTACATGTGAGAATCATGACAGCTCTAGTTCTGGGAAATGCCTCTTAAAAATCTTCATGTAACCCAGTACAGTAGCAACTGATGGTAATGTGACATATATGCAAACCAGAATGGGATCTGTATGCTCGGGCTGTGGAAGTTTCCTTTTAGTTGAGGACAGGTAAGTGAAGATGACTAAGAAGAAAATCAGTTATATTTCAGACAGTACACTTGGTAAAATACATCAGCCTTTACAGTTTTGCTTGAAATCCTAAAAACAATAAGACCTGTTGATAATTTTAAAGTTGACGCACAAATCATTCAGTCTTAGGTTCAGAAGTGTTTTTTTTTAATAAGGCTTTATTTTACTATTTACAGTAAATATTACAGTTTTTTTTAAATAAGGCTTTATTTTACTATTTACAGTTAAGGCACTGCGGAGGACGTGGCTCTGTCCTCAGAGGTTCTGGGTACTGGAGAGGCTTGGCACAGCAGCAGAGACGGAGCTGACCTCAAACATTTGAAGCAGATTATTTAAGAGGAACCCAGGTGGCCTGTTTATGTGAGTCTGCGGCAGCCATGCCATTTGATAAGGCTCAGTTAAAGTTTGCAGAAAGGAAGGATGCTCTGTCTGGAGAGGCGACACACACAATCTCTTCGCCTGCTGAATGTCTTCAGGTGCAGACGCTGCAACACAAAAACTCAAATGTTCACAAAAGTATAATGACATTTCCTGTAGGTCAATTCCAACAATTTATAATGAGATCCAGTGTGGTCACCTTGTTGACAAAAACACACACCTTTAGCCTTGGCAGGAGCTCTTCTCCTTATTCTCTTCCTCTTTTTACCCTAAAAACAAACACATTAGGTTCTCCATGTTGAAGAGTGTCTTTGCAGTGACTGTGTTTCATCAGCTTCAGTGACGTGATGTGACTGTGAGAACAGTGAACATACATGATTGTTTTTGCTGGACCAGTCAGGGTATAACTGTTCGTGGAGGCGTCGCTCCCGATGGGCCTGCTCAAAATATTTGGCCTGTTCTTCATTTGAAAGTGACTTCCACTGTGGAGAGATGACAAGGTCAGAGCATACACTCAAACTTGACTAAAAACAACTACAGGCTATCTGATACACATACAGTATGTAAACTTGGTAACCTCTACATAAACACATGGATCCACATTCAAGTGTGCTTCTGCTGTGCAGACCCCCACAGTGCACATGTATTGTAAAATGCCCCAAATACTTTGAATGCGACTTTTTCTTTGCTCACATTACATTAAAGTAAAAACACCTGCTTTGAAGAAAACAATATGAATCACAGCCACCTCTCACCTTGTCTCCCAGCAAAGAATTTACATATGCACTGCCTTTAACTTTGATCTCTGCAGCAAAGTTTGGCCTTTGCTCTTTCAAAAAGAGCATGAAGGCGTTTGGAGGCTTTTTAATGTATTCTTCTTGGTGGTTTTTTCTAAAGGACAAAGCATCAAAAAGAAAAACAAAATGACCCACTGTGACAATCAGACTAAAACATGAGAGGAAGCATCCAGATGAAAACTCACATTGAGCTGCTGCTGTTCAGAGGAGAAGCAGTGGGGATGGTCTCATTCAAGGGCTTCCCACTCCTGCTCAGAAAAACACACACATTAGCCCTCAGAGTGTGTATGAACACACTATCAAGGTCAGCAGCTGATGATCATCATGGAATCCATTTCTGTATGTTTTACTTACAGTGGCCATGCAGAATACAGCACATGGTCCTGAGGTTTGGCTTGAAACAACTGTAGAGATACAAAAAGATGATCAGTGAAGCTGCAGTGATGTCATTCATCCACCAGGTGGCAGGATCTTTCTAATGTAGGTTAAAAAAAATCTGCTGTTCTTTTTAAATCATTTTTTGCAACAAATTCACAGCACTCAGCTGTTGTGAAGCTGTACATTTACATTTCAGTTAATGTAGCTCAGCTTGGTGTGATACATTTCACTATGTTCAGAATATGTCCCTACTCTCGTCTCAGTCTTACCTGTCCCTGGCTGTAAGCACCTGCCTGGCTGTACAGGGGAGCAAGCTGCAAGGGGGTGGGGGCAGCGTTTATTGCAGGTGTCTGCACATAAGAAACTTCTTCAAAAGGCAAAAGCTTATTGAAGGTTCCAGTGTGATCCCCTAGTGTCTGAGGGAGGCGGCTGAAGTGAGGTTCAGCAGGTAAGGCAGGAGGAGCGTTGGGCGCGTACTCCAACTGTACGACATCCTCAAGGATGGAAGTCAGCTCTCCCCACTGCATCCCCTCTATAGCACGTTCAAATTCTGCTCTCAGATCCATCTTGAAGAGAGGTCTTTTGAAGGACTCAGTCAAGTCTTGCAGACTGCCGATGGACTGACAGATGGATCTGTGACACATGTTGACACAGAGGTGTTTTTCAGCCTCTGATATTGTACTTCAAATAACACATCAACTATGCAGATGCAAACATCCCCCAAAACTTCATAGTTTATATGAAAGCTCTAATTAGACTTTGTAAATATGAATGGACTGTATAGAATGTAGAAATACATGTAAAATATAAGGCTAAATTACAGATCAAACAATCCAACAACAAATAAAGCAATTACATTTAGATTCAAAGCCCGTACTGTTATCTGAGTCTACATATATAAAAGTAAAAGTTTGTATGATTAGTACTCTGGCAGCAGTTTTTCCTTGATAACACTTTGGTTCTTTCACCTCAGATGGAAGATTTTGGAACAAGAAACATTGTGACAACATGCAAAACAGCAGTCAGCGCTCATAACCAAAGTCAGGTTCCAACAGGTGGCGCTGTAATATTCAATTATAGATATTTGCAATGATCTCCAAAACCACTTTAGCGAGCACCAAAATTCTTTTTCTTACTTTAAACTTTTGTTGCATTTCATTAAAAATGCAACTGGCAAAGGGTCATTCTTGAAGATTCCTTGTCATATTTTTTTAAGCCACTATGTTATACCACCTCTGACCACATATATATACAGATATACAGATCTGTCGTGCACACTCAGAAATAGGGGTACAGTACGAGTCCTTTTTTGTCCCCTGAGGTACAATCTACACAAATGTACCCCCTAGGGTTAATTATTGGACCTTAAGGTACCTATAGTACCTTTTTGATGGTCCAAAAGGTACATATGTACTCAAGTGGGTACAAAAGGTACAAAAGGGTACAAAACTGTACCTTCTGAGGGTACTGCCCCAGTGACAAGCCATTGTACCTCTAAAGGTACAATTCTGTACTTTCTTTTCTGAGAGTGTGTTACAAAAGAGCCACTGATTATTCAGCTCATATACCTGCTCATTTTCTGTAAAATTCAGTAAATTGAACAACCAACCAGAAAAAGGAAACCTCTCATTTGAGAATATGAACTTTAAGTTTATTAAACCTCCAGGGGATGCTACACATGTCACAAAGTTTCACTCATTTACTTGTTTTTACTTATTTGTATGAGAAATTGTTTCAGTTCAAGCCAGGATCCAGGCTCAGTGAGGTAAATGAGAATCTACTGGGGGGAAAAAAACAGCTATACAACCAAAAGAGCTGAAATGTTTAGCCACAAATGTATTGATGATTGCCTGACTGCAACCTGCAGTCAATTTAGAAGTACGTTACTCTACATTTTTAATATTACATATTACATATACTCAGAAGCCATCATTCAAATTATGCCCAAAGTGACAATCTTTAGATACTGCTTTAAATCTTTCCTATGTTCCTGTGTATCACAAAATGAGTCCACAGTAACACCTACAGTTCAACTGAAGGCAGTATTGATACCAACAGACCAAATGTTCATCAAAATTCCCTTTTCAGCACACACAGAACCCTTCTGAAGCTTATGCAGTTAAATAAATGCCTTAACTTATTTGAGGGTGTTCTGGTAGCCAAGTCAGCTTTCTAACAATATAGCTTCATAAGCACGTGCTATGTTGTCAGGTACTTGCTATTATTGTTTTTATTAACAGAAAAAGAAAAACATTTAAAATGCCTGTGGTCTCCTTTCATTCCCGATCACTGCCACGGTTTGTTACTGAAATATACATTTGCATGCAAAACAATAAGAATTTTGCTTCACCACATTTAATGGAAAGATATGACTTTTTACACAGAGATACATGATCAATTTATCCAGTAAGACTGTTATTAAAAGCAATGTTTCAATATACCTTAAAGACAAATTAAGGCCTCAGCTACACCAGCAGTTAAGTAGACCGTTTGTGTAACCTGAGCAGATCTTTTTTCTATGACTCTAAGCTCTCAAAACAACAGAGGTAAGCATACGCTGTATTTATTAAACTGCTGTACAGTTATGTTATTTTGTAGATGAAGATTTTCCATATATAAAACCAACAATCAGAGTACAGAATCTGATGACTTAAGGTACAAATGTCCCAGCAGGGGATGAATCTGCAACTTTTACTAACAGCCTTATACATTAGCAGAAAAAAATAGTTTGCGTATGTTTGGCTAAAACGCTTACAGAAGTCTTTCTGCTGCACGACAAGTTAGTATCTTCAGGATCACGTCTGGTATTACAATGTTAAAAAATCAAATTAAATCAAACCTAAATCCCAACAACCTAAGTAGTACATTTTTTTTTAAATTTTGAGCTCAAACTGAAGAAAATATTTGTATAAATTACCGACAAAGCTTAAACGAACATATTTCCTTTAAACATTAAGTACTGGTGACAAAGTGCGTTAGTTCCTTCTAGCCCAGTTAAAGGAGCTCACGCTGAACCTGTTTGAACCTACCAGTGGTCTTCACAGATGTTTCACTTCGCTGGTTGTAAAATGTTCCGGACAGTTGTTTTCTTTCGGCTTTCCAAAAGGTGTGTGACTCTGAAATCCTACTGTTTTCGGTTGGAAATCTTCTGCCAAACTGAAACACTGGCAGAATCTCTGAGGGTTAGAAGGTTTTCATGGAACATCTCCTTGTGACATCACTGGGCCTTCTGTTCTGTTCTGTTCTGTTTCCTTGTGATGTCTCTGTCAGTTCCAAACAGCTCAGAATCCATAACTGAAATTAAAATCCTCAGGGTCCCCCGCTTGTTATTGGACCCCTACTGACCACAACAGGCATTTTAGTGTTATTGTGGGCCCAGAGAAGGTCCATTTGCAAACCTGGAGGGCCCCAGGTTATTTATATTCCACTTCTGCAGTGGGAATCAATAACAAAATTGGAATAATTCAAGTTAAGACCTACATTTAACTGTGAAAAACATTCTTTTGGGGCCCTGTAGAGCCACCATCTATGTCTGCTTGGTAATCCAGCCTTGACCAGTTTACTGGTAACCACTATCCATGTCCACATTTCCTTCCTTGTCCTGCTATTTCCAAATGTAGCAAATATTAGCATTACATGTATGATTTGTGCAGACTTTGTACATAGAAGTCATTCAACATGTTTTTCTTTTTTTTAATTTTAAGTTGATGTTATCATTACAAATTATAATGAGATAATTCTTTAAAGGAGTAAATGGTGAGTATGTGAGAATAGTAGAGTATCAAGCTGAGGACTTAAATGTTTTGAATGCAAAATGTAATTCTTATTTACCCACACTGAAATGCTTTTTCTAATATATTTGTTTGTCCGAGCAGAGAAGTTTGTCTTTCTCAAGGCCACCCCAACAAGGACTGTTACTGGTTGCCAAGAGGCCAGACTTATAACCATGTTATGGGCTGTTCTTCAACAATTACTGTACACCGGTTTATAGCACCTTATAAGGCGATCAGTTTATTTTCTACTAAAATGACAAGCACAAGCATGCTGTAGGGAAAATGACCCTAATTGCCACATTCCCATAGATTAGGTGCTGACTTTGCAGCAGTTGAATGCTCGTGATTAACTGTGGGAAACTGTGATTTTACTCAAGTTTTCTTGTGTTGCTGATTGGTGACATTTTGCTGTAAACTGGGCACACTGTCTGTTAAATTATTACAAAGCTTTCTTTGTGACAATATCAAGTAGGATTCTGGTTAAGTGAGAACGCAAAATGTCCGTGGGTGTAGTTAGAATATTGTGTGGGTTGTGTCCATATAGGACGTGTACCAGTTAAACATCTGCACACACACTACTCTTTAAAAATGAATATACAGTGAGGCGCAAATACAAAAATACTGATAAAAAAAAAAAAAGGTAACAGTGACCCAAATAACCATTTGTTATCAACCAAAGTGTGTTGGGGAACATTTCTGACCCCACATGTCAAACCTGGAGGCAGTTGGGTGACCACAGGAGAACACCAGTGGGTGCTACGATTGTTGATTCTGTGATCAGTAATTTAAGCTCCAGGCAACAGTCATGGATCTTGGCTTCTTGTATGTATAAATTATGTGTTTTGTTTTGTTATTTATTTTTGGCTCAAAGTGCAAAAGTAAAGAAGAACAGAGCAGAGAGTCAGAAATGTCTAATAATAAACACACGCACTCTTTAGAGTACTGTACAATGCTGTAACCTTGCAGCTTCTCGCTATGCAACTAAAAAAATACAAAAAAAATCTCTGATAATGGTACAATTTACAGTAACCATGTGAGCCTTCCACACATTTCTCTGATGACGCTTAATAACGTTTCATGTCTTCGGAGAAGCCATTGGCACATCATTCAGTGTAACTTTTAGAGCCTCGTACCTGAAACACTTTTTGAGCACCACTAATCTGATGCAAAAGGGATTCTCTAATCCTCATAGAGACACGAACGACTTCACACTGAACAGTTAAGCAAGTTGTGAAATTAGACCCAGGCTGTTTTGGACTTCACTCCGTGAAATGACCATAGATAGGTCTGACTTGAAACATCCAGTGCAGCTTCGATGAGTGCATTCTGCAACCTTTTGAGGATCTGAAAAGATCACTGAGGGATTTAAAAAATGTATTTATTGATTAATTTACTCTCCCGTCAGTTTTTATCAAAGAAAAAAATGAATAGCTTCACTGGTTGTAGCATATTATAATCTCAGTAGACAAAAACAGTCTTCCAGAAGGTTCCAACAGATACTGCAGGCTGCAAACTACTCCTTTAATAGACAAAGTTACACACTATGATGAGAAATCAGAGATCAAATGACATCAGATGATGAGGGGTATATTATTGGGTTGTTTTGATATTTTAACATAGAGTGGGACTCCAATAGTACTAGCAAAGATAACAATAGTGAGGGACTCTAGCAGTTTGGGCCTATAGTTTGAGGTTGCTGCGCCAGCCCTAACTATGTGCTTCATCAGAAGGAAGGTTTTAAGCCTAATCTTAAAGTTAGAGAGGATATCTGCATCCCAAACACAAATTTGGAGTTGGTTCCACATGAGATGAGCCTCATAATTGAAGGCTTTGATCTCATTCTACTCAAGTAAACCCTAGGAATCACAAGTAAACCTACAGTTTTAAAGCGAAGTGCTCCGTTGGGATAACATGAAGTAATGAGATCTTTAAGATGGCGCTTGGCCCTCGTGTGCTTTATGGTTAGATTCGTAAATTCTACCCTGGATTTCACAGAAAGTCAATAAAGAAAATCTAAGAATGGAAAAAGACGAATCCTCCTGCTAATCCTTTGAATTCTGGCTCAAGGAGTTTGGATCAGCTGGAGAGTGTTAGAAGAAATGCTTACACAAACAAAGAACTGCAGAATCCAGTCTCACAGTTACAAATGCATAGACTGTTTTTATTTTTCTGCATCACTCTGAGGCAGGGTGTTCCTTATTTTTGTGATATTATGAAGGTGATAGAATGTAAATCCTAGAAACCTGTGTTATATGTAAATCAAAGGAAAAATCTTGGTCAAAAATAACTCTACTCACAGTAGTGTGGTATCATAGTAATGCACTGTGAAGCCATGTAAACAAGACGACATTGTCTTACTAAAAAAGGCATACATTTTGCACAAAAAGATGTCATCTGGAAGCCTAGTACACATTGCCCTAAAATCTCAATGTACTTTTTTACATTAATGCTGCAGCAGAGAAATGAAAATGACCTTTGCTGTGGGTACTGATACAACCTCATGCCAACACATTTAATGGCTATTATACTTGCTGCTGATAATAGTCTGAGTGATGACACCCATTTATTACATAAAAGATCTGGATTAACCAATTTGTTTTCTGGATAAGACTGACATAAGTCTTCTTTCATACACATTAAAGTTTTAAGTGGCATTCATGAATGTAGCTTGTGTATTGTAGTGCTTGAGAAAAGCTTCCCAAAGTAAACTCTCTCCCATGTGGACATATTCATTCAGTTATTAATGAGTAAATGACGGTTTTGAAATGATGCCACCTGAGGGATCAAAGATCATGGGATGCCCAGCTTAGGCTTTAACCATTACCCTTTAAACACTAAAATTCCTTCAAATTCCTTCAAATATTTAATGATGTCATGCCTCTAAAAGCAGAAATATACTAATCCTTTTCAATCTTTCTTCGAGGAACAGCATTTTTAAAACATTTTAATACTTTTCTCTTGTTGACAGAATGGAGATTCATCTCCCATCTTTGTTCCTCAGAGACTCAGGATATAGCTTTTGTACCAAATCCTCACTGGAATAACGGGTTCACATGACCAATTTAAAATAACATTTTGTTCTTTCCCCTCTTTTCTAGCACTTTTTGGAATGTGTTGCAGGCCTGAAATACAAATATGGATGTCTATTAACACACAAAATGAAATTGACTCTTAAATTGACTGTTCCAGTCACCACTGCTACTCTCAGCTGACTGAACGGCAAACCCTTGTACAGTGGTTAAAAAAAAAACATCAAAATTCAACCATTACATACAACGACATGAATGTTCACCTCATGACCGCTGGTTTCATTTCCTGCATCATAATAGGATACTAATGGCACCATGGTTTATTTCTCCACCTATGCTGATTCCATAATTATCAGAACTCTTTCAACAACATGTATTCTGAATAGTATTCATACAAAGTAGCTCCATCTGCCAACTTTAATATAAACTGTACATTATGAAACATCTCAAATTCAAGAACACACAGCCTCAAACAGGTTTATTTATAATGTGAGACAACTACAAAAAAATATGCGCAAACAAGGTAACATTCTGTCATGATTTGCAGTGTTTAAGGGAGGACCCAGGAGCACAAACAAAAGGGTTTAATTTTCCAAAAACACAAAATCCAAAAGTTCAAAATACAAAAACACAAACTTAACTTAGTTCCAGGGAGACAACAAAGGGAGAAACACACAGGACTGCAAATATATAGCACGACAAATGCACCAACAAAGACAAGGGGAATGACAAGACTTAAATACACAGGGAACCCAATGAGTGGCAGGTGGCAGACAATCAGGATAACAAGAGGGAAGCAAAGCAGAAAACAACGGAGACAAGACGGACCTTCAAAGTAAAACAGGAAACAGGTAACACAAAAGACAGGGATTGACACCAACTTAACACATAACATAAAAGAAACCAAAATGGCTGTAATGGCTGCCCCAGACCATGACACATTCCTGCATATCAATCTGAAGTTGTGCATCAATAAAAAGATTGTAAATTAAAACAATATATTAATTCTCATGAGTGTAAAATCATATATAAAACGTTTAATTTTTTTTTTTTCCTGTATTTTGTCTGTGAGAATACAGTTCAAACAGTTACAACCTCAAAAGATTATGAATACAAAGTACAATTTTATAGTTTTCATTGTGAATACGAATATACAAGTAAGAAATTACTGTCAGAAATACGTCTTTATTTTACTTAATTTCACATTTCAGTTTATAAAGTTCACTGCTCAATTTGCAAAATTCCTTTGAGGAAGCGTTTGCATCTAAAACATTACAAGTTCACCACACATTAGAAAATATGTAAACATATACAATACTATTCTGTGTGCAGATACATTGTATACATCTCAACAACAGTTTTTGCAGTTGTAACAGGGCAAGCAAACAAGATAAATATATATATTCAATAAAATAAAAATAAAATAATTATGGGGGTTGATATTTTAACAAAATGTTTAAAGCGTATTAAAAGAACACAGGATTGCAACTTAAAGAGCACAAGACTTTGACATGGTTTCATATAAATCATTTTTAGGTTGATTTTCTTCTGATAGTACTTTATGGATGCCACATATTTCGCTGGTTAATACAGTCCCTTTCACCAAATTTCAATTCATTAATTTTGACATCGGGAAGTTTGACAGATATTTTTGAGTGTGTAAGAATAGTTTTTTTTATCAGGTATTTTAAAGGAAGTGGAATAGCTTGACAGATTTGTTTAAATTCTCTATAAGAACAATTTTAACTAAACTTGTCTATATGGACACCCTCACAGCCACACATGGAACATCAGGGTAACTTTGTATTTTCATTTAGATGCATAATTTATAATTTGACCACATGGTCATTTTGATATGGATTATTTGTTATGGATGCACACATTTAGTTAGTCCTGTCAATATTGCTTTGTAGTGATTTTGGGGAATTTATTTTCTTTTTTCTGAGTTTGCCAGTGCGTGGGGTGGTTGCTGCATTCTGGAGGGTCATCAGAGAACCACCCCTGCTTTGCATAACGGTTTGGAGACCCTGGACTGCACCATTCTCTGAGAGTTTGGAGAATGAGAGTTTTAGTTCAATTGTATAGTTTAAGGTTTTTTTTCATTACTTTTGTAGTTTTTTTTAGATTTGCTTAATTAAGATGACTTTTATTTGAGTAATGAACTTACTTCGTCTTGTAACTTTTGTAGTTTAGTTTGTAGGTTTGTTTTTCTCATGTCTGTTTGTGGACTGATCACCCACTATAAATGTTTCCCTTGTGTGCCATTTGGAGAGGTTCAGTTTATCGTTGGTTTGGTTCTCTTCTGTTTCTAAATTAGTTATGTCGCTTTAGCCTTTTCTGTTGATGGGGCCAGCTTATTATTTGGAAAAACATTTTGAATTTTTTTTATTGTTTTTGTAAATAAATAGGATCCTTTGTTGGATTAAAACTCTGTGTCCCTCTAGTCTGTCCACTTGGTCCCTTACACTACAAATGAATTAAATTACAATAAGTTGCCATTTACATCCATCGAGTTACTATTATGTAGCACTTTTTTTTATCATACCATTCTCGTTTAAATAAGGTCTTCCTGTGAATGGTGATGGTTTTATTGTTCCACAAGGTGGAGCTGTGTGGTGTGAAGTTGTGAGTGAACATCATTTTCCAGTAGAGCAGTATTTGTTGATGGAAGTTAGATAATTTGATTGGCAGCTTAGTTATTTCAAAATCACAACTCAACAAAAAATTCTAATCATCCAACATTTTGGAAAAGACACTTTGATATGTGGAATCATATGGAACTAGGTTGTGCCAAATAGCTTTTATCCAATTCAACTTGAATACACCAGTCATGAATTCAAAATCAGTGACTTTCCACCCTTTTTATGGTTTTTAACTGTCACAGGTTTTTATAAGGTAATTGGTCTTATTTTTCCATATAAAAAATTAAAAATGAAGAATTCACCTTTTTAATCATTTGGGGAGGAACATAAGGAGAGATTGACAAGGATATACTAGTTTTGATTTGGTTTCTGCTTTTGTCAGTAGGATTCTGCTGAGAACAGAGATTTTTTTCATACTATCTATTTTCTTTTCCATGTTTAGTTGTTCTCTCTTATTTCTATCATTAGACATTATTAAACCTTAACACGAATGGAGCTTATATTTGTCTCAGCACAAGGACGAAGAGATAGTATTTCCCATTCTTTCAAGTTCAGGCACAGACCTGAAGCTCTAGAAAAGATTAATATTATATCCAGGGCTTTTTCAATTACAGATTTATCCTTTAGAAAGATTACTGCGTCATCTGCAAATTGACTTATTCCTACATTCATAATTGAAAATGGTATTTCCTTTAATTTGTGGGTGATTTACAATTAGCTAAGCAAGCATTTGTGTACATAAAATAAATAATTTTCATGAAATAGGACACCCTTGTCTAATCCTTGTCGTAAAGATCCTAATTTTTGGTGTCGTTCCAGGGTTGAAGGAGATATAACTGTAGATACCAATATAAAACATTTTAATGACCTTGCAGAACCCTTCTCCAAATCCAAGTTTTTTTGAGAAGTGTAAACATAAAATCATGTTCCACAGTGTCAAATGATTTGAAAAAAATCTATGAAAAGACTATCTGACCGAATAAATGATTGGTAATCAATTATATCCAGAATCAGTTGAATATGGTTGTGAATATATCTTCCCTTTATGAAAGTTGACTGATATTCCTCTACAAGTCCTCTACAAGTGTTTGCTTTAGGCAATTAGCATAAACTAGAGCAAGTAATTTATAATCGTTGCATAATCAGGTTATTAGTCTTCAGCAGTCGAGCACCAGCAAGTCTTTTTTAAGTTTCTGTAGCAAGGCTATCAAACCTGTTTTCATATTAGAGGACAAACATTCTTTCTGAATCCATTCCAAAAAAAGCTTGATATAGTAATTTTAATATCCACCCAATTTTTTTTTTTTTAAGATTTAAGAAGTTAAACCGTCTATCTCTGTAGATTTACTGTTTTTCATTTGCTTTAATGCATTTTCAATTTCTGTTATAGTTAATCCCTCTTCAAGTATCCGTTCATCTTCTACATCCAGGTTTTTGATGTCTTCATTCATGCTTTCAAATAAAATGTTACAATCTGATTTATTACATTTTGATTTATATAAGTGTCAATAAAATGAGACAAACTTCATCCTGGACTCAAATTTTTGATCTTCTGGTATATATATATTTTCCTCTTACTCTGTCTTTGCTTTTCAAGTCTAAAGAAATATGCTGAACTTTTTTCACCCTTTTCAGTCGATCTAGCTCTTGATCAAATATAAGCTCCATTTGCCTTTGTTGTGTCCATGTCATCTGACTGGGACTGCAGTGACATTAATTTAGTAATATTGTCTCAGGATAAATATTTATTGTTTGTTAATGAATTAATTTTGTCGATTAGATCCTTTTGCTTCTGCTTTTGTAAATGTGACAGTTTTTTTTTTTTTATCTGTGTCAATTGCTATTTGTTTGGCCTTAAACTTGAACCATTCCCATTTACGAATTTCACTCGTTCCAAAATTTGAACCTTCAAGATAAGAGACTTCATCTCATTGGAAAATCCCACCTTCTGTAAAAAAAAATCATTGTTAAACTTCCAAATATCTGAAGAATTTTGATGTATCTTAGATGCTCATAAATTTAGACTAATCATGCAATGATCTGTGAGAGGAGAGGCTGAACTGTCACAGAGATGTTATTACATAACTCACATGAAATCAACCAGTCATCAAGGCTTGAACATTGACCGTTTCCTTCACAATTATACCAGGTATACTGAACAGATGTTGGACTGATGTTCTCCAATCATCAATTACATGTGTTCTTGTACATAAAGTTAGTATAGTGTCGCTATATACAGGTTGAGAATCCTGTGGACTATTATATGTAACCATGAATCTGGGGCTATATTATGGTCTCCTCCCAATATCCCAGTATCATTCCATCTGAACCATATGTTGTTTTCGATTAATTTATATGTTGACTAAATTTTGCACAGAAGTTCACATTAATTGCTTCGTTGTTGTAGCTGTAAACACACACAAAGTGTTTATCATTCAACACGACTACCACCATTAGCCAGTGGCCTTCAGTATCCTCTTTATGGTCAATTATACTACAATCTACTGAGTAATACCATGACTCCTGCTGTGTGATGTACCCTGTGCAGAAAGGACATAATCTGGCCACTGAATTTTCCAAAATTTTCCATCAGCCATAACAGACGGAGTCTTCCTGTAGAAAAACACATTGTGATTTTCGATCCTTACAAAACAAAAAGATGGCTTTGTGCTTAGAACTATTTTTCAACCCCTTAATGTTCAATGACATAAAAGTAATTATGATTGTTTCAAAATGTGCTTAACTTTGTTTTTTCCATGCAGGAATTACCATATTGTCCTTAATAACATTAAATCAAAGAACATACCAATTTTGAAATGTAAGTCTCTAAACCTCTTTGAACAGTTAAAGCAATTAAACTTTTACCTGATATATCCATATATTGACCTACTGACAATATATGCATAATAAGTACCTGAGCTTGCTTCTGTAAATATAAATGTATCTCACCAAACATCCTGCCTTGTTCCAGTGCCTAAAAAACCAACAACCAGCTGAACCTAACGACTACAGACCAGTTGCCCTGACATCTCACATCATGAAAGTCCTGGAGAGACTCTTACTGGCCCACCTCAACAAGCAGGTCAGCACCTTTCAGGACCCATTACAGTTTGCATATCGTAATGGGCTTGGGGTTGAAGACGCCATCATCTACCTGCTTCACAGAGCCCACTCTCATCTGGACCAATCAGGCAGCACTTTGAGGGTCATGTTCTTTGATTCTCAAGTGCTTTTAATACAATTCAGCCTGTGTGAGAAGCTCCATCAGTTCCAGGTAGATTCCTCCACAACCTCCTGGATTTATGACTACCTCACAAACAGACCACAGTTTGTGAGACTGAAAGGTTGTGTGTCTGAGATGGAGGTCAGCAGCTTTGGAGCACCACAAGGAACTGTTCTCTCACCATTTCTCTTCACGCTCTACACCTCTGACTTCCAGTACAACTCTGAGTCCTGTCATCTGCAGAAATACTCTGATGACTCTGCAGTTGTTGGGTGTATCAGCAACGGACAAGAAGCAGAGCACAGAGAACTGATCTGTCAGTTTGTGAAATGGTGTAGTAACAATCATCTCGTATTAAATACCAGCAAAACTAAGGAGATGATTGTCGACTTCAGGAGGAGCAAGAATCATCAAAGCAGTGTTTCCATCCTGGGAAAGGAGGTGGAGGTGGTGGAGGAATACAAGTATCTTGGAGTTCAGCTTGACAACAGACTAGAGTGGAAATGCAACACAGAATACATCTACAAGAAAGGTCAGAGCAGACTCTACTTTTTAAGAAAGCTGAGATCTTTTAATCTTTTAATGTCTGCACCAAGATGTTGCACATCTTCTATAGGTCTGTTGTTGTGGATCTGTGCTGGGTGTAACTCTGGAGCCGCTGGAGCTGATTGTACAAAAAAGAATGCTGCACAAGCTGATGAAGATGATGGAGGACTCCTTCACACACCTCTCCACTGACACAGTGATCAAACAACAGAGTGCAAATCTCTTCCAAATTTCTTTGTTCAGGTGAGAGGCTTCTTCAGGTCCGTTGCAAGACGGAAAGATACAAAAGACCATGGTTTTCAGCATGTCACCTTGTAAATCAAATTTCTTTATCAGAGCTTGGATTGCATCAAACATGGTTTCATTTGTAATCCCTCCCAGCTGGTTGCTCCTCTTGAGTCTTTGATTACAGTTTTTTGGGGATTTGGGCCGGGCAGTGGCGTGTGGTCATAAAGCATTTTAGGGTTTTCTTCATTCATTGCCTGTTTCTTCAAGTTCATTGTGGCGTTGAAGCTTTAGCTACTCTGCTAGCGTTAGCCATCTCGTTCAAGTTAAAAAAAAAGAACAGAGAGCAAAAAGCGATTTACCTCAAAGAAACCAAAAACTAATGGCTCAGGAGTTATTCATGTTATTTTATGTACAGTTGGATGTTTTTTTTAATGTATTATAACCCCCTTTTCTGTTCGAATCCAATAATATATTGTTTTTTCCTATTAAGAATAGCAGAATTTCCGCATGTTCCATTTAAATAAAGGGTGAGATGCATCATGAGGAAGCACTTTGCTGGGACGCTCAGTGGATGCTGGAATCCCTCACAAACTGCTGGTATGTGATGCAAATAGCGTGTCGTTGTCTCTGTATATCGCAAATAAAATATTTTCAAACACTCTATATGCTGTCTTTCCATAATCTAGATAATGTATAAAAATGTATTTCTGTATGTGTTTAGACTACTCATAAATCCGCAGTAAAAAAAAAAAAAAAAAAATCATCTCGGTGAGGCAAACAGTTCGCCTGTCTCATGGCAGAGGGCGCTGGTGAGCCCACAGATTCTTGCGCAACCTACCACCTTCTTTGTTGTTTTTTATTTATTTCCTTTGCAATCCGTGATCAAAATGGAAGATTAAATTTCCAAACTGAGAGAGTTTATGGTGGAGCTCGTTGAGAAACTGAAAGTGGGTGGCGCTATTTAACCCGTTTTTGTATGCTCATGTCCGAAACCTATAAAATTTGTAATTTTCACGCACAACTAATGTGTGTACAAAATTTTTTGTTTTTGAACACGTTAAGGAAATCAAAAATGCGTTTTATTCCGTGGAATAATAATAATAATAAACATATAAGAGGATCCTAGCACCCTCGGTGTTGAGGCTCTAATTACCACAATTACCAAACTTTGCAACTTGAATGGATAAACTTATACTGAATTTATTTTTATATTCATAAATTAGAATTAATCACAATTTCCTCACAAAAGAAACGCCTATATTAACATGAATTTCTATTACTACTTCTGTTGTTCACGTTTTGTTAAATATATGATAAAGTCGCCCTTTATGATATAATTACACATTTTATCCACATATGATTTGGACATTAATTAAACGTAATCTAATCATGTCTTCCTGATTCTGGAAACATTTTGGAAAATCTGGCCACTGTCCAGAATATCAAACGAAAGAGTGCTTGTGATATATTGCTATAGATTTGTAAGTGCATAGATGTCAGTGTGTGTGAGTGTGAGAGAAAGTGAAAGAGAGAGAGAGAGAGAGAGAGAGAGAGAGAGAGAGAGAGAGAGAGAGAGAGAGAGAGAGAGAGAGGACTTCCGGTTTCTCCAACCAATGAGGAGATTCCACATGCGGACACTGAACACCGCATTCGACGAAGTGACGCGATTGGTGCCGATCACAGAGCTGGTGATTCCGCAACACACTGACGGAGTGAGCGAAAGAAGCCGAGCCGAACTCGACCACATGTTTTAATCATCCTTTTAGACAGATTAGTTTGTGATACGCTACTACAAAGAAGAGGAGGCGACAGTAATAGAATCCTACTAAAACGTCCGTTGCTGACATGAAATTTTCGTTGAAGGTCTCAGGAGAAAGCTAGCGGACCACAGCCGGCGAATTCAAGCAGAGCTGGAGGGGCGAAGGAGCAGTTAGCTTTAGCCTGTTAGCTGTCCGCTAGCCGAGAAGCCGCTAATTTCGTCCACTGTCGCCGTACACCTGCATCCCGCGCTGTCCGGTTCACAACTGCTCGCTCGTTTACAGGAGCTCTCTCCCAGTATTTCCTAGTTTTCTTGTCTTAAATCGCGCAGTGGCACCAGAGGAGGAGAGAACCGTGACTGGTTTGAGGTCGGGACTGTAACAAGCGGTGTCCTCAAGTGGCCGTTCACCATGGACAACGCACACACAAAGACGGTTGAAGAAGTTCTCAGCTTTTTTAACGTGAATGAAAGCACTGGTCTGAGTGTAGAGGAAGTTAAGAAACAGCGGGAACGATATGGACCAAACGGTAAGGAGCTAGTGTAAGTTGGTACATTCATGAGTAAGAAGCTATTTTCCCGGTGCCATTTATGGCCCATAGTTCCCGATAATGTAACGGTGACCGGAACGAAAACGAAGCATATTACAACACACTCTGTATGTTGAAATATAGCAAAGTATCACTTCTTGAAGTGGATTTGTAAACGGAAGATTTGCTCTAATGTACACAAGTACTGCCACAGCAATTCATCGCCGTACACCCAGCGCTGACATCTAATTAATTGCCTGTCCATCTTGTTTTTTCTGCGGCCTGAATGGGGATGATCTGCAGAGCTGCCAGCTGAGGAGGGTGAGTGGACCACTGTGTATACTGACAAGATATCACATGAATAAGTGATTCTGCTTCTCTGTGTTTTACTGGAAGAGACAGACTTCCATTTATTTTGTTGAACTCTTAATTTTAGGAAAATCCCTTTGGGAATTGGTGGTTGAACAGTTTGAAGATTTGCTTGTGAGAATCCTTTTACTTGCTGCCTGCATATCTTTTGTAAGTATAACACACCCGTGTCTTGTTTTGTATTTGCAACCATTGGCACCAGCTAGTGTAAACACAAGTTGTTAGTCACACATGCAGTATGGACAAATGTTGTCCTTTAACACATTCTACTTTAATAAGAGGTGGTCGCATTACTTTAAATGCTACAGTGTGTCATCAGGGTCAAACACAGAGGTTTTAGGACCTGACACAAAAAGTATGCTGCAAGAATTGTAGAATTTGATTTATAGCACATTTGAATTGTTGGTTAAGGTCACTGACTTGCATATTATGAGTGTTCTGTGTTGATATCGATACTCTGTATTTGGACATATTCATAACACAGAAAGGACTTACCAGCCCTGTCTAACTTCATCCAGTAGTCACACCAGTGCTCTTTTAGAAACACTGGCACAAATTTAGGGACACCACTGAAATCAGTTTTAATACAACGCTTTCATATTGTATCAGTCCTGACTAGTTTGCAAAAATAGGAACTTCTGTTGTAGTTTAAAGGAGTAATGTCAAGTTAAGTAGTGCTTAGCAACCCTAAAATCCACAGGTTATCATGTTCTGTTTTTTTGTTTTTTAAGCAGAATTAAAGTTGGGTCATTCTATTACCTGTTATTACCTGATAACTGTTGATGCCAATGTTGCACAGGGAGCGGGAGAAATGCATGGCATAAAAGCGCCACATTAAACAGCTTACTAAGCAGGCAAATGTAGATGACGACACACTCAGCGTTGTTCCAGTAAACATTATGATAGCAACAGGCTCACATTTAACAATATGATCTCTCACTGAGATCTGACTCATGCACATAAACGCACCAGTTTGCAACTACTCTCTTTTTTTTTTTTTTTTTTTGTCAAAAATGCAGCAACATTACAAAAACAAAAAGACAGGGATGTGATGTATTTCCAAGTCTCACAAGTACAATACTCTGAAGCCCCGAAAATACAGGCAGACAGAAAAGAGGGTTGCAGCAAACAATATCAGCATTCACATTTGCTTTCTGCTATAGACAACAACCTGTTCTATTGACATTGGGCTGAGTTTGAATTTCCATCTACATAAAATTTTCAGTGTTGGTTATAAATGTATAAAATTCAAATTTCAGTGAATTGCTCAACTCAGGATTGTTACCAAAACTAGATCTCAACTATATACAAATAGTGTTTTACATAAAGATCCTTTTATCAGTGGTTAAGTTGAAAGTGGAAAAGTAATCTGATATCCTATAATGACAATGTGGGTGAGCTTTGCAGCTGCCAAGGCTTAAGTTTATTTTTTCCTATGATGGAAATGTGACTGTGGGTGGAAATTAGGTAGAAACTTAACAAGATTTGGTGCCATCAGTTTGTTTTTGTTACATGACTGTCAGTAACTTCAGAGGATTCTTGTGCATTTTAATTTAATTTGGATATGATGAAGTCTAAATGGGAGCAACAAACAGAGTGACCTATATTGCGGGGAAAAAAAAGAAAAAAGTTTGACAAGACAACATCAAAAAACTTAATATCTGCCAAGTGCTGTCCATTCACCTTTGCAGCATTTTTTGTATCAAGTAGTGCTGATAAAAACACACAGCTCCTTTCCTCATCCCTGCCAGAGTCCTGTTTTTTGTCAGCATGAAAAATAGTCCATTGAGTTGGGTCGGATGTGTGGTTTTGCAGCAAAGTAGTCACAGACAGTATCTGTTTACCTTTTTCCTGTAACTAAGTCCTATTCCATTCTGGGACATGACTTGAGCCAGAGGTGAACTAGACAGCAGAGTGGCCTTAGACTGAAACTGACTGAACTTAAATGTTGTGCCAGCTCTCCTTCCTTTCTTTCTGGGTCAGTTGCTCCACTGACAGGGCTGTTTGGTCCAACTGCTCAGGCTCACGCATTGGAAGCCACCGGGGTAGAGATGATGTGAGGGTCTACTGCACTTAATCTCGTCCTTGTGCTTTAAGTAAATTATGTTTCTGTTTCTTTTAGTAATTGTAATTAATATATACTTAAAAAAAAAAGCTGACGAAGTGCCTTAACGTCTGCTGCCCTCACTATGATAAAATTGACTTATTGCTTCATGTTCTTGTTTTTCTTAATGCAGTGAGTTTAGTAGGTCTTATTTTTTTAGTTTGTCTATTAAGCTTGCACAATAAATATAGTAATTTTGTAACAGATTCTTTGCAGATCAAAACTTGGTAAGAAGGCTGTTACAAGTGGAACAGAAAAGTACATGGAATACGTTGACACAAACCAGACAATTTTTTTTTCTTAAGATCCTGTTTTGAGGTATCATACATCAATGCAAACGTGTTTCTTCTCCTGAAGCAAATCCAGTCGCTGTGGCCTCTCCATACTTTTTAAAAATACATTTTTAAAGAGATGTTTTAACACTTCAGTTCAGTAGTTCAACATGGCGATAATCTGGAATTTGGTATTTCCATCTTAACATGATTGATTATAGAGCATATTGTCAGAATGAACGTGGTGTTATGGATTTTGGCTCTTTAAAATGTAAATCAGCAGATGCATGAGAAGCTTGTGTGTCTCCTTTATGACTGAATTTTTAGGTGTTAATGTTCCACTACACTTTGGCAGTCATAACAATCTGTGAATCTCAACATTAGTTGAGATATACAATTGTATATGGACACAACATAAGATTATACAAACACAATTTATATTTTTGTTGTCATTTGTGAGTGACAGCTCTCAGTATTGTGCATGTTTGACACAGTGGTGGCTTCACTTTCCTGTTGCCCTGTTTCTACTCTAGGAATGAGTCTTGGTTCAGAATAGTCAGTCATCAAGGCATGGTGAGAATAGCCAGGTATGCTTGCGAAGCCAGTAAATCTTGAGTTGTATTACAATGTTTGCCTTCATTTTCACCACACATGCAGGCTCATGTTTTTTTTTTTTTCATAATGTATTTGAATTTGTGGTAGCCCTGGCAATTTTATGAATCGCTTAGGCCATTTTTTTTTAGCAGAAAAATGCTCACATTCACCCTAACTGGTAAATAGTTTTAAAATAACAATGTCAGTTAGTATAAAAAAAATTAGAAAAGAGAGAGATGATACAGTGCGTAATTTCTTTAATTATGGGAGGGCTGGACAAAAACCTAGACAAGTATTATTATTATTATTTTTTTTATTATTATTATGACTGTACTAATGAATAAGAACATATTTAGACTGTTTGGGAAGCATATTTTAACGTATATAATATACATAGGCCTTATTAAACCGCATCAATAAACTGCGGATTTTGGGATTCACGGGGGGAGGAAGGAACGTAACCCTCATGAATAATAGGGGTATACTGTATATAAACAGAATTTCTGACCTTTTTTCTTGGAGTTGTACCCCCACCCCACAGGTCATTTCCTCAAATTGCTCTAATACAACATCGTATGTAATGAAGAAGTCAGGGTGAGTGCAGACAAAGTTAAGCAGTCTCAAAGCAACATTAATTTCATTTCAGTATCACAGCATATTTCCATTTACATATCTCCCCCAACAATATGTTGATATATCTTGTTATACCATTGTAGTGCCTAGCTTTATGGCATTGCCTATATAGGTTACAGTAGGAGAAGACTGGGGCAAGTTGGCATCTTATTTGACACACTTCACTCCTGGCACAGATTCTAAAAGAGGACATTAGGTTCTGCACTCACTCTTTTTAACACACTTGGCCCAGTTTGCAAAAGCACATATGAAAAGAAGCACCATATCTTTGCTTATAGCAGTGGTGCGCAAATGTGGTACGTGTACCACTGGTGGTACGCGAGTGCTCTCTGGTGGTACGCGGGGGAACGTCATGACATGACAATGCATTATAAATACAACATTTCAAATGAAATTCAGGTAACAATAAATAACCACAATAAGGAATAAACATCTTTCCTGTGTGTTTAAAGCTATATTTTAAAATTAGGTCATCATGGTGGTACTCGGAGAGCTCAATAGTTTCTCAGGTGGTACGCAGCATTAAAAGTTTGAGAACCACTGGCCTATAGGTTTGTTTCCCGAAGGAAAAAAAAAAGGATGCAGAACCATAGATGATATACTGGTTCAGTTGGTTAAGGTCCTTGCAGCTTAGATGTTTGAACCTCCCACCTTTATGACAAGTAGTGATTTAGCCCCCTGCTTCCTCTGAGAAGATCAGTGATGTAACTTAACGGTTTCTTAGCTTGCTGTTAATGTATAGAAATCACTGTGCCAGATGCATTCAAGTGAAATAACTTTGACAACTACCTGAGCACTTTAAGCATATTTTGAAGTGAACATAATAGCTGTCATTATTATCCAACTTTTATAAAGTTTGGTTGAAGGCAAAATTAGGAAAAAAATTGACAAGTGAAGTGTCCTTGAACTTTTTGTTTGCGCCCACTTTTAGGAGCCTCAATGGAAAAATCTCTCCTGTCTCAGTAATTTAGATTAAGAGAGAAAAAAAATTAATAGAATTGCACTTTATTGCATTCAGTATGACTTGCTAGTGACATTTTTTTCCATAATACTTTTCATGTTAAAATGTTGTGGGATATAATAATGACTGGAGAGAAACTAGCTTGTGAGATATTTGTTATAGAATTCAATGCCAGTAATAAACTGAAAAATCTTTCATTTTTTTGAGAAATTTACAAAGTCAAATATAAAACCATTAAATCCAAGTTGCTTTCCAACTCACTGTAATTCAGGCATTATCCAATTCATTCCTACTCACAATCCAGTTCATTATTCATCTGTTTCCAAGTTGTAATCCAATTCATTTCAGTTGAGTTTAAAATTCAAATTTTGCCAGTTTCGTAGAAAATACCCTCTCAAAGAAGTCCAATAGATTGCACCAAATCTTCTCTTTGGTACTATGCCCCAGCCTGAGCAAGCATGAGGTGATTGTGGGGAGGAGACCAACAGGTTAACAGAGGAGATGAGAGGAAGAAAAAAATAAACATTTGCAGCAGAGTCAGATTCAGGGAGGGCAGCCATCTGCCTCAACCAGTGGGGGTCTGAGATGATAAGAAAGGACAATATTAATGACATACCCTCCCTGGCCAAAAAAAAGTTCATACACTCTAATATTTCATTGGACCGCCTTTAACTTTGATCACGGCACCCATTTACTGTGGCATTGTCTTGATAAGCTTCTGCAATGTCACAAGATTTATTTCCATCCACTGTTGCATTAATTTTTCACCAAGATCTTGCATTAATGATGGCAGAGTTTGACTGCTGCGCAAAGCCTTCTCCAGCACATCCCCAAGTTTCTCAATGAGGTTCAGGTCTGGACTCTGTTGTGGCCAATCCATGTGTGAAAATGATGTCTCACGCTCCCTGAACCAGTCTTTCACAATTTAAGCCCGAATCCTGGGATTGACAGGATTCATCGGGACACTAGGCAGACACTAGGCATGATGGGAGCATCCTTCATCTGCCTCTCTTCTTACCCTGATACACCCATCACTCTGGAACAGGGTCAATCTGGACTCATCAGACCACATGACCTTGTTCCATTGCTCCAGAGTCCAATCTTTATGCTCCCGAGCAAATTGAACCGTTTTTCTTTCCAGTTAGCCTCACTAGTTAATGATTTTCTTAAGGCTACACAGCTGTTCAGTCCCAATCCCTTGAGTTCCCTCACATTGTGCGTGTCGAAATGCTCCTACTTCGCTATTAAACATCGCCCTGAGTTCTACTGTTGTTTTTCTTCGATTTGATCTCACCAAACGTTTAAGTGATTGACGATAACAATCATTGAGGATTTTTTTCCGGCCACATTTCCTCCTCGAAGACGATGGGTCCCCACTATCCTTCCAGTTTTTAATAATGCGTTGGACAGTTTTTAACCTAATTTTGGTAGTTTCTGCAGTCTCCTTAGATGTTTTCTCTGCTCGATGCAGTCCAATGATTTCACCCTTCTCAAACAGACTAACATCTTTTCCACGACCACGGGACGTGTCTTTTGACATGGTTGTTTAGGAAATGAGAAGCATTTCATTGCACCAGTAGGGGTTAACTAACTTGTTTCCAGCTGAAAGATAACAACCCATGCAGTAATTATCCAATAGGAGACTTCTATTGCACCTATTTGCTTAGTTAAATCCAGGTGGCAACTTTTTTTTTGGCCAGGCAGTGTATACAAGAAGAGTATACACGTCAACAGTGAAGCCATCCTTTAACCATAAGTTTTGATCAAAAAAGCCTAATCTTAAAGGCAGCGAGGGTGTCTGCTTCATGAGCAGGGTTTAGGGGCTGATTCCACAACAGAGGAGCCTGATAACTGAAGGCTCTTAGTTTCATTCCACTTTTGGAAACTATGAGCTGCAAATAAGCACAAATAAGTGCTCTATTAGGGGGAATATGGAACTACAGGTTTCTCAAGAGAGCTGGGTCCTTTAGAGTCTATGTAAGAAGAAGTTTTAATTCTATTCTGAATTTGATGGAAATCCAATGGAGGGAAGCTAAGATTAGGGAAATATGATCTCTCTTGCTAATCCTCATCAGAACTCAGCCTCATCAACCGACTGCAGCATTTTGGATCAGCTGGAGCACTTGAGTCATTTTAGGGCAACCTATTAAGGATTTACTGTCATTCAGTCTTGAAATAACCAATGTATCGACTTTTTTGTCACTCTGAAATAGGACCTTCAACTTTTTTTTTTGCAATACTGCAAAGGTGAAAGTTTCTAGAAACCGCTCAAAATAAAATTTGCATAGTTATATATAAAAAAAAATTATATATATATATATATATATATATATATATATATATATATATATATATATATATATGAATTTAGAATGCATGTAATTATTGTAGTCTGACTAAAATTGAGCTAAATCAAACTTCAATGTCGAACAAAGAATTAAAACTTGGAAGTATTAAATCCTTTCTTCTTTGGGGTGCATTTTTTTTTTTTAAATTTTTGTGGCACTAGTGGCCTTTATTCATAGTGACAGAGAGACAGGACTCAGGGCAGAGAGAGAACGGGGAAGACATGCAGCAAAGAGTCACAGGCCGAAAGTCAAACCTGCAACCTCTGCAGGAGGGCTGTAGTCTCCCGGACTGCCTGCCCTAACCACTGCACTACCAGGGATGCCCAGTGTGTCTTTTATTCCTGATCTGGGTCTTACAGCCACAAGTACCTCAAACATGAACGTTTACATTCTGTCTAATTTCTGTCCATTTCTTTGTTTTGTGTGCAGGTGCTGGCCTGGTTTGAAGAGGGGGAAGAAACTGTTACAGCCTTTGTGGAGCCTTTTGTTATCCTCCTTATTCTTATAGCAAATGCAGTTGTTGGAGTTTGGCAGGTAAATGCACATTATATTTGCATATCTACCGTAGTATGTTTCTCTAATATTTGTGTTGTTCCATCAGATATTTTGCACTTTTACTATGTCAATGGACAAGGATGAATAAGGATGACCAATTGCTTTCAATTGTCATGATAGTTATGACTTCTGCCAGTCCTCATTTGTAGCACAGTGCACTTGTAATGTTGTGAAGACTGGGGAAATGCACAAAGCTAAAGACTAAAGCTGAGCAAAGGCCCTATCAGGAACATTTAAAATTTAAATGAACATCAGGTCATGTGCAAACTCTGCCAGCTAAAGCTAGCATATCAAAAGTCTACCAGACATTGCCATTTGAGAGCAAAGCGTGCCAAATATCAGCTGTGGTGGTTGATTGCATGGATAGCATTCTTCTTGGGTTTTTAAGCGTTTTCAAATTATTGAATTGAAAGGCATGCCTTTTTTAAAAAAATATATATATTTAAACCTATTCTTAATTTTAAAGCAGTCACCTGACATTAGATTAACCATCCACAAGCTTTGCTGGGAAAGTGACTTTGCTGAGGAGGTTTTCATTGAAATCTCTTCACTGGAAGCTTCACGGGAATTTAGACCATATGAAGCCACTTCAGTGGTGAATCGATGAAAACTAGTAGAATTTTCCTGCAGGTATACTGTCAGTTTTTCTTCATTGCAGCCTTGATATATTCTAATTATATTTCATGAGTGAAGGCACTGTGGAAATCCTTGAGGGCTTTATCAGATGATGTATCACAGAAATATTTTAGCATATTTAGTTACTATATTATACTCAATGTTGTATTATTAACCTTTATTTAACCAGGTTATTCCCATTGAGATCAGTGGTATCTTTTAAAAGAGGGCTCTTGTATTGCTCATTGGGGTCTTGAAAGAGTGTGCATATTGTATCATTGGCAAAGTAGGTTTATGTCATTAGATTTAACATGAGATATGGTTATTAAAATGAAAATTGCTTATCTTGAAAGACACAATGAGTCACTGGTTTTAGGATTTTATTGTAATGTCACACATACGTTTTAGAGAAGATAGATTCCTACGTGTGCTAAATATCAGCTGAGAAATTAATTTGTTACCTGGGGTCAGGGTGTAAAGATTAAGCGATGCAAAAGTCCAATAAGCCAGTTGAGCAGGCCACGTGACTATGAATCACACTACAGTATATATAGTCAAAGAAGAAATCTTGTTTGTGCAGTGAGTATCTGCTGTATTGTTGAATTTAGTGCTTGTTGAAACACTTGTTGTGACTTGTGGAGTTTCTTAGTGACAGTTTGTCTTTTATTTTGGCACACATAGCCTTAATGACACATGCAGACAGCTTTTTTTTTAATTTTTTTTATAGATGTTTTTGTGCTCATTTCTTCTCCTTACCAAGACCGTAACTCAACTGTCTGATAGCCAGACTTGGACCTACCACTAAAATGATCTAATCTCTAAGATGTTCACTAAGTAGTGAAAAGTCATGTCAGCTAGGCAGCCAGAAAAATGCAAACTATAATTGGGTCGGAACAGAACAGGCAAGAAAAGAATGTGTGGAGAAACTGATGCCATTGATGGCTTGAAAATAAAGAGATAAACAAATGTAATCCTGGGTTACAGCAACTGGAAGGTGTATTATTTATTTTTTGAACAGTATTACCATGTCTAACCACATTTTAAGCCCTTTACAACTCAGTGCAGTGTCTATGTAGTTCCACTCTGTTACTCCATCCTAGTTTAGTGTTCATGGGCACTTCTATGCCTCATTTTGCTCGTATAAATTTGAACTTTGACTCTCCAGTCTGTCAATTTTGAAAAAAGCTTCAGTGAACGATTAGGTATCTGAGACTTTGTTTTATTTATATGTACTTTTATCAACATCCATTTTATCTAGTCAGTTACTTGGTGTTAGTTGAATTTGATTTTTTTAATAATTTTTCATTCATTTTAAAATTTCTACTTCTAAGGAGAGAAATGCAGAAAATGCCATTGAAGCACTTAAGGAATATGAGCCAGAGATGGGAAAGGTGTACCGCCAGGACAGGAAGAGCGTGCAGAGAATCAAGGCCAGGGACATTGTGCCGGGGGACATTGTTGAGGTGGCTGGTAAGTTGAAAATTTTTATCTGTACATTTTAATACTCCAGATTCTTTTTACTGCTTGTTAAACAAAAAATAGGCTAAAATCAGGATAATTTAAAAAATAAATACTCCTAGCTCTGTAATGTTGTAGCACTGTTGTTTATCCTTAGTGTTGGTATGTTTGATGATTTTTTTTTTTTTTTTTTAAGTTTTGTCAGGGATATGTGTAGAAATTATGATGCGAAGAATGAATAGATGTGATTAAACCCAGGGATATTAATTGTGAAGTAGGAAATGCATTATTCTGTTAACATCACCAATGTTATTTACTCTTTCTGTTGTTCAAAATGCATATTCAACAAAAACTACTAATTTATTCTGGTCATATCTTTGAGAGGTTCAGAATAATAAAAGCTCAGATTGAGTAAAGCAGTCATGTAATACTAGAGCAGAAGTCCAGTCTGTCCCTACCTCAGCTTGTGGAGGACAACATATGTCTGTACCCTTTCAGTACTTCTCTTCTTTACTTTTTTTCTTTAAATAGGTACGTCATCTTTCCTTTGTAGTGTTTTTTCTCCATTCTTTCTTTAATTATTTAGCTTTCCACAAAGTGTTTTTTCTCATTCCAAAGCAAAGCTTAATGGAGTTTGGTCTTGGAATAAGTTGTGGAAGTTTGAGCTTGGTTTGGTGTGTCGTTATGAGTTGTGTCAGGGGGGTATATACTATCGTATTCCCTCATATGGTAATAACTTGGTTCAAATCATATTTTACCTTTACATGGTTGCTTGAAGCAGTTGGACAGAGATCAGATAAATCACTCTGCATCGGTGAAGAAGAAGGGTAAAGTGGAATAAACACCTTGTGTTTTTTTTTAATTTATGTGTTTTCTTTCTGACTTGTGCATGCTTTTACAGGGATAGCAGTTTATTTGATTCAATAATCACATTATTTGAGTAAAATGATTCAAGCGCTATTATTGTGTGTGTGTGTGTGTGTGTGTTGGGGGGGGGGGGTTCTGCTTTGATTTTCCTTTATTTAATTTAAAACATGAACATGAAATATTTCCCAAGTTAAAAAACACACTAACCATTAGAGATGTTTTGATACCATTTTTTCCATCCCGATACAGTTTCTGATTCTTGAGCTTTGAGTATTGGCTGAAACCGACTACCAATTCCTAGTATATGACTATAATATAATTATCATTGTTGTAAAACATGAATAAATGCAGCAAATCCAAGCCATTTGTCTATATTTATTTTCAAATAGAACAGTATAAAACAGTATTGAAAAGTGCAAATGCAGTTGAACTAAAATAAATATAGGAACACTACTAACCATCATTGTGGTGCATCGTAACAAACCTCACTGTAAACTGTGATTTATGCTTGTCAAAGCTACTGCTGCTTCTTCATTTTCAAGTTGGCTAGAATGATAGTTGGCAGCAATGTCTGTAAAAATGACTGCTCAACATTTATCACTGTCAACTCAGCCAAGATATACTTTATTTGCTCCGTTGCTAAGTTTGAGCTATACAAGGGATGTAAACAAAAGGAAACTCGGTTCTGCAAGCTCCAGTGCTGCAGAGAAGAACCTGCACTGCTGTCTAAAGATTGGTGGTATAATTGATGCAAACAATTTTTTATCACAATAGTGATATTGACCACTGCTATCATTAATTTCATTATATGTTCATTATTATCCACCTAAAATATATTAGGATATGTGGTTGTTATTGGTGTATATTATGCATATGTAGTGTCTTTTTAGCATCTACAATACATACTCAATTGAAAGTGTCAATATTTATAACAACTTTTTCCAGCGGCCATGCTTTCGGATATCTTAAAGCTGAGTAGCTGGTAGAAGCAGTATACCAAGTTATATTCTCAATGAAAGGCTTACAGGCTTTTTTTTCCTTTGTAGTTGCCTAGATTGTAAAGAATTTCAGTTGAATTTAATTGAGCCTGAAAACTATAACGAATACCGCTACCCACCAAAACTGTCTTGCTTCTGATATCATTTGGATGCTGAATTTTTAATGTTTCAGATTTAGTCTCAGTGGCTTCTTCATCTCATTCCTGTCTAACAGGGGATCTCTGCATGGTCTGCTGCACTGTGTTTTTTGAAAGTCTTACCTTTTTTTTTAATCCAAGAATAATCACTGTCTGATGTGACCAAGATATTATGCGATAAGTAATGAGAGTTGACTAACATTAAGACCTCTTACTCTTATTGAATTTAATTGAATTTAACAGATTCTTTTGCCAACTGTTTTTCCCTCATAATATTGTACTTAAAGAGCAGGGACTTCATGTGAGTAAATTATTAAATAAATTAGTGGAGTGGGATGATTGTTCAGTTATGTGGGTTCATTAATTTATTCAAAGTATTGAAAAACTAAACAATAGATGACTCTGAGTAGCTAACATTACACACATTGGGATTCATTCATAAAATGTGAGCAGAACTGATTACGTGTAAACTGTGAGGAGAGCAAAGTATATACGTTTTGACATTCATGAAAATGTTAGTAGTTCCGAACTCGTCATAGCTACGAACAAAATCTACTCCTGCCTCTGACCATGTGTAACGCTTCTGTAAATAAGGAGCGCACATAAAAACTGCTGTCAGTCTTCAATTTAACATGAATGCCTTGTATGGACTGTTATTCTCACAATATGCTTTTAAACCACGTGTTTTAAACATAATGCATCTCAAATATAACACACATATCTCAATTGATGGGTGTTTTGTATTTTTAAACTTCAGATTGTGTTTCTTGAAGTGCCAGTGGGTAGATTAAATGGGCTTGACTTTTGCTGACAGACACCAATGCAGTGACTGGAGCCATTGCAGACACCAACGGCAGACAATAGAAACGTTGCAGTTGTCTGCAGGAGAAGAATCGTTTTCAATTCACTTCACTTCCTGACTACTACTACTTGGACAGAAAAAAGTTACTAAATATCTCTTAAGTACTGGTCACATAGGGAACAGAAGAACCATTCTTGTTTCTGACCTCAGGTCTCACTGGGAGCATTTGAAAGTGGAGCACTTACCAGTGCTGCCTCCTCACCTGGATTCATTAGATTATGAGTTTAGCTGAAGGTTTTGAGATAACATGAATCACCTGGTAGTCTGCACCTTAACACCTCTTTATATGGCGGTCCCTGGGTGGGGTTTATGATAATGAATGAGTTTTGTGAGCATGCTCCTCACCTGCGAGCATTTGGCATTCATTAACTTACATACAATTCTTACAACATTTATGCACAAATATACTCACAGATTTAATAAGATTTCATGATTGAGATCCATTGTGTTTATGTGAAGCAGCTATAGAAGTAATAAATATGTCAAGCTAACTAACTCTTTAGATGGCAAGAACTTGCTAATGCATTTCTACAATGATCAATCAGCAGTGTGGGTTTAGAAGTGTATTCTTGAATTTAATTCATTGTTGGTTCATGAGCATTGCTTATGCACCCAATACTCAAACATTAAATCTCTTCTCCTGTTTTGTATTAACCATTTATTTTTGCTTAAAAAAAGAAATAAGATTTTTTTTTTTTTTTTTTTTAAACAATGGACATTATGCATTTTACGGAACTGGCCATACACGAACCCTGATTAGTCAGTTGACGGGTAGATGACAGCTAACATTTGCATACTCAGAAGCTGAAGCTTTCATGTTTTATTACATGAAACCCCTTTCTCTGGTCATTGACTATCGCAAGGTTTTATTACATTTCCTGAATAATTTCACAGTTTTTCTGCTTCCAGCACTTTACAGGAGAGCAGTGGCTGTCTTTCTCTTACAGCTTGCTTTGGTTTCTTTTGATTTCAGCCATAGCCACGCTCTTGTCTGCAGCCACTACCATTAATGTTCTGTTGTGGGAATGATGAGATATGACTGGGCATAATTTATAGAAAAGATGCATGTTCAGTTTTATAACTAAATCTGTTCTCCAGGTGACCACACGGTCAGATCTACCCTCATGTTTTTACGCGTAGAATAGTGTAATTTCTCATCACCCAAGCAATTTCTCTGTCTGTTCTCAGCTGAGTGTTCTCAGAGTTCTGCTGGAAGTCATAAAAGGCCCCAGAAGGTTGTGAGCCTGTGTGTGAGCACACTGATGTTGCTTTGGTCACTGATAGAGAAAATATGCAACTGCCTAAAGGCATCACAGCTTTCACTCTCCCTCTGTGATGAATAGTCTGGTGTGATGTAACCTTTACTAAAACTCAAATTCATCTTTAAAGGGAATCGTGTTTTATTTCCCCTTAAGTTTACTCAAGACATGGGTATATTAGCAGTCTCATATTGTTCGCTTTTCCTCAAATTTGCCCAAAATAAATACTGCATGGGAGCTACTTCTGTCTTTAAGAGCTGATGGGATGTTAAGTGCATGCAGCCTGACATTTCTCTTACTCAGGGGAAGAGTTGATGCAGATAAAGTCCTTTGCTCTCAAGGGAGAAGGAAAGGTCTCTGTCCCAAAGGCTTTCCACTGCCTCTCATTAAAAATAAGAACTAAAAAGAGCACATTCTGTTAGACAGAAGACAAGATGTTGAAAGAGCTGTAAATGTTGTCTCTACAGCAAATGTGTGAATAACAGAAAAATTATGCTCACTGTGTGCCAAATGTATACTTTTCAAATTAACTTAAGTTGATTAATACTAATCAATGCATGTTATATAAGTTCATTACTCAAAATGTCAATAAATAGGGTGGCATCTGTTGAGCTATTGTGCCCACTGTTTTGTATATCGTCTTTAGTTGTATTTGATAATTTTAGTACAACCTGCATTTTGATTATCATATGACTGATGCTTATAGGCATCAGAAACGAACGCATATCCAAATTCACTAACTGGGCTAGTAAGGTACCGCAGTTGATGACAAAAATGGATGCACTCCCAAATCGTTGATGAAAGCCAGAAGAAACTGAGCCGAGGTTAGGAGCGAGGTCTACAACAGTGGCTACCCGCCTACCACAGAATAGGATGCGTAAGAGTGCAGGCCTGTGCCTTCGTCCTCTATGGCTTCCTCCAGTTATTCCAGCCAAAGTAGACAGGATCACCAGTTGTGTTGCTGTTGGTGTTTATCTTTTCCTTGCTGAATTGATCGGGGAACAGCCTGAAATTTCTGTGTGAGAGATTCACCGAATGTCTTCCCTATTTTGTCCTTACTCTTGAAGTCAGTGCCCTCCAAATCAGTGGGAGTTTTGAATTGTTGCGTTTTCCATCTTCCAAAAGCCCCAAATGCTTTGGTTTCGGCTGCAGCATAATGCATTGCATTATGACAAACGGTATGCAAGGTAGACTGAGCACATGCGCACCAGAAGTCTTCCTAGAAGTAATTGGCTATTGTATTGGAATACGTATTGCAGCCTGTGCAGTTGCCTGTATCAGACACAAGTAACACAGTATGCAGTTTTGAAAATGGCTTATGTCTCAAGGGACATGGCTGATGAAATAAAATAAAAATAAAAACCTAGATAGAAATTTAAAAAAGAAATAAAAACCTAATCATGCAAACTGGTGAAAAGGAAGCGACTTTGATTCATGGAGCATGGCATGAGGACGATATTTATGTATGTAAATCTTTAGAAAGGTGCTGGGAATTGCCTGACTTGATTGGACTTCACCAGAAAGCAGCGGAAGAGCTTCCACCCTCTCAAAATAAACAATGCCTGGGTGAGCCATTATTTGATGGAGTTTTTTTTTGGTTTAAAAAAAAAAAAAAAAGTCCACCAGGGCCCCACTGTTGCATATGCCAGAGGAAATGCATCTTTTGTTCAGTGTGCTCAGAAACTTCCACACATGCACCATAGATCATTCTTTGTGGGAGTTTCATCACCAGGGTGGGGAATAGTGCCAAGTAAAAGCACTTGGTTCTTAGGAGGGTGGTCTCCTCAGAGGAAACAACCGTTTCAGTCTCCCTAATCTACAGGATGGCCATGTTAAACACTACAGAACAAGAGCTGGGAGGATCACCAGAGACCCTAGCCACCATAAATGACTCTTAATATTAGGGACACACTATAGTTTGCTCAAGGCTATAAAAGAGAAGATGACAAGTTTCATCCATCACAATGTTAAAAGAAATGCCACTAATTATCCACTGTTTGCAGATTTCTTATGGTCGCACTGTTTTTTTTATTGGATTATTGGATTGTTGGATGGGTTGTGCTGGTTGGTGGGTTTTTTGTGTAAAAAGGGTAAATACAAAAGGGCATAGACAAGTATAACAAAAAAAAAAGCTTGAACTTCAAAGTTTAGCATGTTTTTAGGTTCCAAGAGGAGCACTTTTTGTTACCATTGTGAAAATAATGTACGTGGAAATTAAGTTGTCAGAATACCTGCATTTATTTTTAAGTGCTTGACTCATATTGAATTGATTTGATCTTGTTTTCTTCTTTCTAAGCTATCTTCATTGCCTGTGAAAGTGGGTTAGTCGATTTGCTGCGACCTTATTCCCAGTATACACCAATGGGTGGAAAATAGCATGGTGTTTTTGCTATTACTCCATTGGTAGGAGGATTTCTAATTAGTGACTTTTTGTTGGAACATTCCCACAGGGCTTTGAGTCTTTAATATTTCCAGCAACTGCAGTTCCTCTATTTCTTTGTATCTACCCTCTGTCTCACCATTTCATGTTTAATATGGGGGATCTAGTTTGGAATCAGATTGGTAATAACAAAGAACTTTTGGCAGTGTAGTTAACAGTGCTACCAAATATGGTGGTACAGCTGTTCCAGTCTCAGTATTGTCATTCAGTCAAAATAGCATTTCTTGCATAATAAGATTTTAATGAATCTTGTAATATAAGCTCGATGTGAAGTAATGCTGCTTAATTTTTTAGTTATGTAAGTTTTGAGTTTCCTCATATAAGCCTATATTAATGGGGTAAATTTTTGAGAACGGCTGTAATTAATGAACTGTGTACGCAATCACACGTCATACTGTTTCTATTTCAGCTTATGACATGAAGTGGAATCTCCTTGCTGAAAACAGATGTTTTTTAGCATGCCCGTCCTCTAAATCCAGCAGCACGTTTTTAACTGATCAAAATAGTTTTCCCTTTTTTGGGTGTGTTTTGAAGGAGTCATCTAACCCTCTCTCCTCCATCCCCTTTTTCTTACTTTGCTCATAAGGGCACTATAGGGCCCCAGGGGTTGGTTTACATGTCTGTCTCCACTGTCCGCACAGTGATCTCTTAAGTCTCTGGGTCATTCCTTTTATCTTCATCCTTTCAAGCTGTGTGATCTTTAGCTGTAAGCTGAATGGAAAATGTCTATGATGTAATGGCTGTAGTTTCCATTTGGTTTTCCTCTGCAGGAGTTCATTAAAATGTCACCCATCAATAATCACCATAAATATTACTTGACATTTGTTTTAAATCTGAATTTATAACATTCATGTTTCACATCATGATGAAATGACCATTCAAGAGGTTAAATGATGCATAATGAGAGACTGCATGTAGACAAATGTCTCATTTTAAAATACAAAATACTAATAAAACTAGAAAGCTAAAGCGTTTGTTGACCTAATAAACCCAGGTCCAGCTGCATGTGAAAACATGTAAAAAAAAAAAAAAAAACAAGCAGTCAAACTGTTAACCTTTTTTAATCTTTTTAACAGAGCAAATAAATGTCTTGTGATTTTGTAGAACTTATTAAAATTACAAAGAGAACACTTGTTAGATTTAACTTTTTTATTTTTTTATTTTACTAGGGATTTTTTTGAAGCCTTTTGTTAGAGGAAAGAATGTGCTTCAGTCTATTTACATCCTGTGGAACATTTAATCATTTGTAGCGTATGACTTTCTTCAAGCCTTTCCAACAAACAATTTAGGTCTAATTATTTTTCTTCTCTGAAATTTCTAAAGTGTCCGAGTTTAGTATCTCAGCATTTGTTTTTGTTGTGTTCTGTCTGCATTTGGTTTCATTTTTGGTTGTTTTCTTTAAGACTAAGTGTCATTGTACATTTGAGACATTTACGTAGCTTGAATAACAAATCACTTAACACTTCTTCAACTTTAATAGCTTGCATTAATTAAATATCTGTGCCCTTTGTAAGTGCTTTTTTATAGATAAATTTAGTTTTTGAGATTATTAAGTCTCCTGTTTTTTGTCTTGTCTGTTCACAGTTGGAGATAAAGTGCCTGCAGACATTAGGCTGACTTCTATTAAGTCAACAACACTGAGGGTAGACCAGTCAATTCTTACAGGTAAAGCATTTTACACCATGTGAGCTCTCTTTGTACTATTCTTAAAATGTTTTCTTATTATAAGGTGTGAGTTACTTTATTTTGGTGTCTTTTCACAACACATTTCTCCTGCCTTTGCAAGAAGAAAATCTTTCCATTAACCCAGACACATAAGAAAATAAGAAATTTCCATCTTTTACACTCATTCTCTCATTTTACCCTGTAGTTGTGGCTGTTCGGATTATACCAACATGAAAGAAAAACGAGTGATGAGGTTGGAAAATGAACTGATGATTTTGGATGGATAATGGCCCAATAGGGAGGCTGGAAAAGATTAGAAGGGGAGAATATTGAAGGATGCTTAATGTACAAGGGGAGAAGCGTATTTGAATTAAGTCCGTAAATCTCTTGTCTTGCTCTGCTACCTTAATTGGTAGCAGATTCCATGGGATATTTTAGTGATTGAGCTATTTTCTTCCTAGCTGTCCTTCCCCATTCATGGCCCTCCACCCCGTCAAACGTTCCTGCACTACTCTTTTCAGAACTTTGCGATCCGTGCACAGTTTATTGCGCCCAAAATCACAGTGCTGTGTAAGCACACATTAAGTGGGGGTTTTGAATGGCAGTGCTAGGGCAATATTTGATCACTGATGGGCCTGCTCAGTCAGCTGCTAAGCCTTTTTCACACATCTACCCAAAATTTCAACCAACAGTCACAATTACCTCTTTATGCTCTGCTGTGTAGATCTTCTCACTCCTTTCCTTCTCTTGATCTCGTTCTCTTCTTGCAGGGGAGTCGGTGTCTGTAATCAAGCACACAGACCCTGTTCCTGACCCCCGTGCTGTCAACCAGGACAAGAAGAACATGCTCTTTTCTGTAAGTGAACAAGACCATTTTAGGCTGTTGGGCTTCTTTTTATTTACTTGACTTTATCATTTTTACTGTCTGCTTAACCTGCACTCAAGCACTGCCTTTTTTTTTATTACTTGCAGTGTTTTGAAAACTGTTGTGCTCTGAATGTATTTTCTGTTATACATGTACATAAGTAAACATACCATATGCTTCTGAATCACTGACAACTTCTTAGAAATTGGTGTTGCAAGTTCTTTGACTGTTTATGTCAAAGGAAAAATTGCTTCCCTTGGCTGCTGTTGTATAAATTGGTTTAAAAAAATGAGGACTCATGTTACATGTGAAATAGTTTCTGTGGACCATTGACACTTTCAGAATAATTGTTAGATTATGTTCTTTCTTTTTCTTTGAAACCTGGAATATTACAACCCTGCCCATGTGTTTGTCTCTCTCTATATTCTGGCTCTGACAATTTCACCTCAACAGGGTACCAACATTGCAGCTGGTAAGGCTGTTGGCGTGGTGGTAGCCACAGGTGGCAACACAGAAATAGGCAAAATCCGAGACGAGATGGCATCAACGGAGCAGGAGCGCACCCCACTTCAGCAGAAACTGGATGAGTTTGGACAGCAACTGTCTAAGGTTAGAGAAATAAGAGCATTTTTTACCTTTTGTATTGTAAACAAAAAAAAAAACCCAAAAAAAGCCATACATTTGTCTTTGAATTTTATGAATTACATACTCTTTATTCCATTGAAATGAATTATCTTTGAATAAAATCTGCTGCTTGTTTTAAGGTTATCTCACTGATTTGCATTGCTGTATGGATCATCAATATTGGGCACTTCAATGACCCTGTCCATGGGGGTTCCTGGATCCGAGGCGCTGTCTATTACTTCAAGATTGCTGTGGCTTTGGCTGTTGCTGCTATTCCTGAGGGTATGCTGAAGAATACAAAGCCAGCCATGTTCTTGTTGTTTTTGGAGAGTCCAAAGAAAAATCAATATGGGCTATTTTTCAGAACATGATGAAAATATAGATTTTTCATACTTGTAATAGAAAATACAAATGGCCTTTCTTTCTAGAGCTGTCTATTTTTGTATAATTTGTCCATCAGTTCTAAATAATCCTCTTTCCCTTCATGGTTCTGTTGCTGTTGTCATTTAGGTCTACCTGCTGTCATCACCACTTGCCTGGCTTTAGGAACACGGCGCATGGCCAAAAAGAATGCCATTGTCCGCAGTTTGCCCTCTGTGGAGACGCTTGGCTGTACATCTGTCATCTGTTCTGACAAGACTGGCACTTTGACCACCAATCAGATGTCTGTGTGCAGGGTAAGAGATCACTGCTCTGTAGCCAGGAGTACCTGGACATAAACTACTGTCACTAGTGTTGGTGTAACTATATTTTCAGTTGATGTTGTTCATACACTCTGATTCATTGAGTAACACTGATGGTACTCCTCAACTAACAGGAATGAATAGGCCTAGATGGCTACAATAATTTATGCTTTGACATGGGTTAAAAGATTATTTAATTTCAGTTTCAGCAAATAGTCTTGATTTGGTTACAAGAGCTAAAATAAAATCATAAGAGTGTCTATTTCTTTTTCCAGGGGTGACCGTTTTGACCGTAAATTCCTAGTATTTTTCTAATGAATGCAGGTTTTTTAATATTTATCATTTATCAACAGGATCTCAGATCTCGATGGCACTCCTAGTTGATGGAGTGTTGTAAAGAACAACCTATTGGGAACAGCTAATTGCATAGGATCTTACACAGGAGTGTGCTCTGATCTCTGGTTTACGGACCAGCTCTAAAGTGACTCGTGATATGTGATGAATGTACATGTCAAAATATCTTTTACCATAAGTGGAACAACTCATAACTGTGAGAACTGTGAAGAAACGATATATTACTTCTGAAGTGGCTGCAAATTTTATTGATATTTTAATCCAAAATCCTGCTCAGATCTTACCTGCGTCCTGTGATTTTATTGTTGATTATTTTAACAACAAGCTAAAATCGGCTCTTAATTCAGCAGCTCCACTTAAGACAAAACTTGTAAAAACTAAATCCAAGATACCATGGAGAACTGATGAAATTAAAAAGCTGAAGAGAGACTGCAGGAGAGCAGAAAGGAAATGGAGAAAAACAAAACTAACAATCAATTACGAAATTCTACGTGAGCAACTCAAAATCTACAATAATACAGTTAAACAGGCAAGAACACGTTACTTCTCAAATCTTATTACAGTGAATAAAAACAATCCTAAGTTTCTTTTTAAAACCATTGATATTTTAATAAATGCTGATTTTAATAAATCCTCCATGCAGCCATCAGACGCCGCATGCGAGAACTTTGCAGACCACTTCAGAAATAAGATCAATGCTATTAGATCTAGTTTTTTACCTCAACAAATCGTTGATTTTAACAGATCTGAAGAACTGCTTTTACCTGAGGAAACACTGGAGAGTTTTGTCCTGGTTGATGCAAAGATGCTTGGTCGAGTTTTCTCCCAACTGAACCCAACAACCTGCCTTTTAGATCCCATTCCCACATCACTGTTAAAATCATTTTATAGTTTCTTTGAGTGTGAGATTTTAAATATTGTGAATTGCTCTCTTCAGACAGGTGTTTTTCCCCACTGCTTTTAAAACAGCGGTGGTGAGGCCCCTTCTGAAGAAGAGCAATTTAGATTCAAATATCCTTGATAACTATCGGCCTGTATCCAACTTACCGTTCTTAAGTAAAGTTATTGAAAGAGTTGTTTTTTTTATTCAATTAAATCAGTATTTACATGAACATAATATTTTAGAGAAATATCAGTCTGGTTTTAGGACAAACCACAGTACCGAGACAGCTCTCTTAAAGATTGTTAATGATCTCAGGTGTAACTTAGACTCACAGAAACTTTCTGTCTTGGTGCTGCTGGATCTCAGTGCAGCATTTGATACAGTAGATCACCACATTTTACTAAACAGGCTCAGAAGCCTGGTGGGCCTCTCAGGTACTGTTTTAAAATGGTTTTACTCCTATCTCACAGATCGAAAGTTTTTCGTAAGTATGGATACATGCTCCTCAAGAACCTATGAAACTCAATGTGGGGTTCCCCAAGGATCAATTTTAGGCCCAATACTTTTTAATTTGTACATGCTCCCACTTGGGGATGTCATCAGGAGACATGGCGTTGGGTTTCACAGCTATGCTGATGATACACAGCTTTACATCTCCGTGTCTCCTGATGACCTAGAACCAGTCAACGTTCTTTTAAACTGTATTTTAGATATAACATCATGGATGGCAGAGAACTTCTTACAGCTTAACCAGGACAAAACTGAGGTTTTAATTATTGGTCCTGAAAACAAGAGAGAGAGAGAATTTTATCAAAACTACATAATTTTAAACCTTCTCATAGTGTGAGAAACTTGGGTGTTCTTTTTGACTCTGATCTGGATTTTTATTCCACATATAAGAAATATTACAAAAACAGGATTTTTATCATCTTAAAAACATCGCCAGAGTCCGCCCATTTCTCTCTCTTGCCAGCACAGAGGTGTTAATGCATGCTTTTATCTCCAGTAGAATAGATTATTGTAATGCCCTGCTCTCTGGTCTTCCTAAAAAATCGATTTCAAACTTACAATTACTCCAGAACTCAGCTGCACGTGTTCTGACAAGGACCAGAGGGCGGGAACATATTACACCAGTTTTAAAATCGCTGCATTGGCTCCCTGTGTGTTTCAGGATCGATTTTAAGGTTCTTTTAGTTGTTTATAAATGTCTTAATGGTCTTGGGCCTTCTTATTTATCTGACCTTCTTTTAAATTACGAACCCTCGCGGACCCTGAGGTCCTCTGGTACTGGCCTTTTGGTTGTTCCGAAAGCAAGAACTAAAACTTACGGCGAGGCTTCCTTCCACTACTACGGGCCTCGTCTGTGGAACAGCCTGCCAGAGGACCTCAGGGCTGCAGAGACTGTTGATGTTTTTAAAAAGAGGCTCAAGACCTTCCTTTTTAATTTAGCTTTTAACTGAATTTTATTTTATCTCAATTTTTTATTTTTATTCATTTATTATGTATTTATCTATTTCATTTATTGACTGCTTTATTTTATTAAATCTTTTATGTGCATTTTTACTATTGCTATTTATCTTAAGGTAATTTGATCTTTGTTTTGAATTTTTTATTTTATTGTATTTATTTTCATTTTGTTCATTTAATAATTACTCCAGTGTTTACCTCAATGGGGATCTTTCACACTAGGGGCTATGCCTGCTCTGTCTGGGGGGCTGTTGCCGTGGTAATCACCCTTGTCTGGGTGGCTGGGGTCCTGTACTGCAGTCTAACGACTGTGGTCTGGACCCTGGCCTGCCCTGGGTGGTTGCCGCGGTGATGGCCTCTCTGGATGTGGGTGGGCTGGTTCCTGGGGTGAATAGATCCCCAAGTTATCGTTACTTCACAGCAGTGCCAAGCCAGGTGTTTTGGTGTTTTGATATTTGATATTTGATATTTAGATATTTATTCATTTAAATAGAAGTACTTCATCTTTTTTTTTTTTTTTTTTTAAAGAGACAGGAAGGAAGGAAAAGGAAAGAAAAAAAAAAAAAAAAAAAAAAGAAGGAGGAAGTTTTGTTTTGTTTGGGGTGCATGGGGGGGGTGAGGGGTAATGGGAGGATGGCTTTGTGACTTTGGGGTGTGTGACGGCTTTTATTTTGTTTTAATGTTTTTAATTTTTATCTTAATTTTTTTTTTTTTTTTTTTTTTTTTTTTTTTTTTTTTTTTTTTAATTATTTTTATGTAAAGCACTTTGTGTTGCCTGAGGGCATGAAAAGCGCTGTATAAATAAAGTTTGATTTGATTTGATTTGATTTGATAAAATCTCAGATATGAACTATATTATTTGTTTAACCTTCTCGAGTGAAAATATAATGAAGGTTGGGGGAGGGGGGATCTGTGCAAACTTGGTAGGGCTTAGAGCTCCATTGACCCACCATTCATTATGGACTAGAGCCCCCCTTTGCAACTTGCGAGAATGAAAACTCCTGACATAGACATTCTGTAGTTGTACCATGTTCAGTGTTCATAGGGATTTAAATGTGCTGCCACCTGCTGGATGCAGAGCACATCAGCCTTTTAGCGATCTGATGTCCATCTTTACACTCAACAGTGTAATGGAATAAGTAGACCTTTTAACACATTGTCTTGAGATGAGTTAATCTCTGTTTTGTCACAAGGAATTGCTGCAGGCAATGGAGGTGTTTTAACTTTCAGGCAGTTTTCAAACCGTTTCTCTACATTTGTTTTTCATGTAGATGTTCATCATTGATAAGGCAGGGGGTGATCAGTGTTCACTGAAGGAATTTACTGTTACTGGTTCCACATACGCCCCAGAAGGAGAAGTGTGAGTATTAATATTTGTAAATGTGTGTCATAGGGTCCAAAAGATGGATTTATGATAAAGCAGGGGAATACAGGTAGACATGTTATTTTTGATTATACTTGGAATTTTAGTCTGCCAGTTTGAGCATGTTAGGAATTACGTTTTTTCTTTCTCTTACAATCCAAGCTTGATTCACCCATTCTTTCCTATCTACATTTGTTATTTATTTAGGTTTCATGATGGCAAACCAGTTAAGTGTTCCCAGTATGACACATTGGTAGAGCTAGCCTCCATCTGTGCTCTCTGTAATGACTCCTCACTAGACTACAATGAGGTTGGTAGAGTATATGGTTCTCTTATTTTGTGTTCAAACATGCCACATGTTTTTTTATTTTTTTGTTTTTTTATGACTCCTCCTGTTATTCGTCTTATCTTTGTGTCTTTCCAGGCCAAAGGTGTGTATGAGAAGGTGGGTGAGGCCACAGAGACGGCTCTCACATGCCTTGTGGAGAAGATGAACGTGTTTGATACAGACATTAAAGGCTTGTCCAAGGTTGAGCGAGCCAACGCCTGTAACTCTGTATGTAACTACATTTTTTTTTTTTTTTTTTTTTTATTATTATTCTTAAAAGGAGGCAAACATTCTAATTCTATTTTCATCATAGGTTATCAAGCAGCTGATGAAAAAAGAGTTTACCCTGGAATTTTCCAGGGACAGGAAATCTATGTCTGTATACTGCACTCCCAATAAAGCACGCTCCTCTGTTGGCAAGATGTTTGTAAAGGTAGAAATTAACTGTTGAGTTTAAGGTAGTAAATTTTTTTTTTTTTTTATTAAGAATGTTTCTTTTGCTTACTGTCCTTTTTTTATTTTATTACCTGTTCCTGCTCATAGGGTGCCCCAGAGGGAGTGATTGACAGGTGCACACACATCCGCGTAGGTAGTAACAAGATACCCATGACCCCTGGCATCAAAGAAAAGATCCTGTCTGTGATCAGAGAGTATGGGACTGGGAGAGACACCCTGCGTTGTCTGGCACTAGCTACCCGAGATAACCCTATGAACAAAGAGGACCTGTTGTTGGATGACTCCTCTCGTTTTATACAATATGAGGTGAGAGCTTGGATATGTGAATGAACTGACTGGGTTCTCAGAAAGAATTTTGAGTTTCTGTGTAATTCAGTTTTGTGTCTGTTAATGACTTGAATTTTTTCCTTTTTGTTGTTTAGACTGATCTGACATTTGTGGGCTGTGTTGGCATGTTGGATCCTCCCAGAGCAGAGGTGGCAGCATCTATCAGGCTTTGTCGTCTTGCGGGCATTAGGGTGATTATGATCACTGGAGACAACAAGGGTAAATGGAAACAGATGCCTCTAAAATGTGAAGCTGACAAATTATTTAAGTAACAGACAAAATATTAAGAAAAATGGTCAGGCTATGATGGGTTGCATTTTAGGAAACCTGTCGAAGTAAACTTTTTTGCCTGTACATTTTAGGGACGGCAGTGGCTATTTGCAGATGTATTGGTATTTTTGGAGAAGATGATGATGTTTCCAGTATGGCCTTTACTGGCAGAGAATTTGATGATCTCTCCCCTGCTGCACAAAGAGAAGCCGTGGTCAAGGCTCGCTGCTTTGCCCGTGTTGAGCCTGCTCATAAATCCAAGATTGTTGAATATCTACAGTCTTATGATGAGATTACAGCAATGGTAGGAAGATTTAAATTTGAATAATGTACAATAGCAGCTTAAAAGAATATGCAATTGTTGATCTTTTAGAAATTTCAGGTGAGTTGTTTGTCACAAACTGATTTTGGTCTTTTGATTTTCATTGTGTGTCAGACTGGTGATGGAGTGAATGATGCCCCTGCTCTAAAGAAGGCAGAGATTGGCATTGCCATGGGATCAGGAACAGCTGTAGCCAAGACAGCCTCAGAGATGGTGCTGGCCTGATGACAACTTTTCCACCATTGTAGCTGCGGTCGAGGAAGGCAGAGCCATTTACAACAACATGAAGCAGTTCATAAGATATCTGATCTCTTCAAATGTGGGAGAAGTTGTTTGGTGAGGATCACTGGTTGATGTACACGCACACACTTTTAATTCTTTGTTGCTGTTTTTGAATTTTTTTACTTTCATTTCCTGCTGTCACAGTGTTCATGCTTCTTTGTGTACAGCATCTTCCTGACTGCAGCGCTGGGTTTCCCCGAAGCTCTCATTCCTGTTCAGCTGCTTTGGGTCAACCTGGTGACTGATGGTTTGCCTGCCACCGCTTTAGGCTTCAACCCACCAGACTTGGACATCATGAGCAAACCTCCACGCAATGCTCGGGTGCCACTCATCTCTGGATGGCTCTTCTTTAGATACCTTGCTATTGGATGTAAGTTGGCACTGTGGTCTGCAGCAAGTAGTTGGGGAGAAGTTGCTGATTGTCAAAAAAAAAAAGCCAGCATTTCATATTTGATGTTTTGAAAGTAGTGAATATATACTCGGTCATTACAAGTACTTGCATGTCATCACTGTTTCACTTCTTGTTCTTATGTTATTAGGTTACGTTGGGGCTGCAACTGTTGGTGCTGCTGCCTGGTGGTTTGTTGCTGCTGAGGATGGACCAAGGATCACCTTTTATCAGCTGGTAGATCTCAACAGCTACTTTTCACTATGCTTAAACACACAAACCACTATCCTTTGCTGTTGGTTCTGATCTGTTATTTGTCTCTTACCCTCTCGCAGAGCCACTTCCTACAATGTGGCTCAGAAAATCCAGACTTACAGGGTCTGGATTGTAAGGTGTTTGAGTCCCCCTACCCTATGACCATGGCTCTGTCGGTGCTGGTTACCATTGAGATGTGCAATGCCCTTAACAGGTTGGTTTGATCAATGCACTCCCTTCATGTTCTGAATACTAAAAGAATAATAATAATAATAATAATAATAATAATAATAATAATAATAATAATAATAATAATAATAATAATAATACTAATGTCATTTGATCCTGGTCTTCATGAACTCTTTCACTCTTGTGTTCTGTTGAGTGAATAAATGGACAGGACAGTTTCTCTAAGTCACTGAGTTTATTATTCTGCATGTTCTTACACTTCAAGTGTAAGAACACGCAGTAAGAATTACATTTTTTGTATAAAAAAAAAAAAAAAAAAAATATATATATATATATATATATATATATATATGTGTACAGTGTTGTACCTGAAGGCGTTCATTGAACGAAAGTTCACAAACTAGTTCATATTTTGTGCGAACGTGAACTGAACGCGCTCTCTTTCCTCTTGACGAGCGTCGGGTGTGAATGAGTTCATTTAGGCACCTGTGAACGACTCTCTTTCAAAGTTCACGCACGGTCAAAACTGTGCCAGGTTTCCAGCAAACCCTATTTAAAATACACCACAAACGAGCCTAATGTGTATCTTTCGGAAATGCAATCAAACATGGCAACAAGGGCTGTTGCTTCTGTCAAGTTAACAATTGCGTCATCAAATGTTTAAAACAAGCATGAAGGAAGATGAAAGCTGCAGTCGCCCAGGGCCGGAGGAGCGCCCCGACTACTGGGAGGGAATGAAATATTGAAATGGGGGAAAAAACATTTGCACCTTAAGTACCTGTTTTTGCCCTATAATAAAGACCATTTGGCAGCAGGTTTTTCCTCATATTTTTAACATACTGTAGAGCAGTGAATCCCAAAGTGTCGGCTACAGCCCCCTACTGGGCCGTGGAGGTACTACAGGTGGGCCATGAGAGGTCATTAAAATTAAACAAATATGTTTTAAATTCTCGATCTTTTTAAATATGTTTTGAATAACTGTAAAATATTCATGACATTATTTAAAAAAAAAAAACATTAAGAAGTAATAAAACAAACCAGTTAAGTTAAGTTATTCTACTGTCATTTTAACTTAATATAACAAGTGTCACCTATTTGTTGACCCCTCACATTAATATCAGAATATAGCTTCTAGTCCTGTCCTGATCATAGTTGATCTAGTTAATCTTTTCAATCTCTGGGTTGCATAATCCTGTTGAAAAGGGGCTACACACTCATAGCAAAGTCCCGTGTCTTCACCTGCAGAAGATGCACTCATACAGGAAAGCTACATCTGTTAGGTGAGGAAAATTTTGGAAGTCCAGTGTTCAAGCAATCTACACTAATACAATATTCAAGGTGATAAAAACCCACCAGTTTACACTAAAACCCCTCTGTTTATTTTGTAGTCTGCACTGAAGCAGAGACACTTCCATGATAGATTACTGTATATGGTGATGGGAAGAGGGATATTTTCAGATGTACTAATGGTTAATATCTTTTCAAACACATTTCCACAAATATATATATACTTAAAATAACACAACATATAAGCGTGTTTAACAAATAGAGTTGCAAAGGGGCGAGAGATTTCCCATGGGATATTTGGCCTCAGTATTTTGGAAATATTTCAAATTGGAAACCTTCCATGGGAATTATAGGAATTAACTAGAAATTGGGGGTAATGAACTGTATCATGTTCAAATATAAATATAATGATTTTGTTAGAGACCATGCAAAATAATACAATTAAAAGAACATTAGATTTCAACTGATTTATTTGTAAGTAGAACCGTATCAAGTTGTAATTATTTTATTGAATAATTCTTTCATTGAACAACAAAAAGATGAATGTTGAGTAAAATATTATCCTACTCATCCCCCTGACCCCATCCATTCCAAAGTTGAGTAAAATGACACCCCTCCTCCAAAATAAGATTTAAAATTCTCACTCTAAAAACTCTCATCCAACATGTACATTCCTTTCTCAAGCCTTACTTCTGCATTTTTGCAAAACCCTTTCAGGCAACGGCCTCTTCCTGAGGCTAATCAACATCGTCCATCAAAATGAACTTCACTACTTTCAAGTGGCTCAAATGTGTGGCTTTAATAGTCTGGTGCTCTAGAAATCATCTGTGCATGTGATTGAGGAATAGCTTAGATATTCTCATTAAATATGATTGTTTTAGTCAAGATTATGCTAAAATATGTTTTCACTGACAATTTTTTGTATCCCTGTTAAGGGCCAACCTTCAATTTTTAAAATTTCAGGTCTATTCCAAAAAATTCTCGTCAATTCCCATGGAATATTTTCAATTTTGAAAATTCCCAGAATTTTACAACCCTCTTAACAAGTGAGGTGAATGAATGTACTCTGCGTTGTTTCTCAGTGTGTCAGAGAACCAGTCCCTGCTGCGGATGCCTCCCTGGGAAAACGTGTGGCTGCTGGGAGCAATCTGCCTCTCCATGTCTCTCCACTTCCTCATCCTCTATGTGGAGCCTCTTCCAGTGAGAAATGTTTTTCAGTTTCACGTACATTCTTAACACATGAAACAACAGAATTACCATGACGGAAGAATGAGTTTTTCTGTCATGTACCTTCTGTGAAATGCTCAGCCTGTCTCTTAAACTGTAGATGTTTAACCTGTGGACTGGTTAACTTTTTTTTTTTTTTTTTTTTTTTGCTTCACAGATAATTTTCCAGATCACCCCTTTGAATCTGACTCAGTGGCTAATGGTGCTCAAGATCTCTCTGCCTGTCATTCTACTGGATGAAGTGCTTAAGTTTGCTGCTAGAAACTACTTGGAGCCTGGTAAACAGCTGGAGAAACCTTCCAGCTCTAAAGGCTGCTCCCTGTCTGCATGTATGGAGGGCATCTCATGGCCTTTTGTGGCCATTTCCCTCCCCTTGGTGCTCTGGATCTACAGCTGCGACACTAACATGGCCGACATGTTCATGTCCTGACTGACTTGAGCACAACCTCGACTTTTCCATTCCCCACCCACTGCCATCACTTCCCTCTTTTCTCCTCTCCTTCTCTCTCTGCCTTCCTAAATGTGCATAGCTAGCGCACGTGTGTGTGGGTGTGCGTGCGTGTGTGTAGAGTTAGTGTATGCATGTGTGTGCGCACATGTGTGTGCGTGCATGCACACGAAGGACCAACTTAAACCCATGAAACGTAACAAACATAAAATGTTAACCTTGAAAAGTCGCCTGTTTTGAGTTGGAATAGGACCTTTTGAATGGGTGAAACTTTAAATGTGAGTGTTATAAGACCGTCACTCCCATGGCTGTGGACTTTTGTTTATGGTTTGAAAGAAAATATAGTTTTGCCAGTTTTTTTTTTTTCCTTGTTTTTGTTCATGTCAATATTGCCTTTAAGGTATATTTTAAAGATGTAGGGAATATCATGTCCTATGTCACTACAATTACAGAAAACTTTGTTTAGCTTCCCTCCTGATGAAAAGGAAATTTAAGAAATCAGAATAATTTGAATTGTACAGAGATGGAACACTATTTTATGCAACTTTTTTTTTTTTTTTTTTTTTTTTTTTAAGGCTTTGTAAATTGACCACCGTGGCTTAGACATACCGCCTTGATTTATTTTCCAGTGTTTACCATTGTGTCTTCAGTATAAACTCAAAACTCTGCAAGGACAAGCTCCATATGGCAGACAAGGATGGGGACAGGTTTGGGATGCTTGACTGAAGAAAAAAACAAAAAAAAAAGAAACCCCTGAGAAACATAAAGCTGCATGTCCTGTGACCAAGCATGAACTGTATGTGGTTTCTCATTTCTAATTTAATTGTGTATGTTCCCCCTGTTAGAGCATAAATTTAACTTTGTGGCTGTTGGTTTTGTTTTTGTTTTTTTTACAATATTGATTAAAAAATAAGTTGTTTTTTTCTGCACTGGGCAGAGCACAGCTACCTCAGTACAATTTAAAGAATATTTTTTGCTCATCTCAAGATGCTTTTCCAGAAAGAGTTTTGCTAAATAATATCGGAGGTGTGCCACTATTTGCTTGTGCAGAAAAAAAAAAATAGAACAAAATGTTGCTACCCTCTAACATTTTAACTTTATATTTTGTTTGTAATGAATTGTGAGATTCATTAACTTTGTTTTTGCTGTGGAGACAGAGCTGGGTGGGGATGTCGTACATTATTTACCATCTCCATGGCGTTTGATTCAAAGGACAGAAATATTAAAATCTTAAACATTATTAATAGAGTAGTGAGTACTCCAAATGAGCATTGATTGCAAATAAAAATCCCAAATGTTTTTTTTTTCTTTTTTCTACTTAAAAAAAAAAAAAAATACACTCATGAACCCTTTGAATCAAGTGTTTTCTGTCTTTATTTAATACAGTTGAGGCTCATGGTCATCATTCTCTTCGTATTCAGTGTATTTGTATGTACATATTACTTGAATACAGCTATTTCAGACATGTGACTGCTTTTTATTTGTTTTTATATTTTACGGCAGCTTGGCAGACAGGAGCTATTCATGACAGAGAACCTAATATGGTGTATATTTGAGTCTGGGAGGCTTTAACATTTTTGAATGCTTAGCTTGTGGTAGTGTACACTTGTTGGACCAGAGCCTACACTGTCAGCTCCACTAATCCTGAGCATAATTTTGTGTGAACATTTCCTATGCGTGTGTGTGAGGGGGGGTGTTAAAGCATGTTTTTAGGTAGAAGTCTGGGTTGTTTCCACTGTACTCCTCTTAACCCACCCCATGCCTCCCACTGGCTTCCCTGTCACTAGAGTGAGTATCCATTTACATCCTCTAATAAATGCATCAGCATACAGAAAAATCTTCCTAAAAACATACCACCTGATGGAGGGATTTTCTTCTCAAAGTATCTTGACATGTAATTGTAAATATGTAAGGGAGTAACGTTGCCACCTCTACCACATTTCACCATCGTGAATGTCACCGTGTGCTGTTCTTTTCACCCTTCCCACACTTGCTTAAATTCACAGAATACACTTGTGGGGGGGGGAAGAAAAAAAAAAGACATTGAAAATGTGCCATTGGTGTGTGAGAGCCAGTATGTTGTACTGACCTTGTGTGTCTTCCTTTTAGGTTGGCTCTCATGAGAGATTTTTTTTTTTTTTTTTTTACAATATAAGATTGGAGTCAGAACCATCCTGAATCATCCCACCATCCAGCGTGTGTGATCACACTCACTCACCTCAGACACCGCGATGACCAGCAGTATGTATCAATATCCAAGCGAAGAGTACGACCAAATATATAGAGGTATACTTGTAGTATTTGTCACAACACATGACCACGTGCGCACAGTTCAACGCACATACCTCTGTGCACATGTTAGATTATGAAACTTTCAGTTTTATATGCAGGGAAGTTCTTAATGAATCCTTGCATGAAGAACTTATTCCCATCTTCCATGGTTGTTTGTCACAAAACCATTTAAACATTTGGTGGATTAGTCTTAGTTGTACATAAGTGTAAAAAAAAAAAAATTAAAACAAAAAAATTGCATGCCTTTCAGCTGTATGTAGGCTTTGCAATTTGTATTTATAGATTCCAATGTATAGTACTCAAATAGCATTAAGAAGGTTTTAAGATGGATATATAATAAATAATGCGGAATTGCTGTTTTTTATTATAATGGATTTGGGTATTTTGCACAATATTAGACTTGGAGAAATGATTAATGCTGAATTTGACTGTGCTCAACTTAAGTATTTTTTTCTTTTTCCTTATCTTTTTTTCTAATTAGCTAAACTACTGTAGAGACCTGGTCCACATATATTTTAAAGAATTAGCCCTTTGCAATGAGTATGACACATTGTCACTCATTCTTTGGTAAACCTGCAATACAATGCGTTATGATTTCTTATTGCCTTGGCATTCCTCTTATTGTGCATCTTTGACTGCTGTAAAACTGTGATTCAATGTGAGGTGAGACCTGCACGGTCTCCTTGGTGACACCTGGTCGAAGAACAGTGCCCATACAAAAGGAAGACTTCAGTCATTATAGGAAGACTGATAAAGATTGTACATGGATTATTGAAGTTGATGTTTCAGGTAAATAAAAAATAATATAGTATTTGATTTGTGTCTGTCTTCTTTCATGCCAGCAAAAGGTTGTTTAGGGGAATTTGATTTGGCAAATGCTATACATTTTTTTTTCTTTTTTTAAATTGGTGGAAAATGACCAAATGCCAAAATGTGCTTTGAATAGTGCAATGTTTCTCCACCAGGTGGCAGTGTTGACGGATACTAATGACTACTGAATGTTACACCTGCTTGGTAGGTACAGCGTTCACCTTTAAAAGGAAAACAGATATTTAGGTGCTGTGATAATACAAACTAATGGCGTCAACTAATGGAAATTAATTCGGATTAACAGTAATAAGCGTTAATGGCTGGTTTGGAGGGATATGTCGAATTTGGAGGCTGCGTAAAATACTCAAAAGATCTCACCATCGAAAATTCAGAATCATACAGAAGTTCGGACCACAACCCGAGATGAAAACGTGCCTACCAATCAACCCCATCCATGCTCTGTCTCTTTAACCAGCAGGCTCGCTGTCAGCCTGGTCCCTCCCATTCCTGCAGCCCCTCCAGTGTTACTGGTTTGAGATGGGAGCGCACGCAGCAGCAGCAGCACCATCACGGCTGGAGACACGGGATGAATCTGGAAGGAGACAGTAAAAAAGCAATTTCACATAGGTGCTTTGGAGAAGGAAAACGATGGGATAACGAAACCGGGCCCTTTACCTACGCAGGACAGCACCAACCGGTCCCGTCCTCTGTGAAAGTGATGTTGGAGCTGCCGTTGTGCGTTTTCTATCCCTTCTGCTTCAGAGCCGCTGGTACAAAGGCGCTCAGTCTGGAGTAGCGGCTCCTGGATTACAGTCACATGAACGGGCAGGAGTGATCGGAAGCAGCTCCCCGATAAAAACTGGGGGTTTTAAACGCGGAGTGAGTAAAACGACCGGGATTAAAACACTTTTTTCCTCATTTTTTTTTTTTGGGTAAGCAGACCATCGTGTCAAACATACTGCCCATTGTGTTGAGGCTGGATATCTCTTTTTTTTAAAAGCATAATTTGAAAGTGGCCTTTTTTTTTAAATTTAATAATGCGCGACAAAGTTGGGCGCTATTGCAGCTTTTTATTCCCCTCTACGTGTCGCACATTGTTTCTTTTCTCTCTGACGGAGCGGTCAGTGTTTTTTGTCCAGGATGAGACGCGTCGCTGCGTCTGCGCAACCCACGACAAGTGTCAGCGGTTCGGCGGCGTGATCGTGGACGGGTTACCTGAAGGCCTCTTATAAACTGCCCCCCCGTCGTTTGAGCCGGTCGTTGTTGTGAATAGGGAGTGTGGAGAAGTGGACTAGGAAGGGTCAAACTGTGCGCGCTTGGCATCACCGCCTCGCCCCCCCCCCCTTCCCAGACCCCCCCGGTCTCCAGAACCAGGGTCGGTCACTATAAAATAAATTAGGAAAAAAAATATGGTGGAGCCGGTCGGATTCATCGAGGCTTGGAAAGCGCAGTTTCCGGAGTCAGAACCTCCCAAGATGGAGCTGCGGTCCGTTGGGGGAATCGAGCAGGAGCTGGAGAGGTGCAAAGCATCTATTAGACGCCTGGAGCAGGAGGTGAACAAGGAGCGCTTCCGCATGATCTACCTCCAGACCCTCCTGGCCAAAGAGAGGAAAAGCTATGACAAACAGCGCTGGGGGTTCAGGAAGACGCCTCTGAATGAGGGGATGGACCCCGCTGCCACTCAGGGCGCGGAGTCCCAGTCCCAGCAGCCCCACATGCAGGAGACCGGTGGAGTCGGGATAGGTGTTGGAGGATATGGTGGAGTTTGTGTCGGGGACAGAAGTCGGTTTCAGCCTCTTGGAGATGGAGCTGGGAGGTCCAAACCGAGGCCTCCACCGGCGAGGAAGTCGGCCTCTCACGGAGATGGCCTAGAGTCGGCGTTTGATATACCCCAGCACGCCGAGTCGACGTCTTGCGACAACCTAGACGGCCTGTCCCCGTCCAAACAGAGAGGTGGCGTTACCGTGTCGCCCCGCAGGCCCACCCTTCCACCCCCAGACAAGGAGCTGCCCTCTGACCCCAAGGACAAGCTCGGGATGGGACTTGGAGTGGCGGCTCTCAGATCCAACTTTGAGAGGATCAAACGGGCCAACTCTCACTCTGCAGGGGATGTAGTTAAGGGACAGGAGAAGCACCTTCCGCCCCCGCCGCCGCCGCCGTTCTACACCAACATGGAGTTCCACCATGATAGGGGTTTAGTCAGGGTCAATGACCGTGACGTGTCCGAGAAAATCAGCTCCTTAGGCAGTCAGGCCATGCAGATGGAGCGGAAGAGGTCGTTACATTCCCTCCCAGGTAACCTGGCCACGGTGGCAGGTGAGCTCAGACCCAGACCGGTGTATAGAGGACGATCAACGGAGAGCACCTGTGGATACGATGCAGAGTATGAAGACGGCGAGCCCAATCAGAGGCATTCAGGGAGGGCCAACGGTGGTAAACCTCCACCTCCGCCGTGGCAGCCGTCAGAGTTCCAGGCCTACTCAAGCGTCTACGTTGGTGGGGTCATGATGGGTGAGGGCGGCAGCGGAGACGGAAAAGGAGGCGGCAGCGGGGTCACGATGAGAGACCACGGCGGAGGTGACGACCACCTCCTGACCTGGCCGCGCCGCTCTTACTCGCCGGGTAGTTTCGAGGATGCCGGGGGAGGCGGCGGCTACACGCCAGACTGCAGCTCCAACGAGAACCTGACGTCCAGCGAGGAGGACTTCTCCTCGGGCCAGTCCAGCCACATTTCACCCAGCCCCACCACGGCCTTCCGTCGACCCTTCAGAGAGAAGAGCCGCTCGCCGTCCCAGAACTCCCAGAACTCTCAGCACTCTTTCGACAGCAGCAGCCCGCCGACGCCGCAGTCCCAGAAGCGTCACCACCGGCAGCAAGGAGGCCACGTGGTCATGTCTGAGGCCACTATTGTCAGTGTCCGCAAGACAGGTCAGATCTGGCCACCTGCTGCCCATCACGACCTCATGCCCCATGGCAGAGCATCCCATGACAACAGCTACCATGGAGACCACCTCGGTGAGTTATCTACGCTGTGTTGGAGCTCAAAACATTTTAAACTCCGTACAGACCCCCAAGTAAAAACGAATGTGTGTATAATTAGGTAAAGCTTGAATTGCGGTGTGTTGACATTTGTTTTGCATTTGCCATCTGCCTTTTGAGTAATTCTGACATCCCTCTTTAAACCATGAAGTAGCTGAACGTGACTGATGGCGTGAGTAAGATTGCGTGTGTGTGTTTGCATTTGAACGCGCGGGACTGTGTGTCCTTTGGACGGCCTTGCGTGGGAGAGAGATTAAAGATCCACCTCTGCTTATTCCTGGAATGTCTGTCGGGTGGGTGAACAATGAATGTGGTCAGTCTGGGGTTGAAACTTGAAGTCGAGTCTTACTCAGGACAACTCCTGCAGCTCTTAGTGTTGAATTCAAATCAACAGTCGACAAGCCTTTGCTGAACTGCAAGCTGAAAGTCCTGACCGGCTCAGACTAGAACAAAAGATATCCACCCCTATCTCTCCATACAATTATCTGCATTATACCCAACCACTAAATTGCAGCTTTGGAGCGATGGCACCTATAACAGAGCAGCTAACCAGGATGCAGCCAGTAGGCAGAACCATAGTCATGCTAGATAACAGGACAAGGAAGTGTGTTTCTTTGAGAAAAGCACATGAGGGGAGTTTAGATTTCCATTGCAGACACTGTGCCAGTTCACAAGAGATAAAAACCAAACACCTCTGGAGTAGTTAAAATATTTGATATGATTTTTAGAGAATGGTTTACTAAGGTGTGGCGAGAAGCAGTTGTGCAGTGGAAGTGTGTATTTCATCCCATTTTGGACCGGTGCCCTGTTTGACCAGACGGGCAGCAGGGCGTTGGGATTACGGGCCTGGAACAGTGCCAGTACGAACTGGAAGGAGGGGAGAAGGTTGCTAGATGGGGAAAATGAGAACGTAGGTGGTATTCGGGAGAAGGGACTGAAAAATTACAGGACAGTAGTTGCCAGCTGTGCTTTCATAAAACCGATGCCAGTAGCATGAATTCCTCATGTGGATGCGATGACTAATTTCTGCGCACGGCACCGTTATTCTCATTACTGTCTGCGACCTGTCCGTGCTCGCGGTTCTCAGTGCATCAATAACTCATTTGTTTGAACAGAACCTGTGGACCCTGGTGGAATCAGTTAAAGTGCTTTTCCAGAGATCATCAGAGTACAGTTGCATCCTTTCTGGATGTCCAGCCCAGAAATACTAGCAGTGAAAGTTTAAAAAAATTGACATTTTAGAGTAATGTGAAATTGTTACCCCTAACAATAATAACGATTTGTATGTTTCTGCATATAAAACAGATAGCTAATTCTTCAGCTGCTGCGTTCAGGATTATCACTGCAGTGTCTGCCCTCTTTGTTTTGCCATATTTTCCACAACAATGAGCCCTGTGGGAAGTTTAGCGAGCCGGAAGGGCCGCAGTGGAGACGGAGGCTGGGGGGGGTGGTGGTGATCGTGCAGACAGTGGTGCATTTAGTGGGATAATCTAGAATTTGAGCATAAGAAGTAAAATGTTGGTTAGACACCCTGCAGAGCGCTTGTGTTTCCAGATGGGTTAAGCTGATGCCAGACAGCCATGATGGTGACAGCGGAGTGGCTGATCACGATGGCTGCTGCATCATTCTGGTGATCTGGTGCATTTATGTGTATGTGTCCTTACCAAGCAGAAAAAACAGAGGATGGTAAAGGATGGTAAAGGAACAGGGGTTGGTAGGGTGTTTTTGGTGGGTGGCTGATGATGCTAATAAAGAGCGGGACAGTGCTGTGAGGAAGGCAGAGTGCAAGGCAAAGCTGTCGTTTCTCGCTTCACTGGTCGGGGACACGGAGGCTGCAAAGAGGCACAGATGGGAAGAATTCTCCCGTTGTGTAACAGAAACACATGGACCTGGGTTTCACACAAAGACACACAAACTTGATGTTCACTCTTGCACCTTTTAGACCGCTTTGCCTTCAGAGGTAGGTGAACATGTGCAGTATTTGTTCCTGTTTTATAGCCTGAGATAACATTCAGGCCTCTTCTCTTCTCTTCTCTTCTCTTTCTCTCTTCTCTTCTCTTCTCTTCTCTTCTCTTCTCTTCTCTTCTCTTCTCTTCTCTTCTCTGTAATGACAGTGGCAATTACTTTGTGGTGTGTTTTGTTTATTGCACGGAGGGGGCATTTTTAAGATCAAAAGTTCTACATGCTGAGCTGAGCTGAGCTGAGCAGGGTTTTTTTTTTTTGAGTGATGACAGAGAAGAGGATGAAAAATCTGAAAGATTAAATTGAAGATATTTCCTGAGTATTTCTCAGTGGGAAAAGAGGGGGAATTTGACTCACAAAAAAATGTGGGGGGGGGGGGGGGGGCATGTTTGGAGGCAAAACCATCAGCTGCCGACTCTCATATTTGAACTGGATTGAGCAAACATGAGCACGGCAGTCTTACATCAAACACTCAATTATTCATGCTGAGCGAGATGGCTGACAAGTCTCTTTTGACTCGTGACTCAATCGTTATGTCTTTCTGCAAAAGAGAAGAAAGTATCAAAGTGCAAAACACACACACAAAAAGACTTTAAGATGGCATTTTAAAAGCAATGTTTGGTTTATGTAAAGCTGAACAAAAAAACAGATGGGAATTAACCTAATAAATCTCAGGCTGTAGCACTTGCTGACCTGCACTGTGGTTAAAAGCTCAGCCCCACACCAACAGCATGACCCGCTGAAAGGTTTTTCGTGAGTTCAGTTTGTTAAATCAAAAAGACCTGAAACTCTCCATACACTATTTCCATTGTTTTACCTCTGAACCAGTGACTACCTGTGGCTTTGTGCCCTCTGACAGCGATGCCAAAGCAGGAGACACGAAAAAGCTTCAGTAGCTGTATTGTGCATTGCTTCCAGCTGTGTCCTGTCTGCACCAGTATGTCTTAGCAGTACAACATCTTGCTCTCTTTTATCAGTCTTTCTGGTTTTATTCTTTGCATTGAGATGTTCTGTCAATGTACATTTGTTTTCTTAGTGTAGGGATGTTATAAGAGAAATACCACATATACCTTTATGCATGACTCCTGATAAATTGTAAAGCACCTGTTACTGATAACCATGTATTCACTGATCAGACTTACTCTGTTTAACTCTCACTTGTTTACCTAACTTGCTCTGACTCAGTTAGCCACCTCAGGTTGTTATGCAACATCTGGGATTGGACCTTGGGATTCTGTTGGTTGCTGTGCAGATCCTCTGTGGATCGGCTCGTTTCGGTGCTGATTGTGGTCTGAGATGTTAGGAGTCTGGGTGAGGAGGCATTGGGCTCTTGATTGTTTCCCTCGAGGTGGAGGAACTTTGTTCAGACGGGTTTCTTCAGAACTACTGTAAGAGGCAGAAAGCAGTCCTCTGTACAAAATAGTAAAGGTAAGCTCTGGTAATCGTTCGTTAAAATAGCTTGTTTCAGTAAAAAAAATGTTATTACTGTGTCAACATTAATTTACAAACCATGTAGATTTATATTAAAAAATGTGCCTTTGACACTTGTGGATGCATATGGAATCCATTATCATGGGCAAGCAAGAAACCTGTCTTTTTGAAAAAACTCAATTGTTTTTTTGTGTGTCTTAGAACCCTGAAGCAAACCTGGATCGATGCATGATTAGGACTTTTGCTGTAATTTTACACCACCTAAATTTTTGCATTAAAGGAGACATATTTGTCCTTTTTACAATATTTGACACAATTTCCCGTGGTCTTAATGAAATCTCTGCGATAATAAAACCTCTTTAACCCTATTACTCCTGAAAGCTGCCATTTCCAAAGACACTGTGTCATATTCGGTCTAACAACTGCAGAAAGCATCACGAATGTATAGGAAAATAAACGAAAAGCTTAGAAAATGTGGCCTGAAGCAATGGAGACACAACTGGATGTTACCATGGCAACACACGTACACCTCCTACCTACCACTGTGCTCGCAGAGGAAGGACCTGCAGGATACATGTTCTGGGGAAGACCTGCTCCTGTGAGACTGCTGGTGCCAGACAGTAAATGAACAGTTCAGCTTTCTGACTGGAAACCTCTCTGCATGTGTCACGTCAGGCTCCTGGTTTCAACGCCGCGTCGTCATCAGTTTTGGGGTTGTTTTCGTTTTTTTTTTTTTTTTACTGCATGAGAAAATGAATGTGCGGCGTGAGAATTCCTTGAGTCTCATCCTCGGTGCGTGAGAGTTGGCAGCCCTGTAAATGAAGCACGAACTGGAGAAGACTCAAAAAGAGGAGGAAAAAAAAAGGCTTTGGCATCCTCGAGGGCCTCATTGCAGATAAAATCCATTTATGCCTTCACTGATGTTGTCTGTCAGCTTCTCAGTGTTGTTTCTAATTTAATTTGTTGTTTAACATTGTGTTGTGAGACGCACTAGCTTTCTTCACGGGAGCTGATTGTGTTGCCTGTGTGTTTGTGCTCGACGGCCAGAGCTGTGCAGCATCTTCCTTTCTTATTTAGCATTACTGTTATTTTCTGCAGTGTGCGTGGTCTTTGCCTTTTACATCATGTGAGTCAACATTTCCGTGTGAGTATGGGGACGAGGCAGAAGACAAGAAAGGAATTCTTTACAGTAGTCTGGTCTGGTGTAGCACAGTGACCCCCCCTACCCTCACCCCTCCCCCCTTTTTTTTCTTTTTTTTTTTAAACACAGGCTGGGGAGACACTGAGGCTCTTTAAAAGGCTTGTTCAGAGTTTGCAGTTGAGTGAACTTGGCAGTGAGAGCCGACACACAGTAGCTACAGGCTCCTAGTCAGGCTCAGAGTGGTGGAAGGTAAGGGAAAGAAGGATTGGAAGAGGAGGAGGAGGAGGACAAGTGGGAGAAAGCGGATCAGGCTTTGTTGCCAGCTGGTGCTCAACCTGCTCAGACCAATACAGGCTGAAAAGTGTCCCTTCTACTGTGATCTGTTATTGGAGATGAAAGTTTTCCTTTCTGATGAGGTGTACCCATTAAAATTTTACTTTAGCTGTTTTTTTTGTGTGTGTTTGCAATTACCCTTGATGGCTTTGAGAAATTAATTTAATTGTATTCTTCCATACGAACCACCGAAATCTTTAACTGTGGCACTTCATTTACATTTAAAGCAAGAGCTGTCTGTTGGTTTTACTTTACATTTAACGCAGCCTATCAGCTAAGAACACGTTGATTTGCAGTACTGAATCTCTTTTCTTATCACCACTTAATTATGATTCTGTGTGCATTTAAAGGCTGCAAATGACAATGTCTCAGACACGTACAAAAGCAACAAGCCAGGAAGCCTTTTTTTCTTGTGCAGTCTAGAGCGTAGTTCGTTGGTGTTGGGCCGTGTGCTTTAGCAGCAGAGGTCCAGCGACGTTGGCAGCTCCAGCGACTCCCCGTTGAGAGTCAAACTGTCTGACCTGCTTTGAGAGCTGGTGCAGCCAGTTTCAGGCCGCCAACCGACCAAAGACCTCTCTGATCACGTGTACGTTTAAATGGAAACAACTTATGTACCAGTGTCTGTGTGTGTCTAATTTTGACACAGATGTCTGGATGGAGTTTTAGGACACTCAAGCAAAGTTTAGCTTAAAGGGAAGCAGATTTGATCATTGTAATAAGGCACCGCTGACAGGCATGTTAATGGAATTGCATGTACACACAAAAAAAGTGTGTAAACACACATTTGTAACCCTGTGAAGAATAATTACCCTTCCCTGTTCCTGTTTGTTTCTTCTCCTCTTTGTGTGTGCTCGTACATGTGCCGTGCCAAATACCCAGCCACAGTCTTTCCTATGGTGACCGAGAGAGCTTGTAAAGGAAAAGGAGGGGGAAAGAAAAAAAAAAAAAGGACTTGGAAAATCCCTGACATAAATTCTGGTGACTTCTTTCTGTCCATTTTGTCACAGCCCTTCTATTTAAACTGTGGCCTTCTTGGCTCTCGCTGATGCGGCTCGTGTTTTTTCATTCACAGAGCTTGTTTGGCCACGGCGGAGGGAAACTGAGCTAGTTAGCATATAGCCATAGCTGCTCACCACAGGCCTTTGGCCTTATTGGATAAAAGCTTGCTGGTGTGTGTTTTCTGTGGTTCCTGACTTAACTGTTCAACTCAGTGAGTTTTCAAAGACCCCAGTTTACATTTTGGCTGAAAAGAAAAAAACCCGGTTTCTGTTTGAGATCACGTGGCGTCTGTGAATATCACGGGGCCTCACACAAAGCTGCGTGTGTGAGTTGCATTCTTGATTTTTATATGTACATTTTCCCAGTTTTGGACATTAACCCCCCAACAGCCCCCCCTTAAAAAATGCCTCGTATACTTTTTAAAGGCGCATGTACCGCGGGCGGGACGCTTGTTAACAGGTTGACGGTCCACTAAAGCTAATTGACTAACCACAGGGAGGATTCTCTGAGATCAGCGTTCAGACGATACAAACTGTTCATTTTATTTTACAAAGTGCAAAACATGAGACATAAAAGAAAACTATGCCAACACTGACAAAATAAAATTACACATTTCTAGTCAGTTTAAAAACTGTGGTCATATTATGTAATGTTCCCTTAATTTAAGAGGTTTCATAAAATGCAGCCATTTTAAGCAAAGGGCCGTCAATTTCAGGGGCTTAAAATTATTTGGACAAAGTGACATAATTGTAAATATGATCATAAGTATACTAAGTACTTGGATGGGAATGCTTTGCAGTCAATGAGTGTCTGAAGTCTGGAGTCTCCGCTCCAAGCTCCGGCCAGTCCGTCCATTCCCCTCTGACATGAACTAGGCATTTTTGTCCACACATGCCACATCCTGGATACTTTATCTTTTTTGAACCATTCTCTGTAAATCCTAGAGATGGTTGTGTGTGTACATCTCAGTAAATCAGCCGCTTCTGGCTCCGACGATGACCATGCCACATTCAGAGTCACTTAAATCCCCTTTCTTCCTCATTCTGATGCTCGGTTTGAACTTCATCAAGTCGTCTTGATCACGTCTACTTGCCTAAATGCATTGAGTTGTAGCCACGTGACTGGCTGATTAGCTTTGTGTGTTAACAAGCAATCGAACGGGTGTGCCTAATGAAGCGGCCGGCGAGTGTATTTGTGAAACCTCTTAAATTCAAGCTGAAAGTTCAAAATTTGATCTTTTGTTTTAAACACATTGTTTTGGTGTATAAAGACAGTATCATTAAAACTAGGAGTCCTGTAGTCAGGGTTTGAAGTGGACTGTGATGGTGTGTGATCTGACTCTGCTCCTGACTGACAGATTGGTGCTGTGACCAATAAGAGCCAAACATGCTGCTGAACCATGTGACTCAGTTGTGAATGTGAGGTGGCGATAAAGACAGACCACGAGCTTAGTTAGACAGTCAGTCACTTTTAACATTCCCTCGTAATGACGAACATGAGTCTCGTCACGGAGGTTCAATTATGGATTAAGAGGCAACAGAAACCCTGCTAACAATCAGATTACTATAATTTCCCTCAACGTGCAACACTGTTCACACCTCACCAGACACATTACAGCACTAATGCATAACGTCCTATATAGTGTTACACATAGGATTACCATCATTCCCAAGCCAGCATGAGCGTGATTAACAGCTTCCCTGTAATATTTTCACATAGATGCTGGATCATGTGGGATTGGCCATCTGAAAGTTTAGTATATAATAGCCACTCTTACACTGAATTATCAGTATATATCAGCTTTTAAATGAACCTTCCTGTTGTTTAAACACGTTTTTCTATCTCCATAAAGCTCTTCTTTTCTTTTTTTTTGTAAGCCATCACACTCTTGCCTTGTGCCATTTAACTCTAAAACTCTTTGTCTCCTCGTCTGTCTCACTAAAACAGCTTTTTCTAATTTCCTTTGCTTGTAGCTTATTAGAGGTGCAATCATCCTTTCTTTCATCATTTCTGTGGGTTTTACACCAAATTCAAGTGGAAAGACTGAGGGAGATCAAAGTCACATGTCCCCCTCCTGCCGTAACAGGAAATGTCTCTGTAATCCTCAGAGGTGTTTACCTGACCAATCTGTATAAAATACTACAGAGAATGACATCTGTCAGCAGCTGGCTCCCTTAATGACCGACCGTCCAGACCGTCCCCATATATCTGCACTATTGATTTGATTAATATTCCAGTCTTTTCTTCCAGCTACTAAATAATTGTTTCTTTAATCTGTTTGCCATACATTCCTTGCAAGTATAGCTTATATAGTATAGTATTAACACTGTATAGTGTAGTATTAGTAAGGCTGTATTGTCTTGGAGTATTCTCCATACTTCTTGCATGTCTTTGAAATCTTGCTACCTTTTGTCTGAATGGTTTTAAATGAAGCAAGGTGTCACTTAAATACAGAAGCATCATGCTCTGTTACTCCTTCTTACTCATTACATTACAGCAATAACATAACATGAATATAGCATCAAAGTCTCTGGTAACATCCTCTCCACCCATTAAATAAATAACCAAATATATATATATATATATATATATATATATATATATATATATATATATATATATATATATATATATATATAATACATACATACATACATATAAGTAACCGAAGTAAACCGAGAGAATCCGGTCATTTTTCAAAATAAAAGATTTTCCAAAATAAAAGCTCGTTCAGACTCATATATTTAAAAAACACTTAAATAGCTGATTTTTCCTCGCGTGGCCCGGTACCGGTCCGCGGCCCGGGGATTGGGGACCAGACGATGATTATTTGTGAAATTCCACAGTTGGATTACTGTATTCTGACTCCCAGAAGGCCTGAATAATCAGAACATCAGCTCATTAAAAGGCTTGTTATCCAGAGAGGGGACTCCCTCTTTCTTTTTTTCTTCTGCTTGAAGTGAACTGCAGGAGGGTCGTTTCCACCATGGAGCTGTAAGGGTGGAAATGAGGGAGGAAGTGCTTCGGGCCTTATTAACTTTCTGTCGCTGGAGAAGATGAAGACCAGTGGCCTTGATCCTGCTCCTGTTTTAGATGGGAGTCAAGTATGCATGTCTCTTAGGCTCTGTCCCGATCATACAGCCACAGACAGAGACACATTGTATTTGTTGTATCTGATAATGTAAAGATCAACCTAATTAATAGTTAAATCATGCAACAATATGAAGATGAACAACAAATGGTTAAATATCAAAATCTGTAAAGCTCTCTGATCTTTTTTCATCTAATTCACCCTCTGAACCTTCCCATCAATGATTTCCTTTATTCTTCCTTAAGCAACTAAGTCAACTAAACAACAGTCAAACTTTTCCAGGAGCGACATTCAAAAAACGACCTTGAGTGAGAATCATAGACTCTATAAGAAAAACTCGAGAAACCCCCTGTGATGTCTATCATAGGTTTTCTGAAGAGTGCTTTTCTGTGTGACACATGCATTTAACTGTGTGATTATACCCCAGAATAATCCTCTCTACAAATTTATGAAGGGAAGTTAGCAAACACGTTTATCTCTTATGTAAAAGGGAGCATTTCACTATGGAGCTTCATGTGGATTGAGTCATTTCAAAGGACTGCACTTGTTTGCATCAGAGATTGCTTCATGGTACAGACACCAACTTAGAGAGAACATTTAATATAACAAAAGACAAAAGTTTCACTTTGGCCTCAAAGCGACATACAGATGAATTACTGAAGTGAATTATTTAAAGATGACAGGGGGCTGAGTGGTGATAGTCACATAGATTATGCCTCAGTTTCTTCTTTTTTTTAAGACAGAATATAATGCACAATATATATCTATGTATTTCCAGTGAATTCTTACTACTGTAATATTGAACAGTGTTGCTCTACAGTGCTGCAGGCATAAGCCAGTGTATCTATGAAGACATGATGTGAGTGTGCAGCTAAACTCTTAATACAGAGAGAGCTGGCTGGGCAACAGTGATACCACCCAGCTCTGGTCTAATACCTGTGCTTTACATAGTCTGCAGTGACTGACAGTAAGAGCTCACGTATTACTTTTTGCAGACTAACAGAAAAAGAGTGAGATGACTGAAAACACTATTTGGACTGCCTTTAAAAAAAAAAAAATCCAGTCTCATATGAATGTGTAACAACACAAAATCTAGTTCCTAACACACATTCAACAAAACAAAGAGCCCATGACCGCCGCCTTGTACTTTCACACTGTTTGACTGCAAGTCTCATGTCTTCTTTGAACCTGTTAACTCACTCTGTGTTTTTGTGTGTGTGTGTGTGTGTGTTTGTGCTCCAGTCTTGGTGAATACTGGGTAGCTTGCTGGGTTTTCTCAATAAATGGCAGTTTTTAATGCCCTAGCGGGCTTTTAAAGGTGGAGGTGTGTGTGTGTGTGTTTGCAACATCAGGAGTGCAATTAAAAATTATATCATAAAACAAATGATCTCGGTGGCAGTGGCTCTGGGGTGAGTGAAAGATACCAACAGAACAAACAACGGAGCCGCAATAACTGAACCAGCTTCTTCAGCTCTGTTTCTTCCGGCAGTAACAGTATCCTTCGTCTGCTCCTCAGCAGGTGGACCGGCTGTATTGTTAGCATTTGAGGGTAGAAGAGAAGGTGAGATATGTTGGAAAATAATTTCTGAACGAAGGGAGGTGGAGATTTGTGTGTTTTACAGAGAATGTGTGGTAGCGTTTGCATTATGTTATCGCAGTCTCAGTTCAGAAGCTTCTGGATTCAGGATGCACACTGCAGATGCTGTTTGGAGGATGGGCACACAGATGGAAGGACATGAAGCGAGTCTCTCAAATTGAATGAGGGAGAACAGAATCGGCCTGGCTTGAGGAGATGCTTATTAAATGCCTAACAACATTAGAAAATAACATTTTGTCAGACTGCAAAGGGAAGTTTGATTTCCATTACGTGTTCTCGTGCTCTGGCTTCCTTTTTATTGCCTTTTATTTGTTGAGCTGCTAGACACTGAAAAACTGCAGGCTCCAGGGGAGGATCAGATTTCATGTTGTGACCCTCCCTCCCCTTCCTCCCTCCCTCCTATCCCTCCATCTCTTTCCCTGAATGCCCTTCGGTAACATCCCTCCTCCCGTGAAATCTCTTTTATGTCACTTAATACCCCTTTCTCTATCCCCCTGACCATTTCTCCCTCTCTGCCTACCTCTCTTCACTCAGGTGCTGCTCAGCCTGCAGTGCACAATACACTATAAAGGCTGATTTTAAGCCCAATTTGGCCATGACAGATGATTTTCAGGTTTTTTTTTTGAAAGACAGCATTTGCCTACCATAGGAAGTACCTCCGAGGATAGTTAGAAAAAAATTTGTTGCAATTGCAATAATATAAAATGAAACAGAAATTTTAATGGAAATCACTTGGATGAAAGTCTGTAATTAGAATTAATGTGCGATCGCCATCTTTTCAATTTTAATTGCTTCGAATTAGTTCTTTTCTCTTCTGGCAGGCGGCACAATCCCAGCCGGCAGTTCTCGTTCTGATCCTCCCGCTACGTACCTGCTGAAATAGAGATCCGAAATCCATAGCTTTTCAGTTTCAACCTTCGCCAAGCTTTACCACTCCCTAGGCCGCTGCTCCTTTGCAAGGCACTGAGAAATTTCATGTCTGCAAAGGGTTAAAAATGACTTACTTGTCGTGTCTGGAATCTGTAAATAACCCTTAGTATGAGAAAACAATCTCACACTGAGGGGCTTGCGTTTGCATCATGCTGTTGTTTTGTCTCAGACGGCTAAAAGTCAAATGTGCAACTTGAATTAAAAAAAAAAAAAAAGAACCTACTTATGTTGTGGCTGCTAATAGAAGAAACAAACTCTTTTACACTCTGGTGTCTAATACCATGTTAACATGTTTTCCAGGGAAGTTCATCTTACCATTTCTTTTTTCCTTTTAAGAGAACAATACTAAGCATCAAAGCTGTACAACATGTGCGTGTAAGAGAAGAGAAGGGAGGTGCTTTGTTGTGAGATCCGAAGCTTCCTCTGTTATGTCCACCTGGTGCCCACATGGTCAAAACAGTCTCCGCCCACCATTGAAGTGGTGTCAGCAGCGCGTCAGACCAACAAGTGCCTCTATTCTTCTTCTTCTGCGGCTAGTATAATTCTAACTCAGCAGCGAGTCTCCGAACACACCGCAGTAGGTTTATCTTGTAAACAAAAGGAGATAGCAGTGCTCTCTGAGAAGTCGTCAAAAAAAAAAAAAAAAAGAAATGCTTTGCCTGTCCACACATAAACACTGAAGAGGTGCTGAATATCCTCACGCTAAAAAGAGTTTTTCAGAAGGTTAAAGTTTTAGAGATATCAAGGTGAGTTTGTGTGTGACTATAAAAGACCGAAATGTGAAGAAAACTGCGTGGTTTTAGGTGAAGGTTTTCTCTCGACGTCCAAACCTTTATCTTCTTTCTCAGCTCTTGGTTTCTTCTCTAAGTGCTCCAGTTTTTTTTTTTTTTTTTTTTTAAATAAAATATTCCTGTGTCATTGTCACTGCAGCCTCCTTATATTGACCCACTTTGCAGACCTATAAATGCTAGAAGGGGCTTAGGACAAATTGGCTTGGATTGACTTAAAGTTAACAATTTAAGTGCTGCATCTGTAAGAAGACCAGTGGAAAATCTCGTCGGAGTTGCTGAACTTCACAAGGTCCTTTCAGACAGCAGGTACCTATTTGTATTTCTTATAACTTTTTAGAAAAACTGTTAGAAAAAGTCCTTTTTTGTGTCCGTACCGAAACTTAGTGTGGTTGATTATGCTCACGTGTTCAACCAGTCATGTAGATGTAAGGCCGTGAGTGTGCCTGCATGCTATAGTTAGACCTGCCAAAACATCTAACAGAAATATGCAGTGGTTCATAAAGTTACTCTGTATATATGAAGGTGTATCCTGTCAGCGTGTTGTAAAATTAAATATGTACCTTGAGCTGGCAGCTGGTGACCAGATTGACCAGCACGAGCTGGTGACTGACAGTTGGCAGCAGGTCGATCAGCTGGTCACCAGTTAAACCATCTTAAGCAAGCTGTCCCATCAGCTGAAGCCAACGAGCAGTGTTAATGAGGTTTGATGCAGGTTTTAATTGGATTTCTAAACATACTGCAGTACTGCAACGGCCATGAGCTCCATAGTCAATACAATATTGTTGCATGGTGGAAGAAGCATTTCTTATTATATGCCTTGCAGTCATTAGTCAGCTAACCTGTTAGAGACAGTTAGCTGCCACATCTTTTTAATTTATGTCGACAAAAATGGTGAAGATGCTGTCGCCTCCTCTGGCCCCGTCTACAGTGGACTGGATGATGGTCAGGAGACAATGTATCTGCAAAAATCCCCGTCTCACCACAGAAGCTTTGGCTAACAAACACACAAAGACAAACAGCACTGAAACCCTCACAACCAGCAGTATTTACACACGATGCATACAGTGTCTTATGTTTGCAGGTGCGACATTGTTCATTTTGAATGCCACTGCCTGCTCTTGATGCTTTTTTATTGCATGCATGTACAGTTTTCCTTGAGAGTAACTGAATGGAAAACAAAATATAATCCATATGAGGACCTTTGATGCCCACAGAGGAGTGGAATAATTTTGTTACTGTTGCAGCACTCTGAGATATATTCAGAACTCTATTGATCACCTAAGTGAATCTATGGCGAGGGCACGCAGCAGAAAATTCTGTTTGTGGAAGGTGACAGTGAATACGTGGCTTTTAGGTCGTTATGCTGTCTGGGGCTGACTGAGACTGTCCTTTAGTCTCAGGAGCTTTTTCCTTGCTGAAATCATCTCTTCTAGTCACAATATTGCACCTGAACAAAGCCAGTGAATATGTACTCCTTGCAAGTTTATTCAAGTAAATAAAAACAAGACTCACCCCTGTTGTTTTAGTGAGAAAAATTCCTGCTTTAGGAAGTGTGATTAACTCAAGCCATATGCACATTTGACTGTATTTCTTTGAGTGTGTGTGTGTGTTTCAAAGCTGCATGTCCTTTGTGACTAAATCAATATTTGTTCCTAACTGATTCAGTGTGTGTGAGTGATGCTGTTACCTTGGTTACATACTGTAAACTGCTCACCTTATCACCATTATTAAAGCCATTATTAAACACCACTGTCTACCTTCTCTTACATTACCTTTTTTTTGTTGTTTAAATGAAACAACATATGTTATTTGTGTGGGATTCAAGAGAGGTTTAAATGTGAGGTCAAGCACTCTCAAACTAACAAACCTACCAAATACAAGGTGAACGAATGCATGATAAAGGATCTGATCTCCCTCTCTTCCTGTCTTGTATTTGAACGCACAGCAGTGGAAAGGTTCTTGTTGGCTCTGATTAGCTGTTATGGGCCATCGTTTGACATATTTGCTCTGCTGTCAATTATAACAGGCCGTCCATACGGGAAAGGAGCAGGAGTGGATTGACTGAGATACAGTTGTGGCCAAAAGTTTTGGCAGTGGTACAGAATTTGGTTTCTGCAAACACTGCTGCTTCAGTATTCTTCTTGTATCTTTTTTTTCCCCACACACTTCCATGGTGAATTATAGAGGACCTTATTGGCAAATCAGTTTCATTCAAAGAGTTATTTACATTCTTTACCTTTCTTTCGACGTCTATAGTTCACTCTGGAATAATGATGCTGAGATTCTGGACTAAATCCAGACTGATGGCGATCAGTTGCTTGCTGTATTAGTTACCCAAGTTGATCACAATGTATACATTTTGCTTATCCACCCACCCAGGATTGACCACAGGTTCTCAATGAGATTAAGATATGGAGTATTTCCTGGGCACATATCCAAAAATGCCATGATCACTTTGCCTTGTGACCTGATCCTCCATGACCATATTGCTTATGGATTTTTTTATAGGTGCTTATGAAGGACTTTTCTTTTCTTTTTTTTTTTTTTGCATAAAACAATAAGTGAGCCAACTATCTCAGGATGTTTCATTGTCGAGCATTCAGTTTTCCAGATTCCCTAAACAGCTGAAAGGGAGCTTTATTAGAGAGCAAGAGAGGGAGAAAGGGGGAGAAAAAAAAACTTTCCACTAGTCGTGTGCTAATAAACGTGGACAGCACGAGACCAGTGCAAAATTATTTTCTCCAATGAAGTCCTCGTGTCACAAGGCGAAAGAGAAATCAAAGTGGCTCTGAGATCATGTCATTAAAAGTTTGGATCTGTGACCAGGAAACTCCCCAGATATTAATTCCATCAAGAACCTGAGCTCAATCCTCATAAAGCCGGTGGACCAGCAGAACATTACACATTATGGTCAACTCTGCACTAATATAGCAAAGATTTACCTTAATCAGTCAGGATTTGGTCCAGAATTCGATATTCAGCACGCTGCAGTGAATTAGAGAAGTTCTTGAAAAGAGGGATTGAAACTGTCAATATCAATTAATTGAATGGATCAGATGCCTTTGCCAAGAAAAGCCTTTGAAATTTGTGAAATCCTTATACATTTTCTTCATGGAAACTGTGCATGCATATTCAGTCCTCCCATGTCATTCAGACTTCAGACAGACGTCGACTCAGAAAACATGCAAGCTGGAAAGAGTTGTTCATGAAAAGAGGAAGTACATAACAGTCTGGCTCTGTCTTGATTCATGAAAGAAAAAAAAAAATTAAAGTGTTTCCAGAAATACTGGATGAGAACTTAAATCCCTGTCTGTCGTCTTGTGTGTTGATCATAGTTACTAAATCTCCACCACCACCTGTCAGTGTGTCACTGTGCTCCAAAGAACGACTGTGGGATGATTTCTGCTAGAAATTTTCACTGGGTGTCATAAAAATCCACTGTGATATAAGAAACGCGCTGACGTGCAGGGTATATTTTAAGAATAATTGCAGTTTAGATTATGTTTCGTGCCATTTTAATACATGGTGCTTTTTTGGTTGAAATAGGATGATTTACAATATGCAGTCTAGTTACAGACAATAATAGGTTAACCCCCCCCCCCCCCTCGCTTGTGTGCTCCTTTGAGTTTATTCTTTGCCTTTCTCTGTTGCTGCACCGTCACTTAACTGTACTCAGTTAAGGCTCTTATGTAAGTGAATTAGCTGGCAATGTAGCGTATTATTTCTCATGTGTGTTGACAGTCTGTGACTAGAGGCTTAAGTCCCTGCTGTTCAGCAGAGGTGATGGGTTTAGGCCTTAAGTCTGCAAAGAATTTGACAACTTGCATGACTTTTATTTTTTCCGTTTCGTTTCTGTCCTCTGCAGCATAAATTTATGAGGAACCTTGATAGTAGTCTTGACCGTAGTCCTGCGGTCATCTTACTGTTTTCTTTGGCTAATGGAGATGGCATGAATCACTGTGTGCTCATGCACTTGGAAGTTTACGTTAAAAGTATTGCAGAAGGAAAGGGCACTGACAGTATTAGCTAAGCCACTGTTGACAGCACTGATCAATGAGACTCGAAAGCCAGTGTGTATCGGAGCATCAGAGGTCATATTGAATAGAAAAGTGCCTAAATCCAGGTTAAATGGTCTTATCATTTATGACTAGATACACTCTGACCCATAGCGGGAGGGTGGGGGGGGGGGGGGGATATTCATTTAGATCATTTCAAGAAGGGGAACATAAACTGACAAATAGGAGGAAAAGGCAGCTCAGATTTTAAAATAAACCCATGGGATAGGTAATGAAGAAAGGGCCATAAAAGGCTCGCGCCACAAGGAACGACGGCCATGACAAACGCTGTGAAATATTTTCAGACCCGGACACAACATAAGCACAAATAATTTAGCTCTGAAGGGCGGAGCCTCTTAAGACATGTTTAAGACATGTGGCTTTTGGTGACTAAAAAAAAAAAAAAAAAAACTTGTTCTGCTATAGTGCGCTGGCCTTTTCATACTCCTGATAATTAAAGAGGGACATCTCCCTTTTATCTTAACTGTATTTGTTCTTTTATGGTTTTATGGTAAACCTATTCATGTTCAGATTTAGAAGAGCTTTAGTGTCTTTATGAATAAACTGTGTGACGAAAAAAGAGCTTTCAAGACTAAATGTTAATGAGCATAAAATGCCCGCAAATCTAAACATACTCCATTATTGCATTCAGACAGTAAGGGCTAGCTCTGCTGGCATTCGTTGGCATATAAGAATGTCAAAGAGTCAACACGGTTTCAGATTTTACAAGACTCGCTGTGTGTGTGTGTGTGTATTCATAAATGGACAGTCTGTTAACCTCTCTGATATGCCTGTGAGAGCTGTGTGCTGGGATGTTATGGCTTCAGTTTGAGATTGAACCTCCTCCAACAAGGCTCCACCACCTTGCCATACCAGTTAAATATTTCCCCACACCATTCTCTTTTTCCCGTGGGCGACATGACTCTCATGTAGCTGCTGTGAGAGCACTGATATATGTGAAATGTTTGCTGAGGAGGCAGAATCCAACCCAACCTAATTTGGCTGAACAGGCTGATTTTTTTGGAATACTGCTTGTTTTGAGAAAAATTTGTAGATTTTTTTTTTTTCTACCTTTTAAATAGAAGAAGCAGAAAATCAAACATGGCGTTGCAGGCATTTTTCGCTCAGCTTGGTCTTCTTCACCTCATTGTTTTTGAAATTTGGGGATGTGATTATCAAGTTACAAGCATAAAACCCTTTCTTAACTACTACATTACATGCTGCATTTCAAAAACCCTTGTGCCATTCAGCTTTAGGCTCCAATAGAAAAAAAGAGATGAAGAATATGATCCCAACTACAGCACATTACTCAGTAAAGCAAATCATTGTGAGTTTCAGCTCCACTTCATGTACGCAGATCACAGAGGCAGCAAACAGGAGAGGGCACAGCTAGCAGACACAGAGATGGGAGGATGAATCGAAGCGCATGCTGTTTTCCCACGCCCCTCCCTGTCTCCCCTGACACACAAACACCCGCACACACATTTACACAAATCCTCCTCTCCCCGTTCGCTTTCTGACACTGACCTACAGCCTCACGCAGTTATGGGTGACTTACTGATCATTTTGGCGTGTAGTTGGAGTATCGCTGTTCTGCTAATGAGAAGAAATGGGTAATTGGAGGGTCTCGTCCCAACTTTTGGCCATTCTTTATTCTCACTCGACTGTGGCGAGACCCTCGCTGTCTTTTGTCTCCCTTCTCAATGGATAATGGTTTCCCTCTCCGTCTCTACATCCTTCCATCACGCACCAGTTGACTCAGCGCTGCCTCAGGCTCACCGCCAAGGGGCTTATGACTCCCTGTTAAAGGTTATTTACTTTAGCTAATACAGCTCAAGAGCCTGTCAGATTGTTCAGATATTTTTGAGTGCACTTAAAAAAAAAAAACCACACCAATTGTACACAAAATTCAATGATAGATAATATTTCATGCTAATTTGTCTTTTTGCTTCAGCACATCCACTTGCTCCAATAAAAACTTATAAAAGGGTAATGAAGTAGTTTAAGTTACTTAATAAAAAAAGCATATATCTCCAGAAGAAGCAGAAAGCCCTCTTGTTAATGATTCTGTATGCTTTTGATACATTTTAATTGTTCAGCTCACAGCTCAATACATTTTTAAAAGTAAAGGCCGGCGCCTGTGCCAGTTTAGCCAAAATGCACAAAAAAAAAAAAAAAAAAAATAGATGATATACATTCAGATAAGTATAACTTCAGTGTCAGATCTTAACCTTCCAATTGCACTTTTCAGTCAACAGAAATGCGAGAAAATGAAAGCCTGTCTGGCCTGACGAAGACCGTCACAGTTTGATGAATCATTACGCCTTGAACCTCCTTCTCCTACTGTGGAGCACTCTCAGTGGAAAACTGTTCTCAGTAAGCGTCTCTTCGCAGCTGGGCACGGCACATCTCCAAGACATTTCAAGTATGAGTGCTGCATGTCGTTGCGTTTCTGTCGCTAATTTGGATTGATTGTTTCCATGCACCCGGCTAAAACTCGCTGCTTCGCTTCATGCATCCTTGCAGAGCCTGTCTGACAAGTGTAATGACACACACACGCCCACGCCTCCCATTCTGCCCCCCAGTCAGAGACGCTGTGTGTGGAATTGGGTCAGACACCTCTGCTCACACAATGACGTGCGTGTGTGTGTGTGTGTGCGCCTGTCAGTCAAGGCTTCTGGCCTATGTATCCTACAGATATCCCAGCAGCAGCTCCATGCTGTCTGTCACTGCTTGTTGACAGAGGAACAAGTCTCTTTTTTTTTTGCTATATAAAAGTTATTTTCTTTTGGCAGACAGGTACTAGAAAGAATGCACATTTCACGCTGATGAAGGCAGTCAGTATCCAGAGAGCTCACAGTTGAATAATAGTTAATACAGACCTTTTCCTTTTGTATTTAGGTAGGGGGGATAAGGTCTGCTTTGTGTCCCTGCCTGTTAACTGAATGAGGCCACCCCAATCAGTCTGATTTAGTGAATTGGTGATGAAGGTTCCTGCAGTCTTTGTGTGTGGTCTGTTTTTCTTTTTTGTTAAATGCTTCATTCTGTGAGCGGTCCGTGTTATGACTACAGACTCCTGCATTGTCTGCCCAATTGATAACTTAACTTAAGCAGTGAGCATGTTTCAGGCACCAGGTGGTCAAGGAGTTCATGATTCACATCAGATATACGCACAGTCGTGTGAAAAGGAAAGTACACCTTTCAGTTCTAAGACTTTATGTATGAAGACAAAATAAAATCACTAGATGATTGGTCCTTTAGTGATTTAGTATTTATTTATATACAGCTCTCTTAAGGCCTTACTTTAGTCAAGTTCAGGTCTGGACTGTGACTGATCATTGCAACAGCTTGATTTTTTTTTTCTTTAGCCGTTCTGTGTAAATGAACTGATCATTTTTGTGTTGCATGACCAAATTTTGAGCAAACATTAGCTGTCAGATGGCCTCACATTTGACTAGAATATTCCAGTATTCCCATGAGTTCACAGTCAGTTTAATGAGTCAAAGTGCCCGGGTTTTGTACCTTCAAAATGAGAATCCAAATCACCACCACCACTGCTTTCCAGCTGTTGTGACGTATTTGAGTAATATGATGTATTTTTTTTATTGCCAATCATGGCATTTTTTTTTTTATTATGGCTAAACATCTCCATGTTTGGGCTTGGCTCTCAAAAGCGCATTGTTCCAGATGTCTTGAGAAAGTTTTGGTGTGTCATTCCTTTTAGTTTTTTTGCACCCAATTCTTCCAAACGATCCTTAATCCTGTGGAATTTGTTCTTATTGTACTGTTATGAGTGTTATCTAACTGAGGCCTGAAGTCTGAGATAGAGCGCTTAGAATTTTTCTTTTCTTTTCAAACCTTGAGGTGAACTTGGCAGGACTTTAAATGCCGAGAAGATTGGAATCTACCTTGAATGTACTGGAAGTCTGTGAATCTCTCTCCTCGGAGAATGGCAGACTCCAAGCTGTTTGGAAATACCCTCATAACCTGGGAAGCAACAATTGATTGTCTAAGAGCTTTACTTCTTGGCATTGTGTTAATATGCACCTGGATATCCAAGCTGGGCAAACTTCCAAAAGTCCTGCTTTTGCGGAGGTGGTCTCACTTGGCGATGAGCAATTAAATGAAGTCACAAGGAACGATATAACTTGACCCAAGAGCAAACAAAAGAGATAAACAGTTGTGAAGGTGGTTCATTTGAAAATAGCTAGTGATACGGGGTAAGGTGAAGATTTGAGGAGGAATGAAGGAATGGTGGCAGGTGATCTGAGGTGGGAAGGAAAAAAACAAGCTTGACCTGTAATAAAAGAACAATAGAAGTCATTCAATGAACGCGATGGGCAACAAAGCCTTGGAACGCTACTGAATTCGTGACGAACAGCACTCTTAGGCTGAGCTGAGGAGACGAGGATAGATTTACAGAGCAGTGATGAGTCGTTGAGTTGTAACTGTGTCCGGTGGCTGCCAAAGTGCCAGGAATCACACCCTTGTGTAAACGCACGCACACACGCATGGAAGATGGGGGGACTCAGGCAGCCAAACACCGAGGAGAAGGGAGAGGGAAACAGGAGGGAAGACACACCTACAGTAGCAGAGTGCTGACACCGTGACAGGGACTTTCATAGGAAACACATATCTCTGCGCCCAGGCAGCAGATGGATCTAATAAGTTTTTTCTTTTTCTTGGTTTTGCTGAAGTTGTAGTTCTTGTTTGTCTGATTTGTAGTAAGTGTAGGAGTGATTTTAACGCAGAGCATCATATGAATTAGTGTATCTCTCTGGTTAGCGTTTATCTTATTGGGAGATGGTGTTATATGAGTGGAAAAAGCAATGCACAACAACAGAAAGTAGATCTTAGTAGTCTTGTAATTCCAGATAAAGGATATAATTACATGATCCAAATTTTTAAAATAAGACTGAACAATAAACTCTCTGGATGGAGTGTTGAACATTTCATCAAAAGTAGGCTTGACAGTCTGGAGGAAGATGCTGATCAAAGCTCTGGTGAAACTAGCTGGGCCTGCCATCCTGCTATTACTAAAGGAAAAAATAATCACTTTCCTGATTTCTTCCAGTGTAATATTTGTGTCCAAACAGCTTCGATAGGTAGGGGTTTGGGAGACCCAATGCGTGATTAAAATAAATCATAAATATCTTAAAAACCTATTTGTTCAGGATCATTCAGTAAATGGCCATCATTCATTCAGTAAATGCTTTAACACACTGTTGACTAAAGGCTGCTGCTTGCCAAAAGCTTGTCACCAAGTGCTCAAAGTGCCTGTCTGTGACCTCTAAAAGTAACTTCAAAAATACCTTGAGACATTATTGGCTTGCTTCCATCCCATAATTCCAGCATCTGCTGAAGCTTGTATGTGGCCTCCTTTTTTTTTACCACATTAAAACCTAATATCTTTTTACTAATTTGATGTGCATTACCTCGATTCATCCACATGCTCATTGTGAATAGCTAATTCACATCTACTTTATTGGCAAATGAGGCATTATAAATATATGGAATATCATTTAAATTGTTAACACAAAGTTAACTGTTTATATTGAGAATGATATAGATGTATAAACTTTTCAAGCCTCATAGCCACAATCTTAGTAAAGTTTTTCCTTGAAACTTGTCTAGTTTTCATACGTCACTGATAATATCACATATTCAGCTCTCACTGTGGCCAGGGACACTCTGTTGCCTTGCTCACCACCCAGTGAGCCTCATCTATGTTTCCGTGCACATGGCGACCATGTTTGCTCAAGTGATATAACACTGATATGTACTCCCATTAGAGCAGCTAAGCTGACAATGAAGCTGAGGTGAAGGTACGTCCTTCACCTAAAAAAAAAACACACCAATTCATCCAAGGATACGCATAGAGGGTATGTAGAACCAAGTTGCAGACAAGCGTGCACCCACTCCTGTCATGTACCTTCTTCTCGCTTCATCTCCTTTTTCTCTCCATCATGCAGATGCTCAGGCCGTGCAGATTAGTGGAGCGCACAGCACCCACGGGGGGATAGAGACAGAGCAAAGCTTTGAACCTTTGGGATACTGAAGCTTTGAATTCATTTTTGTTCTTGAGGTCACCACTCTCTTCTGAGCCAATCAAATCCATTCTGATCTTCTGGAGTATACGCACTCTGCTTTTACTTTCCTCTTAGGTTCTTATGCCTGGCTTATTTAGGAAAATTTCATCCATGATTTCTTTTGCTCATGCAAGATGAGGTAGTGATGCATTGGAAAAGTTGTTTTATGACTCAGTAAGAGTTTTTTTTTTTGTCAGAAAGATGTGTCTATATTACTCAAAATTTAATACTGTGTTCGTGGGCTGGCGTGGAATTGGTGCAGAAAAAAAATGGACTATATCGGCCTCTGGTTAATCTATAAATTATCAGAGTGGAATAAATGGCCAAAACCTGGTTGCAGAGTAGAAAAAAACTAAAGACCTGTAATTTCCAAACTCCTGAAAGGTCAGAAAATAAATGTGACAAACACTACTGTTGCAGTTTTTCTCTTCTGTGTTTTAAGAGACTGTACAATGAGATATATTCTTCTTGTTTAAATGGGCTATAACGGGTAGTTAGGTTATAAAGCCAAAGTGTTAAAGATGAGCAAAAGCACTTCCAAAATGAGACTTGACAAAAACTGTTTAGAGGTCTGCTCTGCAGTAAAGAGTCTGATGATGTAATTTGAAGAATTGCATTGCATCAGGCCCAACTGTGAACAATCATTTACTGTAGAGCATTTTTTCCCCTTTTGCTGATGTCCTTCTGTCTAAAAATACCCTAATGATGTTATGTCCTCCTCTCCCTCCACTCTGCACTGGTCCCCTGTGCGTTTGTGGATCTTGCTTGTTTACTTTGTCTATCAGTATGTAGCGGTTTAACTCTGTTTCATGCCAAAGTTTTATATAAATTATATATAAACTAGTGGAGTCTTGATCTTCTTTATTTTTATTATTTGTTACTTTCAGCTCATCAGAGACATCTTTAAAACTCTAACAGTAATCTGCACGAGATCAAGAGTGCTGTAGGAGAGACTGGCTGGTGGATGTATGGGTCATGATGTGATCTTGTTTTTCGTCCTCCTCTTCCTTCTTCTTCCTCCTCAGCATGGCGGGTATCAGTGTTGCGCACAGTTTTGGAGAGACTTTCAGTCATTCTCAGGCAACAATTTCTTCATCTGCTCTTAGCTGGAGGGCTCGCATTGTTTTGTTTCTCTCTTACCCAAAGCTTTCCTGCTGGATTCAAGTCATGCAACATATTTGACCAGGTCATAGTCTATACCTTCTCATTTGTAAAATTCCTGCATGATTTTGGCAGTCTGCTTTCTGCTTGTCACGATGGTGGAATATTCCTCTCTGGTCAAGTTTCTGTTGACTCGTGTTGTCTGGTAAACTCATGGAGTCCCATGTCATCACTACTCGTCACACAGCATTCACTGTGATGCTTCTGACCAGGATCACTCCAATATGTGTGGGATGTCATCTGACCTTAAGGGAAGTTTTTTCTGTTTCTGTTTTTCTGTCTTCAACAAAGTTTATTCTACAGTTCTAGCAGGCTTTTTTTTATGTCTTGGACTGTATCATGGTACTATGTAGTCTTTTTTTCTGTTTGCTCTATCACAGAAATGATGAATTCCCCTAATAACCCCTGTACTAATTTAAACAGACTAAATGTCTGCCTGTTTTTTTATTTTATTTTATTTTTTTAAGAGTTAACATTTGTGCAAGTATCTTACTGTCTGTAGGATCAATTTAGGCCTGATTGATGGTACTGAGGCTCATTATAAACCCCCACTGATTGGCTGCAACTGTATATCCACCCACTTTTAGGTGGTCACTGATTTAAATTGTTTTCCATCTATGTGACGTCTCACAATCTGGCGATTCTTTCCCATCACAGGTCCAAAACCAAAAAGGGGGCATTTAGGATAAAATGCATGGTCCATTTGTCTCTTTATTTCTTCTTATTTATTAATTTATTTAGTTTTACCAGTTCTTTTCCTAGATTCCTCTTTCAATATATTATTTTTACTGTAGCACATTTTGACTGTTAATAAGGTTGAATGCTCAATTTTAATCTATTTTGATGTTCAAAAGTGATATTGCACTAAGGTTTACTCACCTTTGATGACAGTGCCTCTCTGTTCGATAACTGGACCTCAAGAAATGCATGAACAATAAAGAGTCACTTTTAATAAATATTTGTCCAAATCAGGTAGAAAGCGTCATTGTATTTACAGCTAGAATTTAATGTTAAATGTTGAGTGAGGGAGAGACCGAAGACTGCGAGGTCTAATTTCACCTTGTGTTGATTTTTATCAGGAAATGACCAGATCTGCCAGGCCTCCTTCAGAGCTGGACTGACGGCTGCATCAGCCTGATTCAGCCAGAGATAAATGTTTATGCCTTTACACGAATCTCCTCATCTGCCTTTTAAGACAACATACTTAATGTCATAAATTCTCTGTTTGCTTTGCATTTAAACATGAATAGGTTCCTGCTTAAAGAACTGCAGCTTTTACTCGTGTTTAGTTTCAAGGGTAACGGGACGTGGAGGCCTTCATTTTCAGCGTTGCTTCTCTGCTGTGAGCACATGGCTACATCAGCACTCTGAGGGGCGTGACCCTCACCATTCATTGTCACACAAAGTTGATGACAAAAGGACTGTTGTTTTCATGCCGTGGTTTCTCAATCTTTCGTTTTTGGCTCGTGTGGAGTTCAGTCCCTCTTCATAACGGAGAAGATTAAACTGCAAAACATGCACATCTGGATTAATGTATGTGGGGTACAGTTGCGTGTAAGCGCACCTACAGTGTTGATAGATGACATTCATGTGTCCTTGTGGTTCTTTCTGCTCCATATGATGTCATGTTAACCCAGGCGTGTGTGTGTGTGTTGTGTGTGTGTGTGTGTTTCTCCCCTGCTTTGCCCTTGGTGTGGAATTAGCATGTGGGACTGCAGCTCTTAGCACATCTGTCTGGTGGTCGAGAAAGCGTGCAGAGCTGCTGTGCACCGCTTCCACCCACGGCTGCCCCACCCCCCACCTGCTCTGCCCTCCCAGTCACTTTGTACACATACACACACACACTAAAGGAGGTCGTTTCCACAGAAATTTGAGGACGCCCACGCTCCGTGGGGAAATCTGCCTTTGTTTGAATGAGTACAAGAACCTGCTGTGCCTTGGCTCCCTCCCTGACACACTCATCTCCTGATGAGCGCACATTAGTGTACTAGAAGCAAAGTAAGAATGCCATGAATAGTTTTAATTTATCTTTTTTTTTCATATCACATGAATAACGGTGAAATAATTTGTGGAAAAAAACAGCTCCCTTTTTCCAGGTTGCTTGGCTAATATGTTGGTCCAGCAACTTGTGGAACTTAACACAGTTCTGTGTATTGAGGGTGCGTTAGTGTTTTTTGTTGTTATCTTTGTGTCAAGATCAGAATGCTCCAACTGCCTCTATAATTATCCTTGTTGTGCTGTTTGGGGAGGAGGTCATAAGCGAAAGGTCACCTTTAGGTTTAATCCCTCAGCTATAGTGATGCCTTTTCTTCATAGTAAAACGATGTAGATTTTCAATCAAAATCTTTCATTGCATTGACAGACGAGCCATACATTTGTAGAAAGACCAGAAATTCTCTTTCAACTGTTGGACCGATTACTGCTCTGTTCATTTTAAAATTCAGTGGGAATTTCTTCTTCTTCTTCATTTTCCAGGTGGTTTTTAAAATTCCTTGATCAAGACTGTTTGAGCTGCCAGGAATCATTTTGCACATCACTATCAGTCACTGGCTGGATGAAAACAACTGGATAAAACAAATAGAAACGTCTTATTTCCACACCTGTTTTCATGCTATTTTGCACCGTTTGTGTCCCCTTCTTCCACTGCAGTTGATCGTCATCTTAAATTTCCTCATTGTGGCTTGAGATTCATAATTTTTAAGGATCTTCTGCATTACTACAGTATTTTACAACAGAATCATCACTAAGCAAAGAAGTTATTGACATACATAACGTGCAGCCTTCAGTCTATTTTTACTATTTTAAGATTTTCTTTTATTAGAAGGGCAAAAAGCATAGACACATTTCAGCCCTTGATCTTCATCAGCTTGTCAAACACATTAGTAGATGTGATGATTTTAAAGACAAAGGGCCTGGGTTTCACACATGAGACAACTGGAATGATAAAATCTAATATTACACACTGATATAGAACCAATGACAAAAAGACAGAGGTATACATTATATCAGAGTAAAAGTAAGCCCAACAAAACCAGACGATACTATTACTGGGTTGTTGTTGATCACAGCCATTTTATTTCTTAACCTCAATGCACCCTTCAATGTTGTCTTTTCAACTTTTTAGTTTATTATGCCACATAAAAGTCATAGGTATAATGTGAATTTAGTGACATCTAGTTGCATGAACTGCACATCACATCCAACTGAGTACTACTCACCTACACCATCTAACTGTCGAGGAAAAACTATGATGGCCGGGCAAAATGTGAGTTTTTATACAGTAGTCCCCTCTGGACTGTGCAGAAATATGGTGATGCAACATTGTTCCAGAGTGAGAAGGAAGCTGTAAGCTAATTAAGGATGATTGTTATTTTCATGCACTAGCATGTTGATAAAAACGTAGATATGATTATATAGCCTTTTCGTTTTAGAGTGCTTTTATTGTTACATGCTGGAACTTGATTTGCTTTTTTTGGTTTCACTTGAGGCCCCTTGTTAGTCTCATCATCAAGTTTTTCTACGATTTTGAATAATTTGAAGCAATTTGCCCATCATAGTTGAACAAAACCAATATTAGGTGTCTGCTTAAATGAAGGAGGACTCAAGTCTTAAAATGAGCATATGTGTTGCTGCTTTCTCATAAGTCGCTGATGTTAAATGACACCGATAGCTATACACCCGTGCGTGCATATGAGACAGTACAACCTGCGTGCGGTGCCGTGCTCTCCCTGCTTTTAGGATCGCGTTACATAAGCAGGCTAATGTTACCCAGGCAGGCCATGTAACGGGTACCTCACTATCTGTCATAGGAGGGAGGAACGATGAAAGGGAAGAGGAGGCAGATTAGGGCAGTGAAATGATTAGTAGGGTTGAGACTCATGGACGGTTGAGAAAGGCAACCGTGTGACTGAAAACGTAAACAAATGGTGCACGAAAGTAGAGTTACTGGAGAGTCACAGGTGAATCTGCAGAACCAGAGTCTTGCTTTAAACCAGGGAGGGATGTGGTGTTAAGCATGGCAGATTCTAGTCAACGTTGTTACAGTTTTGAGTGAGAGTCAGCGGCTGCTGGCTTGACAGCTTGTAGTCTTGATTTGGCTCACTTAAAGCTCCACTCTTGAGTCTCTCAATTACCACTCTGCAGAGTAACACAGAAAAGGCTTTAATCCTCCAATCCATGTCTTGCACGCACCTCCAGGCCTATCATGCCGTTTCCTTTCTAAGCAAGTTCTTTTAACCTAAATTGAATACATCATTCCTCCCTTGAGGCGCCGGAGAAGAAAAACTAATTCTTCTCCGTCTTACTGTTAAATGGTGAATGCTTTTGAGAGTCTCCTGTCTCCTCTCACTCTCTTCGCTAATTTATTCACATTTTCTGTCAGTCCCAGTTTCTTTTTGCCTCTTTCTTTTTCAAACTGTGTCGCCATTTAGTCGAGAAGCAAATCTTCTGATTGCAACAAAAACAAAACATTGTCCAAAGGCCATTCTCCAGTGTCTAGCATTTAATTTGGCTCTGAAAGTGAAGGAGACGCATCTGTCTCCTCTCCAAAAATGTCGATAAATAGTACAGATGTATGATGTAGCAGTTATTCTTCAACTGTGGTTAGAATAATTATGTTCTAATTCATCTCTATTTGCCATATCTTGGTAATTGTGTGTCTCATGAAATCATATTAAATTGTTGGATGGAAAGATTGAAGGCCATGATCTTTTCTTTGTGGTATAGCCAAATGTAAAGTTGACAGAACATTTTTTTTTCTTTTTTTCCCCCCCAGACTGTGCTCCTTCACCACTGTATTTATGATATAACCTATATTGCTATTCCAGCTCCCTCTTAGTCAGGGGATTATTTAAAGTTTCCTTACTATTCCTATATACTGCAGTGGTGACCCAAAGCTAATAAACTGGGCTTCAGCTCAGCCAAAATCTAACCACGCACGCACCTACCCACACGCATACACGCACGTGCACACTAATGGCTAAATATTTGGCAACAGATAAGCAACATCACTGTTCTTAGTTTTGTGTAAAAGTTTCCTATTTCTGTCTAATCTCCATGCAATTACAGCCCAAACTGGAAAAGGTTGGGATGGTTTAAAGAAAAACGCAAACGGTTCAGGCTTGTAATCAACAGGTTGTCCTGATTTGGAACAAGAGCAGGACCCATGAAAAGTTTGTGTTGAAAGATGGACAGAAGATCTCCAGTTTAAAAGCAAACCTGCACAAAAAAGATGTCAATAAGGTTGTTTTGTTTTGTTTTCTATTTGCATTTTACTGTTCTGACTTTTTCTGATCTGGAGCTTTTGGATGAACTATTCCTGTTGCAGCCATGCAGCTTTTCCTCTGTCGTCACCTTTGATACGGCTGGCAAAATAGTTAGTATTTAGTGTTTGTTGTTCATGTTATGACTATTTGTTTCGATGTAGATCAGATAACTGTAGGTCTCCACTGCCTCTTCCTTTCTTTTACAGTTCTCTCCTCCATTCTGACTTTGATGCGGGCGTGTGTCTTTCATTATGAAGGGGAAGGGCTTTAACTACCTTTGTGTAGGTCAGAAAACACGGAGCAACAAAGGGAAGAGATGCGCGTGGCAAAAGAAGACGACACTTGAGCTGACGTCAACCTGATGAGTTACTGTAATTGCACTAAAAACGTCCCAGCAAGCGTTCATATGTCATAAATCCAATTATGAACAACCCCAAACTGTGATCATTGTCATGGAAATGCTTTGTTGATGCAACAATCAAGATGGTGTTGGCCTTCAGAAATACTGAAGATGATTTATGATCCCACACAATAAATACAACTTCCAGTGATTAATTAACTAACCACTGTTTAACAGTAATAGTTTTCAGACTCTGTCCCAGCAATGAAGTCGTAACTCCTGAGAGACCACAACAACAATAAAAGATTTTCATGGCTTCAAGACAGTAACACTTTCACTCCTGAAACAAACTTACAAAACGTGAGGTTAAAATTGGAATTAATACCAAAAAAAAAAGAAAACTATTAAAACATTTGTAATCTTTAAATTCTTTAAAGTAATTCTTTAAAGCCTGTGCATGTATGGTGCTTTAGTTTCCCTGTTCTTAATCATACTTTATTTCTCATGTTAGCTTGTGATGAAGTGTTAATTGCTCATTTGACATATGAGCAATGGGTGTGCATTAATTTCCAGAGCAGTACACAAACACTTAAACAGATATACCCAGTGTTTCCTATATCTCTCTGTTGCCAAGGAGACCGGGCCTCGGATGAACCAGTAAATACCTATGAGGATGTGGGAGTGAGGGATTGAGAGGGTCGCTTCAGTAAACCGTGACTGTTCATCATATCACAATGCAGCCACAAAGAGGCTACAAAATACCATGCAATTGGCTTGGATGCGCGCCACTGTGGGACTTAACATTATGAGCATCTGTTAGAATCCTTCAGAAGTCCATCCTACTTCATTAGATCTGGTGGAAAATGCTCAACACCATCAGCTGCATGTTTTTTTAATGTTTAAGAAAGTGCTCTTAATTGTTAAAGCCAAGGCAGTCAACCTTAACAAAGAGACAGCTGTTCTTCATGAGATCTTGGATGTCATACAGCGGTATGTTCTGACTGGGTCCCGTTATATATACTGTAGTGAGCTGACCTTCACGAGACAGCAGCATCCAGACTGCCAGAGGAATAGAGATAATTGAAATGACTCTCTGTGTAGACTCTGTCTTTCATCTCGCTAATTATTCACTGCCCTCATTTGGTGATAATATGCTTGTGTGTTCGCATGAATGTTGAAGATTTGAGAGTCTGCTGTAGGTTTTTTTTTGAATGTGTGTCTGCACTTTTATGTCAGGAGTGTCTAATCTGATACAGCGTTCTGTGTGGGGATGCAACATTTATGTTGTGTGTGCAGGTTTTAGCGTTATCTTGGGAATATGTGAATGTGGGATTCAGGTAATTGATGCTGGGACGCCTGAAACTGGCAGTCAGTCAGACCGGCCCAATGCCAGAGTAAAGAGGGGGAATGGAGAGCAAGGGGGAGGAGGAGAAGATTAGAGCAGAACTGATACAGTCACAGAAATTCCATGGCAACCAGAGTAGATGAGAAATGCATGGATGTTGACAGCTAAGCTTACGTTGGAGCGCTACCTAGCAATTTATATGGAGTCTGATGTGAAGTCAACATGTTTTTTTGTCTTTTTTTTTTTCCCTGGTCTGAATTTCTTATAAGTTGTTGCTTAGATTGGCGTCAAGTAACATACAGTAGGCAGATGCTGGTTCAGTTCATGAGAACTGGAAACCAGCATCCATGAGCAACCTGTTTGCTGAATTGAATATAAAACAACGAGTTAAAACACCACCAATAGCAAAAATGAAAAGCCCCTGCATTCATTAGATATTCACCTAGAGCCTTTCTGGTTTTGTATTTTTTTGAGTAGCATAAATGAAAGCCACCCACGTATCTTGACAGGTTACCTAATCAGAAATGAAATTGTCTTCCTGTTGGCTGTGGTAACCCAGGCAACGGTTCCCCTGGAGACAGGCTTTGGCAAATCTCTATGGTCCGTTTAGCAAAGTCCTAACCCATGCTTCTTTAACAGCCCCAGAATAAAGCAGCAGTTTATTGCCCTAAGCAGCGTTGATGCTGCTGCTCATGTTTGACCAGAGATTAGGCAGACTGAGCCTTTTGTGCTCATTCTGCTGTTTGGTGATGATAAGCGCTGCTGCAGGCTGTGATGTCTGAGTTGAGGGCTGAAGGGAGAAGGAACAGAGTTGGAATAAACTCATGAGAGACCTTTATTTTATTATTATTTTAAAATCAGATTTGCTATGTCATGCATATAGCAATGAATGACTTTTTTCTTGATGCCAGTAAGTGTTTGGGTTGTACAAAATACATATTAGTATAGAGAAAGCAAATATGACTTTTTCCTTACATAAGGTGTGTTTACAGTGCAATACATATAGAAAAAGAACACTGACAAATCCATCCATCAGACTACTCAACTGTTATTAGTCGGTTTGATTGCGCAATCATGGCAAAAAGATGCTCTGAAGAGCCCCTCTTTAATAAGCCTCCACTCTCCATCTGTGTTTCGTAGTCTGAAGACATTCCCTCTCATTGTCTCTCCCGTCCACGGCCAGCAACAAGTCCCTAATGTCTCTGGTCACTGACCTTATTGATTTGGCACTGAATAAAGGATATCGCTGTATAAGCATCTGTGAATGTTTCTACCTGTTTGTTTGCGTGGGAGACACACATCGGTGCTGGCCTCAGTTTCACTGCTGGCAGTGTTTCTGCGGCGGCAGGACGTAGATCTTGGGCGAGCTCGCCTCAGCAGGTGGTGGCTCCTCCAGGTTGACATAAAAGGCAACAGGCTTTGTTGATTGGCAATTGCCCCAAGTGAAGTGAAAATCAGTAATATGGCCAGTCCAGCCAGCCCTAGCTATTGCAGCTTGCATGCCTGTGGTAGTTTTTTTCCACAGCATCTTTGCCATGCTGTCACTTGACCTTTGTTCCTTTTGTAGCCACACTGTTGACAGTTTTTTGGCGATACATTATCACAATGAGCTATCTCTCACTGTCCTTGTGAGGCACTGATTGATTTCATCCTCTGCTAATAGTTTGTAGCTATTCTCACACCTGCTGTTATACCTTTTATGGATTGCCATTTCACACAGCACTTTTTTTTGCCACTGTTGCTCTCTGTCAGCACCAAGAGGCAACCATCCCACGCCCGGATTAAAGCTCATCCAGGAAGTACGTTTTGTCTGGGTTCCTCTACTGACCATAAATGCTGGCTGCAAAACAGAGCAAATCCCATTTGCCCCCATGTTAAAATGCCCATACGTGTAGGAGAAGTAAACATATTTACACCCATGTTCAAAAATCAGTTTTGACCTTGAGAGTTGTATTTTACATCCATGGCAACTGGGGTGAATTTTCTTTCGTACCACATCAAACAAATTTTTATTAAGCAGTAAAGCTAGGCCAATCAGATGGCCCACCATCATTTGTTGTCGCTAGTGAGCCACTGCCTTTGTTATTGGCTAACACAGCTAGCCATTGCTGTTATGATTTTAGGTTGTTCAGCGCTAATCGTTCATGGCCATATTTTAAAGAGAATATGTTTTCTCGTGCTTGTGTTGATTGTACTAACAGACCACATTAAAGGAACTGCGGCTGGAGCTTAGCTTAGCCATGCTAACCGCACCACTCTTTTCATGTCACCACCAAAGCAATATTTGAGACCACAGATCCCAGCAGAATTTGAATTGGAAGATTCCTGAAATTATTTTCTGTGACCAGCTCAGCTCCTTTAGTTAAGCCACGTACTGGTCCAGCGCATGGAGATGAATCCCAGAGCCCCTTCAGCTGAGCCGGCAACAACTTAACAGCAACGTTAAAAATATCAATCTGGTTTAAGGCAGCATTCAGTTCTTCCAAACTGTTTCAAGCTGAATTATTTCACAGATTGAGTGTCATTTTTTAAGGAGATTGGATGCTGTCAATAGCTGATACGGGCCACTGCATGTTTTAGCTGGTGGTTATATTGATTGAAGGAGTAATATTGTTTGGTAATTGGATTTCAGTTCCCTTTATCCAGGCATGAATACAGAACCATGTGACATTTGTCCTCACTTCTCCAGTGCCTTAACCTCTGAACTTTAACTTTTGTTCAGTTTGGGTTGTTGAATGTATCCAGCTTCCAGAATCAGGCAGATTAACACGTTTTGTTTTCTTTGTTTCTTTGTTTTGAATGGGGCTGTAGTGTGTGGATGATAGCATGTTAGCAAAGCACAGCCTCACAGAATAGCTTGCATGGAGACACTTCTGCTATAACTCGTCACCAGTTGTTAAAAACAGCTTGTTCTACCAATATACTGCATTTCATTGGCTCTCATACCTCAGGGCTGCGTCTCACGCATTCGCCATGAGTCACCCAATTCAACTTGTTTACACGCTCTCATGTCACACTACCGATACCTCATGCTGAGAATCCTATCAACACTAATATGTTTCATATATTACACACACTGCCATTACAATAAGGAACTAGAAAAGCACTCGGAGAGCACAGATCTCCGCCAAATACAACAATTCCCCCATATAGCGATTTACAGATTGCGATAAAATCCGCGTTCTGGATCAGATCCAGATCATCCATTAATATTTGATAGAGGTTCCTATTGTCAATCCCTGAGTCAAATTTCATGAGTTTTGGGCAATAATTAACAGAGATATTGAGAAACAAAATTTCTGGCCCCATTGACCGCAATGTAATCGAAAATTTGAAAGTGATCCAGAATTCCTGGAAATTTCATCAAAATCTATCCATAACTTTTTGAGTTATCTTGTACACAGACAGACAGACAGATAAACGCCGGCAAAAACACAACTTCCTTGGTGGGGGTAATAAAGCGTGGAAACTGTCCTCCGAATGGTAAACTCGTAAGTATGTGAGAATGTGGAGCTTGTTCATATTGTTACGTTGTGGGAATAGGACTCTTGAGTAGTTGTTATATAGATAAATTGAAAACAAATATTTATTTTTCTTGTTTTTCTTATTGCATTAATTTTAGATTCCCTGGACTCACAATAAAATGAGTGAGGATTTTATAGATTATGAACTCAAATTTCAGTTGTCAGAATATTTATGCACAATTGTACAATGGTGATATTTAATATTAAACGGAAATGATAGACGCATAGCATGAAAGTACCACATACCATTTTTTTGTGCAACTTCAAATGTCGAACAAAGCTAGAAGTTCCATCTCCGTCTGTGATCCTTGACCTGCATGTTTTGCATGTTGCAATTTCTTTCTTGTTCGCTATTTTGTGGCTTTTGTACTCAGATGAAATTATTATTGGGACCATATTTGTGAACTGCTGTTTTTGCTGTTGAAGAACAAAATTTCATCCTGGTTCATTTTGACTGGCTGTGCTGACAGCTCCTGTACACGTGCGTACGCAGAGGAGAGAGAGAGAGCGAGAGGCCGTCTGCGTTTGTTCAGTTGTGACGAGTGAAATTAATTTATCCAGCAGACTTTTTAAATAACACCATTATAATAAATAACAGGTAAAATATAAAGTGTTTCAAGTCAACAGACTCAAATTCAAGTAAAGTCACAAGTCATGTGCATAAAAGTCCAAGTCACGTTGCAAGTCTTTTTGCATTTTGTCATGTCAAGTCTCAAGTCATCACATTAACAACTAGAGTCTGACTCGAGTCAAAGTCCTGTGACTTAAATCCACATGGCAGCGGACCTGTAGCCACATCAAATAAGAACTTCTCTCTTCTGTCAATAAGGTTTTAAGACTGCAAAAACATTTATTTAACATGTAGTGAGAATTGCTTTTTCCAATATGGTGCACTCAGTCTGTCTCACAATGCATCATAAATAGTGTACAACTGATCTGTTGTGTTTTATCTCTGTGACAGCAGTGAATAGCACCAACAAAAATAACACTATTTGTAACTAAATATCATTTTTTTTAAATTTAATTTTGTTGTCTTTTGTTTATTTTTAAGTCGCAAAAGTGATTCTGCGTGCGTGAGGCTCCTGGTGTGATATAACTCTTTATAACTCTGAACTTTTCATGAAACTTGGCAGCGCTGTAACTTATCATAGATGTAACCCTACTGGCAACTGTCTCAGCTGATAAATGACAGAACGTGGGGATAAACATTTATCAGTCAAGCTCGACCTCAAAACGTCTACAAGATTGTGCTAGCAAATTGTTGTGGACATTTGGCAAGTATGGAGGTATATTTTTGCTATGCAGGTTATTATTGATATGAGTATCTAACATATTAAAGCTTGGGCACAGATGTTTTATCGTTGATTTTCAATGATTATACATGACAACTGTTTCTGAATCAGTGTAAGCTCCTGTTTAATTTGTTGAATTACACATTTTTGAAATGTGTGGACAGTTCATAGAGACGTCATTATTTGATATGTGAAAAGAGTTATTTTAGTGTTCTTAACTTCACAAGAATGTTTTCATGATCCAAACTACTTCACTGGTTTAGTCAAAGCTCTAGCTATACCACAAGTTTGAAAGCTCATTCGGATATAAAGAAAATTAATTTTTGTTGAACACAATTCAAAACCCACACATTACGTCTGATGGGCCACAGAGTGTTTTTCAGAAAACCATGAAGATTTAAGTGGCAGCTTCAGTGTAGATAAATTAATGAGGTTGCTCTCCACCCACATTGAAATGCGTGCAATTGTTGCGGTGGTCATACAGCATTAAAGAGCGTGTCAGAGGCTGAGGTCTGCCCTCAAGATTTACCGCTGTGGTGAGATTGCAAGCTGGCACCTGCTAAGGCTAACCTGGAAAGGAAACAAGAGGAGAAATGAGAGTCAGAGAGCACACGATGCTGAGGAAAAATAGTATAGATGAAAAAGTGTAACAAAAAGATTATGTTTTTTTTTTTAACATAATGGATGGAGGAACAAAGTTTTTTTTCCCCTATGATTATTATCATGGGAAGTAACGAGAATGCAAACGGTATAATATCTGTCTATGCTTAAATACTTGCAGTCTATCTCCTTCCAGCTTAAAAACTTAAAGGCAATTATCATGATGTCATATTTTCATCATGTCTTACCATCTTTGCTCATAATAAGTGCGATCTAATAAAAACCATTCATACTCCACAGTGGAGATGGTGATTTAGCATGCGGTGTTATTAATCAGAGTGTCTGTGTGATTTTGCAGCAATTTGAACTCTTATTTCCCAGATAATGCTTCGGGGGTCGGGATAATGAGTCTCTTTCCTAATGACTTTAGCAGTTGACGGGGAAGACATGGCAGGCGCTTATGGAATCAAAGGTTTGTCTGGCAGGATAAGGGTAGAGCTGTGTGTGTGTGTGTTTGCTGAGACAGGAGGGAGCTGCACTTGAAAAAGTCTTCTGTGATGAAAGGAAGGCTGGCTGTAAGGAGAAGAGGGAATAAGAGAGCTGCAGACTGAATCTGAGGGAGGGACAAACGCAGTTGATGTAAAACACACAGCAAAGAGAGACGCTAGCAAAACACACAGGATTCAGCAGACTGACTGTATTAATATTTGTGTCTGTATCTTTGTGTGCATGTCTTCACGTCCACTTTGATTAGATTTGATCATGTTAGTTGCAGAGTGTTCCTCTGTAACTCTGTATTAGCATCTGTCTATCTTACTATCTGATTACTCTCCTTTGTTTTAACTGTCCCCTTCTTTGACTTTACTAACTGCTAAGTCATAAAATATTCACAGTCTGGCTGCGTTTAAGCTTTGTGATTTGTTTTGACCAACTGGTTTCTTCTACATGCAAATTACATTTTAAAAAAAACAAAAATGCTTGTAATAGGCCATAATTGTCTATAAATTACTTATAGACAACCCAAAAAATGGATGAATGCATTATAATGCATCTGTTTTTATAACTAACTATTTTTGTCCATGATTACATAACTGCAGGGGGCTGCTGTTAGTCTTTTTTTCTATGTGTCTACAGTTTGACATTCACCACAACTTTATGACTGAAAGCAAGTACTGCTTCTTAGTCAAAGATTACCATCAGCAAACAAATTGGTTTGTTAACATTTCTCAACCCGAGTATGTTAATAATATAAATTCCAGCAACTGCTGTCAGGCAGCCCAACGACCTGCCTTAAGATATTGGCAATAATGAAAAAAGAGATGAGAAATTTCAGGTCCTCATATACTGAGCTAACCCTCTCAAAGGAATAACTGATTTATTAAAAACAAAACAGAGATCCACCAGATGAAACAAATAAGCACATTGTTTCTGCTGCATATACACCATAGTTTTATTCACAGGAACTCTGTGAATAATGTCTTTAGATTAATCTTTAACTCATGGGAGTAATTTTGCTTCTCCAGAACAAGTTACACTTAATGGGTCCTGTGACAAATGCAAAGTCCCCACTCTCTTCCATCTTCTGACTACATGCTCACGTCCCCTGAATGGCTGTGGCTAAAATCACAGCTTTTCAGGGATTTAAGAATAGTATCCTACAATTTATAACGCTGCGTTTACCCTTTAATGACAGGATACTGACATTTGTCAAATTAACTTCTGTCAAGTGGCTGTATATTCATGGGAGGATTAAGGGGGACCCTGTTCAAGTTCATTTGACAGCATGTCTGTCCCCTCCAGCAACGCTGCATTTGAGGCTTCACTTTAATTTCCACGTCTTTTTGCTTTCTCTCGTGTACCAGCCCCCTTTTTTTCTGTGTGTAATTATCTCTAAATTGGATATGGGATAGAGGAACACAGGGAAAAGGGTGCCCTTTCTATTTCCAGTCCTCCCTTCAACACTGCTTTCTGCATTACAGCATTTATACAGTATGTGTATTGAGCAGTATTATGCAGTAGCATGATGGGAAGTCCAGTGTATTCAGTCAATATGGAATCTTATTTATCTGCAGTATCCAGACCTGGATGGGGAACCTTTTCAATAAGCTTAGCAATCACAAATCCATTTTTTTTTCCCCTTTTTTTCCACTAGTACACTGTATATGAATGAGATTTGGGACGTTGAGGTTGGGGCTGGGGCATTAAAACACACCATTCCTCCTGTGATTATGTTCTCCTCTCCCATCAAATAGCTAGATTAAGAAAAAAAGACTCTGATTGCTGAAGCATAACATCAATTCTTCTGAGGCTGGGTAGGGCCTGTAAGATAAGTGTGAAAATGTATCTGTGTGTTTGACAAAAAGCTAGAGGTGAGGCTATACTTTAATGGCTGTGTTTGCATGACAGACCTCTTTCACGGGTCCAATAAAGGCATCGGCAGCCAGAGCAGATTTATGACTACTGTGCTGAGGAGAAAGCCTGAAATCGGGAGGGGGGGGGCAAGCTTGCTATCATAGATATCTTATGCCTCCTTTGAGAGTCACTCCCCTTCCCTCTTTAATTTCACGGCTCTCAGTGCATTGCATTGTCTCTGTGCTCTCTTGATTTTCTTTTTCTTTTTTTTTACTTTCACCCCTCCATTCCTCCTACACCACGCAGAGCACTGCAGGGCTTTAGGTAACAGTTGTCTCCTTTGTCTGTTTGCCGCAGCCTCCTTTAACTCAGTTTCACTCCGTCAAGACTTTTAACTCACATACATGTGAAAATAGGTTACCGGTAATTCAAATTGATGGCCACTTGCTTGTGCACATCAATATGTCAGCGTGCTGTTAATATTCTGGCTGAGACCAAGAGAACAGCAGTGCGTAGAAACTGAAAGCTGACAGGTGAACTTACAGAAAATACAGAACCGCATGAGACAAAGAGGGAGAGCAGAATAAAATATGTTAAGTGGCTTTTCATTATCATTTTATGAATTGCGTACATGATGGTGCAAAAACAGACCATAAATCAAGTCTGCTAAGGAAGTGGAGCTTGACATTGTGCTAGATATGCAACGAAGCCTTCTACTGAGAGTGTAAGAGTTATCAGGAAAAGGGAATTTTCTTAGATACAGTAGTTGAATTTTCAGTTGTATAACATGCAGCATTTCCTCACAAATATATGTATGTATATATATATATATATATATATATATATATATATATATATATATACATACACACTACACATATGTACAGCTACCACTGCACTGCATTGCACCTTGTAATAATGTTTTTTCTGCATGCAAGTAAACAGACATTTCTTTCTCTAAATCATAAAAATGAGAAAAACCTGTTACTTTAATTATGTCAAACTGGGAGAAATGGAAAGGATTTAGGAACACCAAGCCAGTCCCATCATGTGCAATGCTCCATTATATAGGACATCCCATCAATAGATCAGTGTCGTATGACGCCCTTATACCTTTAGGTACACCTGCACTGCCATGATATTGTTTTGGAAAGGCCGGAGTGTTGCTATGACAACAAAGCACCAGCTGTTCCCAGTGTGATTGCAGTTTTCCACCTGCAGCAGGAAATAGACCTGTTCCCCTCCCAAACGCCGTTTCCTTGTAAACATTTTACAGGAATGTATGTGTGTGTATGTCTGTTTGTCTGAGTCTGTTATTCCTGAAGCTTAGAGCAGAATTTGGTTGTTTTTGCTCTGCAAAAGGTCAGTGTTGAAATCAATATGTTGACCGTTTCTGTGTCTGTTTGGCCCACGATGCAGACATGGGGGCTTTTCTTTGATATCTTCCATTTATTCTCTCCTTGTTGGGGGTTGGGGTATCGTTTGGTATACAAGAAGGGAGTGGAAACTGAGGCAGCTCAGGGGTTGTGAGGATGAAAACAGCAGCTGCAGGGACCAGAAAAATAAAATACAAGCAGTTGGTTTTTAAAAAGAGGGAAAAGACAATAGAAGATACAGATAAAAAAAAAAAAAAAAAAACCATATGAGAGAGACAGAAGTGACTCAAGTCTGTATTAGAAACACTGCCATGACATGATGAAGTCAGATGCAGACTGAAGCCTAGAGCTTGACAGCCACAGGCTATAATGACCCATTAATGGACCTTAAACACAATCCCTCTCAACATTTTTTTATGCTCTCACTTTGCACGTGTCATCCACACCCTCTGTTTTTATACGAGCAATGAATCGATGTGTTTTACACAGCTAGGTTTGGTTCGCTGAAAGGTTTGCCATTGTTGGAGGAGACTGTTTGCTGCACACAGAGCCTCTGTGTTGGTCTTCCTCTGGCAGGATGCCATTGGTCGAAACAGGCGCTGCGGACAGCCCCCACCCATAAAGAGCAGGGAGTACGCGGAGCAAACGGTGGGTGGGATGAAGGTCAGACAGGCACTGGACACCCTCTTTCTGTTACATTCTCTCCTTTTCCTGGATTCCAAGAATCAAACAAAGAGTCACTGTAGATGCAGAAAACAGCATCAGACAGTTTTAGGGTCTTGAATGTGTCTCAAAGTTAAACTGTAATGATAAGAGTTCCTGCGACATGAAGACTGGTGTTTGTTTTTGTGACTTTTGTGACTATGTTTCGTGTTTTAATTGAGACACCACATGGGAGGTCCGGCTGGCTTGAAAAGAAATGCAGCTTTGTTGAACGTAGGAGTCTGAGGAGATGAGCAGGGATATTTAGCGACTCATGATAGCCCCCCCCCCCCCAGTGACTTTTCTGGGAAGAACAGTTTTAACCACACAACTTGGACCTCAGCGAAACACATGGCCTCAGTGAGTAACATTGTGAAATGAGCCATTCTTGTTCAATTTGGAATTTGTTTAATTCCAGCTCACTGACCTTTGTCAGTGAGCTCTCTACCTTTCCCGCCTCTTCATTTAAAGGACAGGACTCATAATCATAGGCAGAACCACTTTATTTTCCCCACAAAGAAAGTGACAGAGCGCCAACGTAGAAGCAGGTCAGAGAGAGGCTTGCTGAGAATTTCCCTTGAGCTCCTGCACCCTGCGTTGAACTAATTTGAACCTTCAACCAGTTTAAATGAGCCTTTTCCAGTGTCTTCTCCCTGAGTTTTGTGTTTTTTTTGTGTGAGTGCATGAACAAAGATTGAGGAGAAATTCATTTTATGTGCCCCAGTTTCTGGCGCTGCATTAATTAGTGTTGGAAATTACCTCTGCAGTACTCCAACCTTCTGAGAGCTTGAAGCCATTTAATGTAAAGCGCATTTCCCTAACTTTGTCCTAAGAAAGCCTGTTAAGATGTATAGATTTTAGTTATTTGCCAGCCACATCTTGATATCTACAGTATAAAAGTTTTGCAGGAAATCTGTCAGTGGCAGTTTTTTTTTTTTTATTTAAACAGGTAGCTCGTCATAACTACATGTATATAGTACAGTAACTGAGATGTTAACATTTCAGTTGAGGGTTAGCATGACTTGCTCTATTTCCAGCAAGTTTGACATGTAAATTATAGCATTTTATGAAAAATCAATGGAACTTTTTGACTGAAAGTGAACTGCAGGATAGAAATGGCAACACAATCTACTGCAGAAACATCTGGAAATTAAACAATACTAACTTGGAGTTTGGTTTTCTTCCACCGCAGACGGTCATTTCACGGGGACCCCTCCGACATATGGTTATGATGCAGACCGAGCAGAGGAACAGCGGAGGCATCACGACATCCTGCCATACATCGATGACTCGCCGTCTTCCTCGCCGCACCTCAGCTCCAAGAGCCGTAGCAGCAGGGACACTCTCTCCTCTGGATCCTTGGAGTCCTCCAAGTCGGTCAGTGTGCCAAGTCATCATCTCTTGTTAGATTAGAAAAGTAGTCTTTAATCCTGACATCCTCTACAGCTGCCAGATTTTCTAGAGTCCTCGCATTTAATGGTGAACACAAAGAAAAGCTAACGAATGTACAGAATTCAAAAACATGCCCGGAAATGCTCTTCACGGACTAATTGTGCCAATTCTTCCATATTTTGACCTCATTGCAGATCCAAAATTGGGTTAATCTATTCTTACAGCAATCTCACTCTGTCAAAGAGCCATCACTGGAGAAAGACTATCTGATCATATTTAAGAGAATTGATGGCGAACACTACCCCCCTCCCCCCCCAATAACCCCAGAACCTTTCAGCCAAGTAACCTATTTGCCTTAACAGAATAATTTTTGCTCGCAGAGAATGCCAGGCAGAATAACCTATCACCCCCCCATCACTACATCCCTGCCTTTATCCTCTTACCCCTCCTCCTTTAGTCCTTCTTGTCTGCCAGAAACCAGTGATCTGTGACGCCTGGTGTTCTTCCAAGATTATCATGGAGGGGCTACACTTATGTGCAGGCACACACAGGCACACAACCCCAGAGTCAGAAAAAAATGAAAATGAGCATAGATTTTACACAAAGAATCTACGTTATTGGCTCTATATTGTTGGGCTCTATCCACTGTGCCCTTGAGGAAGTAATCGCATCAGTGGTCATGAGGCTGCACCAGTTTCTCTTCCTCCTCACTCCTCACTCACAGTCTGATTGATGGCTTGAATTTGCCAATAAAAAAGGAGTGTCCCTTGACTCCATCCAACCTTTGACATGTGAACTTCGATCTCTCATTGATTTAATTTGCACATATGCAGGAACATATTGTGTCATTCTTATCTCAGATTTCAAAACCCAGTTGTTTCATATCAGGACTCCAAACTTTTCAGAATTTCTATATTTCAGCATGAATATGCCATGAAAATGATCAGATTATTTATTTTTTTAAGTCTATGGATTTAAGCATTTAATATTATAATTCTAGTTAATGATATTTGCTCGGGGGTCATGCTCTGGGTCTCTGTAAAGCGCCTAGAGATAAGTGACATTGTAACAGACGCTATACAAATAAAATTGAATTGAATGTTTTCCATTCCCTTAACAAAGGAAAGACATATTTGTTGCAAAAGACATTGAAGGGAGATCAGCTGAGTAAACAGACATGCTTAGAGGCAAAATCCATCGATAAAACCAATCCTTCAGATGCTCAGTTAAAGTTACGGTGTTGGTATAACACACCGCAAGACTTATGCATCATTTTATTCCTCACACAAACACATTTTCAAGAACTTCCATGGATATTGAGTTACCATCATCCTTGATTTGCCCTTTGACAACTCTTCCTCAGACATCTGTATAGTCTCCTACTCTGATGAGTCAGAACCCAAGCGTGCTGTGATTGGCTCAGTGTGAGCTGATGATTTTATGATGTCACAGAGATGAGTCACCCTCAGCAATACTGCCGATTTAATCTTCCACGGTGGCTCTTTTTATTTCCTAATCTGACTCTTCTTTCTGCTGGAGAAGAAAGAGGGATGAGTGACTGTTGAGAAGTCAGCAGCTTACTTACGAGGGTGCTCATAAGTAACTCAAGGACAGCCACAGCTCACTCTATTTTTTTCCTTGTGAAGTGAATCAAATGTCCTTTCTTGTTACTTTGACTTCTTGTTACGTTTTTTTTAAATGACTTTGTGGAATAATTGACAGTAAAATTGACCATGCATCAAAGTTCCTCAGTCAGATTTAAACCAGCGACACTGTTGGTAATGATTTGAGTCTCAGACTCCATCAACCACCAGGGCACCCCCAGAATTCACTCTGCATGTTAAAGCAGCAAACTTCTCCCCTCATCTCAATGTCACAACCTTATGAACCAGGTCTTTCTTCTCCCCACGTGCTCCGTCAGCCCTAAAAATGATCAGCATCAGATATGAAATCTGACTGTATGATTTGGCTCAGCACATGTTTTATCCAGGAACCCCCCCCCCCCACACACACACACAAAGAGCAGACAGGATATGTTTGGCCTTTTATCATTATTATTATTATTACAACTATGCAGACAAACACCACTTCAGTGTGTACCCAGAGATGGGCTCATTAGCTGTCGCAGTGATGAATAAAAGATGATACGTCTGGAGATGTGAGTACTTCCTGGGGGAGTTGTCTGGGGTATGAAATTATGAAAGATGTCTCTTCTGCTAGTTCAGGAAAATATGTCTTGATGTTAAAGTTCCCTCCTTCAAATTGACCCTTGTGTTATTTTTACTGACAGGCATATCTTAGACTTTTCATAATTCACAAATTTTGCAATGTCACACTTGCTGCCTCAGGCTTCTCCTTATCAAGGCTGTGAATAAGCCTGACTGAAAGCTGCTATATTTAGGTGCAATTAAAAAAAATTAAAAAAAAAAAGGCCAAGTTGACGCTCTCAATTCACAAACACAATCGTTTTTCTCTTGTGATGTTTATACTGTACATTAATGAGCAATTCCAGCTTTTGTCGTGGGAACACTGTTATTCGATACATGCAGCTCAAATCACTTGATGGCTCTGTGTGATGCATAATACATCATAATACATCACTTTCATCATTCCTCATGAAAGAAAAAAGAGTGACAGAGAGCGAGAAAGAAATGAGGATGAGGACAGAGAGCGATGACACAACGCGGTGTTAACTTTTCAAAATGAAATAAACAGTGTGATGAAGAGGAGTGGCAAGTGCAAGTTCTGCTTTCAGTCTGTGATTTACAACACGAGCGCCGGCCTGCTTTAATGAATTAAATCCAAAAGTTAAGAGGCTGCATCAAGAACCGGACCAAAACCGATGCTTTTCATGTTGTGTGCGACTACTGAGTCAGGAGATGGAGGAGTTACCTGCCAACCAGGAAGGTTGATGGTTCTGTTTCTGCCCACACTGACACTAATTCATTCATCAGTTAGTGTTGATGATACAGGAAAAACACTACGACTTAAAAAAAACAACCAAAAAACTGCACAGACTCAGAAAGAGGTTCTCCATGGATCTTTGTGAATCTGTGAATTTGGCCAGTTGTGTAAAAGCCCTTTGCCATTTAGCATACATCAGTAAACATCCTCATATGTCTGTGTATCGCTGTGATTCTGGGGTGCCAGAATCATTTTCTCAGCTGTAACAGCAGCCAAAGATCTGTGCTCACTTCTGCATATGCAGTGGCCATGAAAACAGGTTCCAGACCCATTTGCCTTATCATTTAGATGAAAGCGTGTAGATATCTTCATGCACACCCACAGACATCTAAGCACTCATCGTTAACATATGCATGCGCATGTATTTGTTATATTGTACGTTCTTGAATACTGCTGATGATTCAGTGCACAGTTGCACGAGGAAAAGTGGTTTGACACAATCAGACACATCTAGATCAATTAGGAAATTGTGCTTAAATTAGTGGATGTCGTCAGTGTTCATCATTTATTTAGAAAAAAAAACTACTTAGCTTTAGTTAGCTGTGTGTAAAAGTAGAGGTGTGGGAGATTAAAGCAGATCTAATGAAAAAGGTATGTTGGCTCTTGTCTTGCCTCCAGCAGGTTGACTCACTTGAACTCACAGCAGCAAGACCTGAATGTGCTCTTCTAAACAAATACTCTGCCCATTTCACAGGCTCAGGTTTTAGTCTTTTTGAAGGCCTTTCCACATCTTGAATTGATTGTTGTTCAGATGCACTGTATGTGGCAGCGTTAGTTACTGTCAGAGGATTTCCTGGCAGACTGTGAATGCGTGATCAGGAGGTTTTATGGTAACGCAGTCCTGCCCTCCATCTTTGCATCTTCTTTGTAATCTCAGATGTTTTACCCTTCATTCTCTTCCCTAATTATCCAGACCTCGCTTTGTCTTGCTTGCTTTTTCTATCACTTCTTCTGCTCTTTTTTCTCTGTCATGCTCTCTCATTATTCCTCTGTTTTTTTTTCTTCCTTTCTTTCCTCCTTCTCATAACCTAAGGGGCTGAATGCTTGGACTGGTGTGTATGTGTATGTGTATGGGGCTGGGGGGTGGGGGTAGTGTCTTGTACATGCACATATTTTTACCCCAACCTTTTTTTTTTCTGCCATGGGAGACCCTGCCTGTTTGAGTTATTTCAAAGTTTGTGGTTAAACAAGACAGCCTGAGGAATTTCTCTGTCTCTGTGTTTTCTCTCTTGTCTGTGCTCCTCGGTGAGCTTTGACTCATCAAAGGGGAACGAGGAGGCAAGCGGGGATGATTTTAACATGCATTTGTTTCATAGAGAAATCCTGCAAACAGGATTTCAGAACAGCAATGCTTGTGACTATGAACCTTCAATCAGAGGCCATTTTACCTTTGTCTGACATAATGAAGGCTCTCTCATCACTCAGCATGAAAACAGAGCAGAAAGTATGATGATCGCTTTAGACCAAAGTGAGGTTAAAACATGCAGAGGGGAACAGATTTATGTGCTTAATGTGACATTGCTGGCTACTGTTGAAAGTTTATCATTAAATGTGTGTTACAGACTGAATGTGACCTGGAGAAAGGCTTGGAGATGAGGAAGTGGGTCCTGTCTGGGATCTTGGCCACGGAAGAAACATACCTCAGTCACCTGGAGGCTCTGCTGCTGGTGAGAACCGCTCAAACATACACTGTTTATGATCGACCTCTTATGTTTGCTATTATTATCTGCCTACCAAATGATCAGGTGATGTGAAGTTGCATCCTTGTTTTCTATCTAGTACCAGTGGATACATGTGCGAAACAAAAGTGGAACGTTATAACGTATTTTCCTTCAGTAGCTAATCTTTAAAATCAAGTCTGTTAAAGTTAGGACTACGCAACGTTTCACTGAATGTCAGCAACATTTTTACTCTGCTGTTCCCACATTAGCGCCCTTTCAGCTCAGTGATTTCATTTCATGGCCTTCAACTTTTCTGCCTTGATTCACTCATAAACATAGTGACCAGAAGGAAGAGGCAGCTATTTTTAGAAAACAACTGATAAAACGTCTTGTATTCAGACAAAAAAAAGAGAGAGAATTATGAAGAGCATTATGTTGACTAAATTTATAGCCTTTTCATGAGTTTGTGAAGACATGGAGATGAAGATAGAAGAAGAGGGAATATTAGACTGATATTCAGGAGGAGGAAAGTGTGAAGTACCATTAACATTACATTGCGACGTGTACATGAGCAACTGCTCGCTAACATTCATCTAAGCCAGGGGTCTTCAACCTTTTTTAGCCCAGGGACCCCTTGGATGAGAGAAAAACAGAGCAGGGACCCCTGCTTGTAATTCAAATTTTTTTTTTCCCCCTTTTTTTTTATGTGTCACATTTTAAGCCTGGCTTATAATAACTTTTAGATGTATTTTATTCTGTTTATTTCACCTTATTAACCAATTCCTGACTGGGTTATTAGCCTACATGCGTTTATGGTTGATAAAACTTTCATGCATATCAGTATTATTATTATTATCATTATTATTATTATTATTATTATTATTATTATTAGTATTATTAGTAGTAGTAGTAGTAGTAGTAGTAGGTATGATTTGTTATTTTCCAACAATGAAACATTTAACTTCAGGCAGTTATATATTTAGAACTGCCTGTATATATATATATATATATATATATATATATATATATATATATATATATATATATATATATATATATATATATATATACATATATATATATACACACATATATGTATTTTTTTTTTAACTCAAATTATTTTGGTTAAAATTGCCTTTATTTCTTTTTAAGTTGGAGGACCCCCTGCAGTACCTCCGCGGCCCCCCTAGGGGTCACGGACCCCTGGTTGAAGACCACTGATCTAAGCTATATTAAATCCTCTAGCTGTTAAGATGCAGTCATTCAAATTTTTTTTCATCTGACTTGCTAAAGCAATGTAATACAAGATAAATTTATTAAAAACAGCAAACAGTCAGGAATTTCCATGTTTGCTAACATTAGCTATGATTGTTGCTTACTGGTCGTCCCAGAAGAAACCAGTCAAGTCACTGTCTGACTTAAAACAAATACAGTTTAGTAGAAAATATCTGAGCCAAAAAGAAAAACAACAAAAAAGTGCTTGTTTACACCATATACGTCTAAAATGACTTGGACAAAACGCTAGCTGTAAACTACAGTAAGAGTATTAAAAACAAATTTGGAAGCTACAGAAGAGGTGAAAAGTTAAACAGAAAATAAACAATATTGTGCCAAAGTTCAGTGTCATTTGTCAGAACAGCTTCAGCGTGCTTTCAGTGGAGTTGAGTCTCCAAGCCTCTTCAGAGTTTGAATACCTTTTTTCTAGAAAATATTCCCTACTTTTGGTAGTTTAATAATGTCCTTAGTAAAAGTGGATGCAGGCAGAGTCACCATCAAACTTCATGGAAGTATTTCATCAGGGGTTAAAGGTGATTACTCAAAACAATATTGATATGCATTGACCTTTATCGCTAAGGGACAAGGACCTCCAAACCCTTCCAGATAAAATGCCCCCACAGTATCGTGTAGCCACCAGCCATGACTTCACCCTTGAGGGGGCTAAGCATTGATTTACGGCATCTTGGTGCAAGCCACACATGCACTCACCCGCCTTACACATCACATTCATTAAAATTTAATGTAGCCTCTTCCACACTTGTGCTGCATCCCTGGTGCTCCTGGTATGTTCTGGTTGTGCTGACCGGGGGCGGGGGTGCTGGCCCAAGACTGGAGAATCCTGCAACACCACCAAGCACCACACATTCATTTAAATACACCACAGCACACCACCAAACTACACACACACACTGACCACTGCCTGTCTTGTGTGTCCTGTGTGTTTTCATCTCATGCTTCACTGTCAGTGGTTTTAGTCCTGTCTGACACAAACATGGTTTCAGGTGTTAATAAATCACGTTAGATCAGACTGTCAAAGAGGGCTGGTGAAGGACACATTCATGCTCACTCACACTCAGGCACAGGAAAACTAACATCTGCAAGATCAAACTGCATATACAGTGATCCCTTATTTTTCGTGGTTAATGGGGACCTATACACGCTGGGCTGCTGTTTATGATCACTCCACTTTTCATCTAACCCCGTTTTCATTCTGCTGTCCCACGACACACACACTACATTACCCATAAGGCCACAGCATTACCCATAAGGCTACCTTCTTAAAGGGGCCAGGCTGGCTCACAGCATGTCTTCGCTGTGAGAGAACACACACAACATCCTGTGATATTTATGCAATTTTTTCTTGATTTTTTTATTATATTATATATATTTCTGAAAAATCCACGAATAACTAAAACCGGGGAACTTAAAGCGTGAATTGGCGAGGGATCACTGTATATCAAACAGAGACAAAATATATATATAAAAGCTTTGCCAAACTATGGCACCAACCATGAGTAGTCTATATGTGCAGACAGTTGTTTAAAAAAAAATGTGAGTTGTTGGCAATAGTTTCTGATTCGATTTCTATTTGTTATTATTATTGTTATTATTAGTAGTATTTAATCTCAGATCTAAATGCAGAAATCACTTCAGTCACTCTTCATGTGACTCTCAACTCATCTATTCAGGTTTTTGTTTTAATTTGTTGACTGCAGTTGCTGCTTTAACAAATACTTAATTCCTTGTCATAGTGCTGAAGTTTGCTTTTGACAAACATTACCAAATGCGTTCTGTAGAACAGAACATTTTTGTAATCCATGTACAAGTGTTTAGAAGATGCCCTACACAACATCACTCACACCCGTTACCTTCTTTTTCTTTTTATTTCAGCCCATGAAGCCTCTGAAAGCCGCCGCTACGACGTCACAGCCTGTGCTGACTGTGGCTCAGATAGAAACCATCTTCTTCAAAGTGCCTGAGCTCTTCGAGATCCACAAGGAGTTTTATGATGGACTTTTCCCCCGCGTCCAGCAGTGGAGCCACCACCAGCGAGTCGGGGACCTCTTCCAGAAACTGGTAAGCCTTTCTGTGCATGTCCACATTCAAACGTAGAAGTCAAAGGCTTGGTGGTAGTGTTGCTGTGGCCATGACACCATCGAGGTTCCTGAGTGTAACTGCCTGGCGTGAACCTCCAATCACTGGGATCCAAAAAAGCTCGACTGCATTAGAGAAGAAAACAGGAAAGAAAAGCATTTGGTTTTTCTACACCAATATTTATAGTCAGACAAACGAAAATAGAGTGGCTTTATTCATAGAAATGTATGATTGGTTCGAAGGAGCAGAAACTGTCAGCTAAATTTGATAAACTGATGAAAGAGTAAATTTGATTTATGTAGTAATGCTCCTGGCTGCCATTTTAAATTTGGACAAATTGAATCTGGATCATCCCTTTCTTTCCTATTTACACCGAAGCAGCCACTTTCTCCCTTTCCATCCTACAATCAGGGCCAAATGGACAGTACATTGGGTGTATTTAATTATTTTTGTAGTGGGTCAATTAACTCACAATGAATCATTTGTTAATTCTCTCTGAAAAACTGCCCCTCTCCTTCTGGTGTCTCCTTCACTTGTTCCGTCTCTCTCCCCCTTAGATTCGTTTATGCTTGAATACACACACACGCACACACGCACACACACAGAGGGAGGTGCAGGCGTGCTTCACAATGCCTCCTTTTTGCCTCAGGCAGCTGAAGCCATCACAGCACTGTGTGCTTTGTGTCTCCAAGAAGCTGCTATAAATAGGAGCCTCTAACTCACACACACGCTCACGTTCACGCACACACACCTTCATATTAACCTATCTCAGGAAGCTCCTCTTGGGCCGCAGATTAGAATTTAGGATTTAATTTTAATCTTTTGATGTCAAGTAGTTGTATGTGAAGGTCACCACCCCCACCACTAAAAGAAAAAAAAACAAAAAAAAAAAACAGTTTTGGTCAAATAACGCTACCATCCAAAAAAAAAAAAAAAAACTGACCTGCATTCAGCTCCAAGAAAATATTTGATGATGTGTGATGTTAGGGTAGTAAAGAATTATGTTCTGAGTAGATCCAATGTTGTCTGTGAGCAGTGCTTTTTAATGCTGCACATTTAGTATGAACGCGTAAAAGAGCAAAGGCGCACCAGGAAAATGGTGACTTCCCTGTTGGTTGACCCTGCAAATGTGTGGGGCAAGGCTGAAATTAAAGTTCTTGTGTTTCAGCACATAAATTGGAAATTGGAGTGAATGGCTTTTAGCTTTTCTATCAGTCCTGATAGTCTGAAGCCTGCACCAACTCTCTTTGTCACTCTTGCTTCCTAATATGTGCGCACATGTGCTTTTACTGTATGCTCCCGGTTTCAGACGCTGAGCCCACAAGAACGAGAAAAAAGAGAAAGTGCTACATGACAGCCCCTCCGTTTGTCAGAGAAAGAGAAAGGAAAAAGATTAAAAGGGACTAGAGGAGGTGATGGACTCCAGCACTGGTGGGGGGTAGGATGGCTGACAGAGGACGGGAGAAGATTTAGGCTGCTGCAACTATGACAGAGCCATCTCACCATGACTGAAATCTGTGAGGGCTTAGGAATTATGAAACATCAGAACAAGAGAGCCAAGAGGTGGAGAGAAAAGAGGAAGAGGCAAAGCATCTGTGACAGGTTATGAGTGCGAGTGTCTGAGAGAAAGTGTTTGAGGGGCTGAAAATAGTGCAAAATCACACTTGTGATTCTGCTATTCCTTCCCCGCTTCTTACCTGGCAGGAAATGGAAGGCGTTGCATCATAAAGGCAGACAGGTAAACTGATTAACTGACTTTAAATGTGTTCTTCAAAGATGGAGCGTAAAGAAAGTCAGATGAAACTTGTTCTTTTTAACTCTACTTTTGGAAAGCTTTTCATATTGATTTGTTGGTGGATCTACCACTTTGGTTTACACTGAAATGTTTCAGCTATTTTTCATTATTTGACAACAAATTGTTTAATCCTGACTGATGCAGAGAGGGTTGTGAACATGAACGATCCCCCCAGGATTAAGTGTAATAGTGGGACCTATAACATTTCATGTCGCACCATCACGAGATCAATGCTAATTCGCTAAACAAAGATGATGAACATGGTGAAGCTGCCAAACCAGATGCTGTATTGCTGCTATAAAATCTCATAGTGCTGCTCTAGTAGTCTGTGCATCTATATAAGATGCCTGACCGTAAATAAAGAAACGATAATGCTGAACCACCCCTATTGTTTTGATGCAGCACACGTTTGTCGTGGCATTGTTCTGATCAGCTTATGCAACGTCGCACCGTTTATTTACGTCCGCAGCTGTCTTAACTTTTCCCACAGATCTTTTTCCTGATGATGGGGGAGTCTGTGTGAAGTCTTCTCCAACACATCACAAAAGGTGGATGTCTCGATGTCTCATGCTCCCTGAACCGCTCTCTCACAATTTGAGCCTGATGAGTCCTCGTACTCTCATCTTGGAATATACCTGTGCTATCAGAGAAGAACAAAATCTACTCACAGAATAATGTGGTAGTCAGCTAACTTCATTTATGGGCATATAATGCTGTTGAACCCTAATCTGACCTGATCTGAGGCAAGCCCCAGATCATAACACTAACCCCGCAGGCTTTGATGGCAGGCACTGAGCCTGATTAACCCACCTCTCTGGAACAGGACAAATCTGACCACATGACCGGCTCCCATTCCTCTAGAATCCAATCTTCATGCTCCTTAGTGAATTGAAGCTTTTTTTCTTTGATAGGCATCAGTTATGAGGATGATACATCATATTTTACCATTATTTAGGTTTTGGTAATGCACGTTCCCTCTAAAACAAAGGAACCTCTTTTCCAGGACCACAGGCTTGGTTGTTTAAGGAATAAGAAGCTCCTCATTGCATCAGACAGGACTGATTAATTTGTAATCAAATAATTAGCTGTACTTTTTCAATAACGGGCTCTTAACTCTAGGTGGTGCATTTTTGGACTAGGCAGTGTGTCAAACAGGCCTTTTTCCCTTTTATAAGAAAATCTCTTGAGCCTGTTAAGAGCACTGAACAAAACAAGGCCAAATTCAACCTTTTCATATAATAGCCGTAGCGTGTCTTGAGCCTGTTTTCATAATATTGTTTTCCACTGCGGATTACACACCTACTCTCACACGGGACAAATCCTGAACTAAGAAATCCAAACACCTAAAACACTTTTTTTTTCTTCCATCACTCAAATACATTTTCTGCTATGACAGCGCAGCTGTACTCCATAAGCCTTCACGCTACTGTGTGGAGCTCTGTGGATGTTGCTGGCAGACATCTTCCCCCTGCAGTCAAACTGTCGTACTATGAATGGCCTCGACTGTGGTGCAGATTTGTGTGGCCTCGGGCACGATGTGGGATTTGGGATTACACAACAGCTTTACTACGCACCTTCCTGCTCCGAGTTTCCTTATTCTGTACAACTATATATGCATGGCAGTTTTTGGTAGTTTCTTAAAAAAAGAAAACACACACACAAAAAACCCCCAAACAGTTAAAGGCTATATTCATTCTTCAGTTATTTAGTGTTCTCCCTCTGGAATGCAGCCTCAAAGTTATACATAGCTTTTGCAAACACAATGAGGGATCTGTCCCTCAAAAATGCAGTGTAAATGCCAACGAAAAGGATGTAAGTGCAATTAATGTTCAGAAAACTTGTGACTATACATTCCAGTTCGACTAAGTTCTCACGCATCATGTAAAGATAAATAAGTATAATTACCATCTTACAGATGTGTAGTAGATAGATGTAGGTTAAAAACAACATTATGAAATACTTTGGCAACAAATCACAATCAACAAAAATCGTGAAAGAATAACCAAGGAAATAAAATACATTAAAGCTCACCAAATGAATGATATTCTTTTTTAGAAACTACTGTCAGTAGTAAATGTCATGAAAAATAGTTTCTTTTTTTTATTTTTGTTTGTTTTTCCATAATCTGCGTGTTTAATGACAGTTTCTTTTTACGTTATGCCATGTTTTGTAGTTTTTTTTTTTTTTTTTGCATTTTCAAAATGCCTGCTCTTTCAAAAGGTCATTGGCAATCCTCTCTGCACACCTATCTTAAGATGTCTTCACAGTATTTGAGTCAGGTTGAGGTCTGGACAACACCCTGATTTATTTCATCTTCAACCATTCCCTTGTAGATTTGCTTTTGCATTTGGAATCATTGTCCTTGTTGATTGAGCAAACTGCATTTGAGGTTTAGCTTTGTGGAGAGATGGCCTCAGGTCAGACTTCATGGCCAACTCACTGACTGCAAAACAAGGTCGGATCATCGCTCCTCCACCACCGTGTACATAAGCGGAGAGCAGAGAGACCACAGCAGATAGTATAAAGCCTCAGATTTATTCAGTGTTTGGGCACGGGTCATCTTCCTTTAGGGTCTTGATGCGGTTTATTTGCACTTTAGAGCATAGCTGATGTGAAACAACCATGAAACACAGTTGAATTCAATTGAGAGTCTTTATGGTGTTGGTGCTAGTCCCTCACTCATTCCCCTCTCTCTCTCTGACACGTTCAGCCACTGTTTCAGTCCGTTACTGACAAAAACTATAACTTTTATTTTGTCTTTTCCTACCTGAATATTAGCATTCGCCAGGGTTGCCAACTTTCACAAGCTAAGTGTGACACACGATGTCATACCAAACAGTAATTTTATGTCATGGTAAAAGAATAAATTTATAACTGCTAATCTTTTAGCATGAAAAGGTGAAAAGCAGGACAGCGAAGGAGGAAGTCCCACTTATTTCGACTTATTTGCAGTATAATGTTTGGTAGTCGATAATTGTGACTATCCCTGTAACAAACTCCATATAGTGAGCAGAGACCACAGAACGCTCACCCACATGCCATCAGGTTTTCACCCAGTTTTTCCAGTAAAAACTTGAAATGAATGTGGTTTGGAGGAGGTCTAGAAGAAGACCAAAGAAGAGATTTATGGATGTAGTGAAAGAGGACATGAAGTTAGTTGGTGTGAGAGAAGAGGATGCAGGGGACAGAGTTAGACGGAGGCGGACGATTCGCTGTGCGACCCCCTGAAGAGAAAAGCTGAAATTAAAAGAAGAAGAAGATCATAATTGCATGTGCACCATATTTCTACATCACGGAGGAATGGTTGCACTCACTCTATGTTTATCTTTCCATCGACGTTGTGAATATGTCTCAAGTCTGTCTGATCATGTGATGGCTACAGACGATGACTGTAACCGAATGAAATAAAGGAATTAATCTGAGCTGCTCTTTGAGAATGCACTCTGGTATGAAAGGTCTGATATGCAGAAGTGTGATATGGATTAATTCATGTTCACCACACTCAGGAAAGACGTGCTTAAATGCTTAGAGGTGAGTGTGTCTGGGGCTCTCAGCGATTCACGTGGAATCCATCTCGGCTCCACCGTACTCTCACTCCACCAGCTTTTGTTCAAGAAAATTGATTGTCCTTTTGTTCGCCGCCGAGATGGATCACAGTGCTGGCAGGCAACGTTTGCTGGAGTTTTATTCGACCATCCCTGCTTCCTAAATGTGCTTTTATAGCCTCCGTTACACCAGTCACTAATTACTTAACCCAGCACAGTGCAGGTCTCGCCTGCTGCTATGGCAACGTGCAACAGCATATAACGTCCACCATAGTTATATGCTGTTATTGTTGTTATTTGTCTCTCCTTTGCTGGTTGTTTTGTTTGTTTGTTTGCAAGTCATACACAGTCTCTCAAATAATGCTGAGTGAACTAAATGTTGTTTCTGAAATTTCAGGTCTAATGCTAAACTGCGATAATGAGATGCATCAAATGACGCATCTCATTATCGCAGTTTAGCATTTTCACGGTTTAATCTTGAATTATCGTATATGTCCAGTATTTTCCTTTCCTGGGAGTACTTGCAGTAGAATTTGATAAATCTTTTGTCACTGTGCTCAAAATGAATTTTCTGTTTTCTCTGAAATACGTTAGACCACACTCTAAAATGTGTAACCCATTCATTAATATCCAGACTTTTTAACCCTCCCCTGTGTCCTCTTTTTCCTCCTTTTAATCAGGCCAGCCAACTAGGAGTTTACCGGGCATTTTTGGACAACTATGAGCTGGCTGTGGAGACGGCGGAGAAGTGCTGCCAGGCCAACACGCAGTTTGCTGAAATCTCTGAGGTGAGACATATAGAGCGTTTACTCCTGGGTATCAGCAATTTATCCAATCAATGTTTGCAGTTTGTTCCTCGTGTCTTCAATTTCTATGTCTGATCAGAAGAAAAATAAGCAGATAAACAATCAACAAAGAAGTAATATTTGAATATGACCAGAGATGAGGTCAGGCTGATGATGCAGATCCAGCATTTAATGCTGATCTCACCTTCATGAGAGCGGTCCTAACTGACTCAACAGCAGGGATGATAACAAGCTCGAACAAGTGTTAATTCATGGATTATTACTGAATTTTATTTTTCTGAAAGGAGTTTGACATTCAGAAAAAGTTTCTGCTTCCTACAAACCTTCCTCTTGATATACTACAGTATATTTGCAAAGCACACTGCCATTATTCACCCACAGGTTTTGGAATTTCCATGCATTTAAATCGTACAGATGTTCCAGCTTCTATATTATCATTTGTCTGTAAGTCATTTAAATTGAACTGTGCAGTGGATGGTGGGTAAACAGGTGCTCTATAAGTTTTCTCTCACTGAGACCTCAATTTAACTTCATCCCGACAAGCAAAGTAGGAACTCAGCTGTAGTAGACTTGCTGTTGAACTTTGATAGTCTTAATAAATGTAAACATATCCATTTTCCCTAAACACTTGTTTCCTACTGCTCTTTGGATTAAGAAGATTTTCTTTTATTTTGGCCAAAACATTTGAAACTGGTAACACTGAAGCCAGAGACATAGTTTCGGAAGCAGAATAAACATGAGCCCGCTTTAAGCTACTAATCTGCATTGCTTAGTGTTATATTGAATCTAACACAGATGGAAACTGTGGAAGCTCTAATGGATTTTTTTTTCTGTTTGCAGAGCAGCTGTAGTCATGAATTCAGACATAGCCTTTAGAAAGAATAGTTTTTGATCTCCTGTGTTCACATTCCTAAAGCAAAGAAACAAAAAAGTACAACAGATTATTCATTAGCTTTTAGAAAGTGGGACGAGAATAAAAATCTGTGTTGAACTATGTTTGTTGAGCTGTTTGCTGGCCAAGCCCATTCTTTAACCATTCAGCTGTTTCTTTCTCATTTTTTTTTTCAAGCATGTGGAAGTTTCTGATACATCAGTCCTCGTGTACGTTTTATGAGGTCTGCCAGTCAGTGGTTGATGCTGGTATCTACATGCTGGATGGGGAATTCATCATCGAGGGTTGCTAATGGTCTTAGTAATGGCGCATGACGATGAGCCATCTGAGCTCGATGTGTGTGTGTGTGTGTGTGTGTTGGGGGGCTACTGAGGACGGTGTTATTAATCTGCAAGTGGATGACCTAAGAGCTGGAGCAACAATTTTAACCTCACCACAATTTTTTCGTCGCTTCATTGTGCCGAGTGGTTTTTTAAGGTCTTTCTAAACTGGGTTTTCACTTTATAACCATTTGTTTCTTGGATCCAAACAGAACCTGAAAGTGAGGAGCCCAAAGGACTGCAAGGAGACAGCCAAGAACTCTCTAGAGGGTCAGCCATGACACTTTTTAATTAGTTTCATTCAAATAAAAACATCCACTTGAATCTTTACAGTTTACATATTATAGTAATTCAGTCTAAGACAAAAATTCATTGTAGCCTGTTTCATTTGCAGCTTTGCTTTATAAACCAGTGGACAGAGTGACTCGCAGCACACTGGTCTTACATGTAAGTAAAAGAAGCTTTCAGATGAGCTCAAAGTTACGTTCCACTGCATTGCAACACGGGATGGCTTCATCATTTCCAAAACCCATTTTTGTTTATTTTGCCTTTTTTTAGGATCTTCCTGTATCCCTGCCCTGTTTACTTTCTGGTTTTTGTGAATAAGGCCCAAGGTTTCAACCTTTACTGTGAAGAGCAGCAGCTCATTTTGTCATATCTTACAAAGAATAAGAATTTTGAACAAAACGGTGGTAGATTTTATTGCTGGTGTTTTGTTTAGCAGGTGGACTTTTAGGTGTGTATATAGACACTTGGCCCTTTGTTTGATTTAAAAAGTAAATATATGCAGGAAGTCTTATTTTCCCTAGATATTTTTGCTTTTCCAAATTGATATTTATACGTTTACTGCCAGGACTTGCTCAAACACACACCCACCAGCCATCCGGACCACCCACTCCTGCTGGATGCCCTGAGAATCTCCCAGAATTTTCTGTCCAGCATCAATGAGGAAATGACATCCAGGCGCCAGTCTACGACTGTCAAGAAGGGAGAGGTGAGAGTTCATAACCTCATGAAATGAGACCCTTTTTTTTTTTTTTTACAAATTGTCCCACGTAGGTGCTCTGTTTGGATGTGCTTCAAAAACAGTTGATAGACAAAATTGCATAATCTTTACTGGACTTTAATGTTTTAATGAATGGATTAGTGTTTCATTTTGGCTGTATACATTTCTGCATTTAACATTTTCAACAAATAAATACTGCCTAAGAGCTCAAATATTTCAGCAGTTCAGAACTGGATTACGGCTTTCACTCTTTAAGCACAGATTGGTCTGGATTCTCTGGATTGAGAAACATTCTCCGATTACTAAAATAAATGGGAACAGAGTCTCTCAGAAAGTTGTGAAAATCCCTTAATTCTCTGGCTTTCTCTGATGCTCCTTGGCCTGTCCCACGATCATTCTTGCTCGTGTTATGAATGATGATGTCACAAACCCGTCCCTCCAGATGAGTGCATACATATCTGACAGTAGATGCCACGTGTTCCTGCATCAGTACCGCCTCCAGCTTGGGAAGGTGTTTTCATCAGCGTCTGACAGCTGGTTCCTATGGAAGCATGTACTTTCCAGTATTTCCATTCAGCCAAGATAGTTGTAACCCTGTTGATTATATGAAATTATTTCTCGAACCATTCTCATAAAACAGGATTATAAGACTTTAAAAAAAAAATACCCTACAACTGGAATATACAAGTATTTTGCAAGGAACATGTCTGATACACAAAAATGTCTGTGTAATTACCTAACATAGAATTCACTTGGTATTTAAAATAATAAAAGTATTATTCTCCATTCAGGTCATAATGACTAATTTTGGTTTAGAAGTGAATTAGCGATGTTAACTTTTTAAAGATTCAATATTCCTCCGAAATAATATGATCTTGATATCAATTAGCAGTCATCTAAAGCAAACCAAAAAGGGTAAATATTCATCTCAAATTACTTATCAGTTGTACAAATAAGTCTCTAGTCTATTTATTTACATGCATTCTCAGTGCCTGGCAATGCTCACTAACACCTTTCCAGTATGGCGGTGGTCTTAGCACATGCTCGTCCATTAGTCTCTGTAGGGTGGCTGCATCAAGTGTTTGAGATCTATGGATGAGTGTACAGGAGCCACCAATCTGCAGCCTAAAGCAGAGCCCATGTCCTTATATGGTCATGCCAGTGCTGAATAGTCGCGAGTCAGTCTGTGTGTTTGCTTTGTGTCTCCCCATCAACCCCCCACCACCGCTCCCACCACTCCCACCACTCCCACCACTCCCACCACCACCACCACTTTCTCTGGAGGTGACTTGATGCACATGAATGGACGCCTCTTGATTGATAGCTTACGTGACACTGCGGTACACAGCACTGTGTAATGAACCACCAATCTGCTCTGACTGGCAGATTTCAGGTTAATTATTCATAAATGGTGGGTGGGAGGGGGGGAGTGGAAAAAGCTCCTCCCCCTACTCACAGGAGGATCATTACCGCACCCTTTCCATACGCACACACACACACTTTCCTGTTCTCTGTTCCATATGTCTACTTCCCCAGCTCTTGTTTGCGTCTGAACACACACACGCACACACACACCCTCTGTTTCCATCTGAGTCAGTCCAAGCCCTTCACACTTGTCATCAAATATTTATTGTAGATACATGAAAGGAGCACTTGGAAATCAATGGCATTCATTATATTGTACCTTACTATATGCAGAACGCTGAACATGTATGAGTTTTTTTTATCTTTTTTTTTTTTGTACTATATTTTATCAAATGAGCTCCAACATGGCAGAAGCTTTTATGTGGTGCAAAACACATGCCACAAATTTAGAAGAGGATGCGTTGCATGCAATGAAAAATTCAAAAGCTACATAAGATGTTGGTTATTTCTATTAAACCATGGAATCATACAGTACATATATGTTTTTAAGGACTCATGAAGAGTCATTTTGCACTTCTTTTAAACTGGGGTTTATTAATTGGTTGCACACAGCGCTCTAAGCATTTTACTCCATTGTTTATCACGGGAGGCCTATTTTCAACATGACCTGGCAGAGTTTGAATTCACTTCTGTGATCAACAGTCTTAATTAATTGTTCACTAGTTATGATGATCACGAATAAAAGCAAAAACAAGATGATAGCAGAAGTGATAGAACAGGACAAAGGCAATTATGCTTAATTATGATTTGACCTCAAATCTAAAGGTTTGGAGCGTCACAGATTGTTACCCTCCATGTGTACACACTGGTGAGTAACCTGCGGTCAGTGGAGGTATGTAGAAACAGAGCAGCACAGGTGGCCCCCTGAGGCTCTGGCAAGCAAGGGGGTGTAGGGAAAACTGTTTAAAAAGTCCTTAATTAAAATGCAAATGATGGTGCTCATGTCCTCGCTTCGCTTTGTTTGCCTTTGGGAAAGATATAGCACCGATGTGAGCGTTGGTAGCTGAAAAGTACACACTTATTTACAAAATTCCACTATTTCCCCAAGCTTTACATAAGCATGTCCACACACACACACACGCACAAGTTACAAAAAACACACACAAGTGTAGAGGTTGCCCCTTAAAGCATATGCTCTAAAAATAAACTCAGGCCATTACTTGGTTACATGCTCTCGGTGAAGCTTCTCCGGGACTTGGTCAATATTTAATCTGCTTTCAGTCGCTACCCTGATGTGCCTGGTCAGCTGCTACAAGAAATGGTGAAAGCCAAATTTCTTTTTTGCTGAGACAGCTGGTTTGTCTCACCACATTATTTAGTCTGACACAAATCCAGCTGCCATTCTCTTGGCTTATGATGTCTCTTTATCGTGTGGTACCAAAGAGGTCTATCTAGTTTTGTAGTTAGCCGTGTCCTGCATTCTAATATGCTTCTGTACTTTCTGTCCAGTGATCTTGCAATCCAGTTCACTTTCAGAATTTGCAGCTGACTCATTGTGCTTCCCACAACAGATTTAGGTCTATTGATCGGCACCTTTTCACGTACGTCATTGTCATAGAGTGTACTTCTTTATGACTGTTCCTTCCACCCTCGTGAAGAATCCAGATTAATCAGGGAATATGCCAATGCTTTTTATTTCCAAAGTTTAATGTTTCCATGTCACATTTGTGTATGCCAAATGTTAGAGAAAGGCTGACTTTCTCAGAATTTTTGATTTTCCCCAAATCATCCTCGTACCCTGAGACCACCTGAGAAGTGGATTATCAGTGAGCACAACTTTTATCAATGAATGGGAAGTCAAGTGTTTTAGTATCAAACAAAAAATACATGTTTGTGCTCAAATATTCAACTGGAAGGAAAAGAATAGAGTCACATTTTTACTGGAGGTGAGACATAAAATGATACTTGGTTACTTTTTTTTTAGGTAAAAGTAACGTGTAGCTCTTTTTTTGTACGTTGTAGTTTTTGATTAATCTCGGGGGAATTCCAACAGAGCTGTGCCATAACCACAACATCGAGATCCCCACATAGAAACATGGACTGCAGCAAACATCTCAGTACAACACAAATCTGGTCAGAAAAATACATCTGAATTTTATGGGAGAGGCGGGAAGGAGCTAAAGATGTTTGCAGAGAATCTCAGTGCCAGACAGACAGACATGAAGCATTTCTTCTGGAAGTTAGCTACAGTATCACGTTGTAGTCTATATTATGTAGCTATGAATAATTACATCCAGCAGAAGGAATTAAGGCCTGTTGGACTCATATTTCAGTAACCATGATGACCATGATTGCAATCAGCTGTGGGGTCGTGATGGTGCCTCGGCAGCATCTCCGTGGAGCTGCTTAGGCAACATGTCACATGATTTGCTGTCAGTGTACAGTAAAAAGCAGCAGGGTGATGTCTGTTCCATTAAGACCTCCTCTCTGTTTTCTCTCAGACATTGTTATACGTATTCTGTCTGTCATGCTCCCCATTTCCCTCTGCGTCTTAGTCATCTTTCCTCCAAACTCTCCGTTAACTCTGAGTGGCACAGGCTGATCCTTCTCTTCGCCAGCAGATGCCTAATCAGGCTTTGTAAGCACATAAACTTTCTCTTTCATTAGCATCAGCTCCACTCCAGCGCTTTCTGGCGGTGACATTAACTGTGTGCTCATGATGGAGGCGGGAGGAGGAGAGAGAGAGACAAGGGGGGGGAGGTCACAAACATGATCACAGGGATCTTGTTGGTTGTGAACAAGGGTGATGTCATGCTTCATGGCTTTGCTATGGAGGGGAGGATTGACTACTGTGGGTTTCAGAGCCTGGGTGCTGGAACAACCGGGAAAAGATTGGGAAGGGAACTGGTCACGCGTGATGCCAAGACCTCCTGTGTAAAAAAAAAAAAAAAAAGCACTTTGCAAAAATCAGGTGGTTGCTATTGATAAATTGCTGGTAGTAAAAAAAATGATCCAGAGCAAACTGAACATAAATCTCAAAACTTTCACAAGATTTGACCCGGGGGGGGACTAGGCTAGATTTTATTCTACTCTGTTTTTAATTTCCATACCATACCTTACCATAAGTAAAACTGTGTTGTGGTTTGACATTTGCCTGCTGCATCTTTGTTTCGCATCCACTTGAATTCCTTTTTTTCTTCAAATGACGTCACTGCCCCCTTTTGGTAAATGACAGTATTGCATATCTCATTATATAGTCTGACATCAGTGATGAGTCCAGAGCTTCAAATATCACTTCATTTTGTTTTGTTTTGTTTTTTTGTTTTTTCTCCACCACTTATCTGTTTCTCTGTATCTGTATCAAAAAAACAGATGAGATAGAAAGTACTCATTTTAATGCTGTCCATTTTTTTTTATTTTGCAAGAGTTGTCTCATTGCATGATTGAAACCTAATGACTGTAATAACAATGTCAATAATAACAAATCAAAGAGACTTATCGTCTTCTTTCTGCCAGTCTTTCTTTGTAAGGTCTCCTCTCAGTCACATGTTTGTTAATAAGAAGTAGGAATGTGAGAAACGTTGGATGCAATTTTAACAAAAAGGGTCTACAAACCAATGATGCCACTTGTACAGATTTATACTAGACATATTATATGCTACTATGATGTCCGTCTTCCAATCCAAAACCAAGTGCTCCTTCACCAACTGGTGTTGTCTTTTGGTGCTCCAGAGCCGCCAGCTGCTGAAAGACAGTTTCATGGTGGAGTTGGTCGAGGGAGCCAGGAAGCTCCGGCACGTCTTCCTCTTTACCGACCTGCTGCTCTGTGCCAAGCTGAAGAAGCAGATTGGAGGGTAAGAAGTGTTTTGTTAAACGCTTAAACATCACCCAACACAAACAGCTGGGTTCAAGGCAAAATAACACAAAGGACAGAGCCCTCTCTTAAGTCCTGCGATTCCAGACTACAGGCAGCTATTATCTGAAAAGGATTCTTGAGGAGTATTATTAGTATTATTATATATAATTTTATTTATACCTCAGGTAACAGGTACGTTTACGCCCCTGAAAAAGTCATTTTACCATGTTAATGAGCTGTAACACCTAAGGCCTTCCTCTAATTTGTATGGAAAAAGCTTTCAAGTTAAATGTGACAGTCTCCTCTTTAAGGCCACATCATAACTGGAGCAATTTTGTCAGAGTCGGAACATGTTTGGACCTAAATGATTAATCTGTAAATATGACATACTAAAACCTGGAAAAAACACGGTGAGAGTTGATGCTGTTTCATGTCAGCTAAACCTGTTATGATTCAAACTGAGATTCTCCACAAGGCCCCTTTGACATTTCTGTTTTTAGTAAATGCAGTCAACCTACTTTTCCCTGTCATCAGCTGACAGCCAAGACTTGCTTTCAGATTTTTTTAATCTGTATTCTCCATGTCTTTATTTTCCCAAGTCAGCTCTGTCATTTATCTATTATGCTTCACTTTTTTTATTTGTCTGTTTTTACTTCTCTTTCACCATCCATTCCCACTAATGTTTGCAGTAAAAACCAACAGTACGACTGCAAGTGGTATATCCCCTTGACTGAGCTGACCTTCCAGGGCCCCGAGGAGACGGAGCCACTTACTATCCCCCAAGTCCCAGACGAAGAGCTGGACGCCATTAAGGTCAAGATCTCCCACCTCCGCAGCGAGATTCAGAAGGAGAAGGTAAATAGCGCGTGCATGTTTCTGGATTTCCTGGTACAGACATTCAGACTTTCCTTACAGAGTGTACAATGTATTTAACTGTGATTTTAGAGAGCCAACAAGGGTTCAAAAGTCATTGACCGCCTCCGAAAGAAACGGTGTGAACAGGAGTCTCTGCTGCTGCTAACGTCTCCGAGCATGCCCCTCAGAGTCTACAACAGGAATGGCAAGGTGATCACGCTCTTGTTATAACTACATACGTGCGTACAGTACGTGGACCGATCTCCCATCACTGCTCTGTGTTTTCTCCATTTCTCCAGCATTCATCTGTTCTTTGTTTTAGTCCTTTGGCTCTTTCCAGCCAACACATCCCCTCCCTCATGGTCCTGATGATTATTTCCTCTCCCTCCGTGTCATTCACTGGTTTCCTTCGTGTCTTGTATTTAAGACTTGAGTTTTTATAGTTATGACTACAGTACATGTCTCTTAAATTTTTCCCTTCTGCTCCTTTTAAACACTGTGTGTTTCTGCATTCCAGAGTTACAGCTTCCTTATTTCATCCGATTATGAGCGTGCTGAGTGGAGGGAGATAATACAGGAGCAGCAGAAGAAATGTAAGTCGTCCTGCTAGAGGTCTAATTAAAAAAGAAAAAAAAAATCCTTATTTCACAGATCACTCTCAGAAATAGATACAGATTTAATAACATTTGGTCATGTGTGTATTAAATATTTTATATGAAGAGAAATTGATAGTCAAATTGATATTTAATCTCAGACATTTCACAAACAGACGTGATCCTTTAGATATATATTTTCATGACAGGTTTGAAAACATCCTCCCTGACGTCCATGGAGCTGCAGATGTTAACCAGCTCTTGTCTCAAACTGCAAACTGTCCACCACATTCCACTAAGTATCAGCAAAGAAGGTGGGCTTTTTATTCATTTATCTATGTATTTATTTTTGTACTAATTTAGAGTCTTGTACAGCAGGCTTGTTGTGTTGTCATAAAATATCTAGAAAAAATGCCGGATAGAATTCTGATGGCTAATGATTCTGGGAAAAAGAGGGAGGAAAAGTCAAACAGGGTTTAAAGCACATGTTCTCCATACTTTAGCGCTGTTTAATCTCTTCCTTGCTGTCTGATCCTGCTCCAAATCAAACACGTCTGCATGCTTTTCCAATTTGTGTTTTTTTAATTTACTCTCTTTCCGTGTTCTTTCAGAGGATGAATCCTGCGGTCTCTACGGGTTCCTGAATGTAATCGTCCACTCTGCCTCCGGCCTCAAACAGAGCTTGAGTGAGTCAGTGAATTACAAGAAAAGCTCAACGTTAGTGTGTACCTAAAAAAAAAAAAAAACCTGTGAATTTCTGATTTTTTTTTTTTTTTTTTGGCCTGAGTTTTAGGTTTCTATACTTACAAGGAAAAATTATAAGCAGTTCATACTATCACTGCTTGATTTGTGGGAATTTAATTACATTTTCTTTTTTGTGACTTCTTCTCATTCCTCTCCGTCAGACCTCTACTGCACTATGGAGGTGGACTCTTTTGGCTTCTTTTCAAATAAAGCCAAGACGAGAGTATACCGATACACCACTGAACCCAAATGGAACGAGGTAAAAGCCCATAAAAGATCCCTGTAAAGTTGATATTGATGAGAGGACTTCTGAGTTGCACATATTTATCGGTAGTTCTACATTTAAGGATGCCAAATATGGAAAAGCAATGTTTGTCTCTACTCAGCTCAGAAATAGCTTGAGCACATTTCCTTCCCTGCAGAATTTATGCTGCCTGTCATGTTTATGACATCTGGTCTTTTAATCGGTTAGCTCTCCATCACTGAATTGTGAAAAAGTGTCTTCAGAAACACACACAGAGCATCTGCAGTCCCTGCGAACATACAGCAAACACATGTATGCATGCAAGCAGGTGTGCTTACACAAACACGTACCAGTAATTATGACACAGAAAGATGAAGGAAGATGAGCTGAGACGCAGTCAGAGGATTTGTTCATCTGTGGAAGAGTATTTGGAAAGCTGCATCCTCTTTAAGGATTTTGCTCAGCAGAGTGGAAGTAATATTAACTAATGAGCTGCTGCTGCTGCTTGCGATGACTCACATCTGTCCAAAAGCTAAATGAACCAACGCAGTGTGGGCTTCTGAACAATGTGCAAACCATATGCAGAGTGTTCCCTTACATAATAACAGGGGCTGTTGGACAGCTGTGTGTGGCAGTGGAATATAGTGCAGTAGAAGGAAATGCAGATTCTCTAAAAGTATAATCTTTGTTTTATTATGTCTGCCAGCTGGCGTCACCGACTTGCTTCTTAGACTTGCTTCTACCCTTTTCTTGACAAAATTGTGTCCTTTCAGCTCCTTTTTTAAATCTTTCTTGTTCCCTCAAGGAGTTTGAGATCGAGTTGGAGGGCTCGCAGACCCTGAGGCTGCTCTGTTACGAGAAGAGTTACAATAAGACCAAGCAGAACAAAGAGGATGGAGACGGCACAGACCGCATCATTGGGAAAGGACAGATTCTGGTATGACATGACGTCAACTCCCCCCTAACCCCCCCCCCCCCCCCCCCCCCCCCAGACCCATCCAGACAACCCACCATGACTCAGTTTCACTATAATACGACCACAAGGCATGAGGCACACATTATTGCTCCAGCTGTCTCTTAGTTTGAGTGTGATATGGAAATGTGGTGATTAGGTCAGTTTCCGGAATATGAAGTGGTTGAGAGGAAAGGAACTGATCAGTGTTATTTCAGTAAAAAAAAAAAAAAAAAAAAAAAAAACAGTGATATGTCAGTAAGGTTAAAAAAGATTTACACTTATGTTGAGCATCTTGGCAGAAAGACACAAAGCTGTAATTTTCATGCCATTGATCTGTTATTGTGCTGTCAGGTTTGGGCGTTTGAAGCATTCATCATGAAGCCAAACTAGCAGAAATATACATCAGTACTGTGAAGTCTTCTGTCCACCGAACTGTCAAAACCCTCATGACTGACGCTATCCTCAAAATTCTGTTTGTGACACTGGCTGATCTGAAGTTGATGTCAGATATACATAGACAGTGATTAGGTTGCCAAGGCAACACCAGCCGTGCAGTTGTCAGCGCAGAAGAGACGATGTGATTCTCTGCATGTGGTTGTGTGTGTCAGAGCATTATTAACCGTGCGCTGCCTGTATCCTGATTGGTTCCTCGTTGTGTCTCAAGCGTTCAGCCTCCGTGCTCCACCTAGCGATCGCTTTGGTGAACGTGCGACAGAGTTCTTCAGGGATGATGTCATTGTAAACAAGCTGCCAGAGTGTTGAGACTGTTGCTCAGCAGGATTTTCACAACCTGAGAGGAGACAATGCCACTTCTGTCTTTGGCACATGTCTGATTAATCACACATTTTACACTCCGGTTTGGCTTTCATGCACGTCAGCGACACACTTAGAACAGAAAATGATGACTCTGCACTTGACAAAGAGATTGATGCCTAAAAAAGAGGTCCAGGTGTTGATAGTTTTACATTACAACCAAATTTTATTTATCTTATTTTGTGCTTTTTTTCAGTCAGTCTGTTAAGGTTGCTCATTTCTGACTTTTTTCAAATCCACTTTCTTAAGCTTGTTACTGCTTCAACTCCATGAATTCCTTCCTTTTAGGTGTTTTTAAATGATCCCTGTCCTTTTTGATTCTTTAACGTATGTTTTTGTTTTAAATCTGAAGTGCAGTGCAGGACTATCTGTATCTGAATGTGCTGCAAGTTATGCTGTTTATTTGGCTACCCCTCATCTTTGAATGTACTTCAGCTTTGCAAAAATGTGCTTTTTGGAATCTTGTTGTGAAAAAATGAAATTATAAAACGTGATCAACAAAAGGAGCGGTTCTAATACCAACACCACCTGTGTTCTTTTTTTTTTTCATCAGTGAAATGTAATTCCTCATAGATAAATGGTTCAAATTAAGAAGCGCTCTGAGCAGTGAAAGATCCAGTTATGAGGAACATGATCTGGCTTTGCAGACAACCAGATGGGGCTTAGGCTACATAAACAGTATGCTGCGTCTCTGCTACTGTGTGTTCCTGCTACTGCTCCTCCCTCGTTGCCTCAGATGGCACAGCTCATCAGCAGATCTGTGTGTATCTGGGCGCAAGTTTAGTCTCCCTAAATAAATCATGTTTGCTTATCATGTTTCTAAAAATACACTGGAAGGATGTAAGATATCAGCAGCACCTTTGAAAACACTGTGATGCGGCAGTGTACAGTTGATGCGATTAGAACTTTACGCTCTGGTCTCTCATGATTGGGCTGGACAGAAGTAGGACAGCGGTGCGTAAACTCAATCTTAACAGGGCAAGTTGACGTTAAGAAATTCATGAAGCTGCAGCAATTTGTAAGAAAGAAGAGAAAATTTATCCTCAGGATTCTTTTTGAACTTAAGTCTGTTAAATTGTCACAATATGACCAGACAATAAACTCTTCTTAATGTGAGGAAAAACATAGACTGTTAAAACTGTGACAAAGATTTTTTTTTTTTTTTATTGCAGCTTTATAAAAAGAGGTTTTGGGGGAGTGTTAGATCTGACAACAGGAGATTATAACATACCTGTCATGTTTACGGGGGGATGGATGGATGGATGGATGGACGGATGGAAACAGCAAACCGAAAACAATTCTAAATTATCAAAAAGTTAATTCCAGTCTAAACTATTCCCTTTTTCCAAACACACATGCATCACAGTGTGAGTGTGATGAAATATTTTGTATTTAGTTCAAATAAGATTTCACTGCTGCATTAAAATGCTGTGTTGAGACACAGCCACGGTTACATGATGTTTTTTTAATTCGGAATTAATTATTCCGAATCAAATAATTCTGAATTAAACTATTTTCCTTCGAGTTTACATGGAAATAGTAATTCCGAATTGAGGTTTACATGGAAAACACGTTTGATCGGCTTTATCCAATTCCACTTAAGGTCTGGGGGTTGGGAAGGGTTCTAAATTGGATTTACGTATTGACGTCTACCGGAAGAAAACAAACTTACTCGATTAGCAACAACATGGAGGACTACATTATTAGCATCCTTTTTGGATTTGTTTTGATTTTATTTTTGAGGCAGCAGCACAACAACATCATGTCGATGATTTTCTTTCGAAAATAAGCCCAGCGCGGAATATAAGCGTCATCACGACAGACGGGCAAGGGAACGAGCATGCGCAGAAAGAATTAATTTAAAGCAGAATGAGTGTATACATGACTGCGAAATTATTCTATTCAGATTTAAAATCAGAATAAACCAGCCACTTACTTTGGAATTAAGTTTAATTTGGAATGGACATTTTCATTTGGAATTAGGTGTTTACATGGTAATTTTTAATCATTTTAAATCGGATTTAATTTTAATTTGGAATTAAAGAGGAATTAAACTTCCCATGTAAACACCCTGACTGTCTATTTATGATTTCTTCTCTCAGCTTGAACCTCAGACTCTTCAAGGCAAAGACTGGCAGAGAACAGTGATTCCCATGAATGGGGTGAGTGTGCCTGATTACTCTGCTTTGGTGTTACTTTTTTAACATTTCTTCTCCACATAGTTGACAACTCTTTTTATGATCAATATTTGATGATCATCTCCGACACCAAACGACACCACCTCTGGTGCTGACAGCTTCACATTGTAACTGTTGAAACACATCGCTGCAGAATGTAGTAAAACATGCATCCGTTTCCGGCAAAGGTCATCAAAAGCTATCAGAGACACATTTCAGACTTGTGCTGTGGCTTCTCAATGATAAACCCGTTTTAGCTTTAAACTCTCTTTCCTGTGGCAGATCGAGGTGAAAATATCCATGAAGTTTACCAGCAGAGAATTCAGTCTGAAGAGGATGCCCTCACGGAAACCCATGGGTGTCTTCGGAATAAAGATCTCCACAGTGACAAAGTGAGCTGACAATAACAATAAGGAGTAAATATATATATATATATATATATGTAAAACTGGCCACCTGTGCTGTGAAACTGTTTGTCTGTTACTGTGTTATGTATTATACTGTCATCGGCTGTTTTAAGGTGCACTTTAACACACCAGTGCTTTGAGCGTGATGCTAGCATAATTAAACAGTAATTTTCCAAAAAGCTTAAAATAAAAGGCACAATATAATTAATTAGAAGGGAGATGTATTGCCATCATCTTCCTTCTTATTAAGTATTTTAGTCAATACTGAATTGATAAACAAAGGCAAACATGCAGCTAAGGAATTTGTCGAGAAGATTTCTGTGCTACTATAATATTTTAAGTAAATGCTGTTTAATTTCCTGCTTTAGTAATAATAAAAACTGAAATTGATAGTCTGTTGAATGACTGAGGCCTCAGAAACTACAACCTCATAGTGGCACCTGAGGTAATTAAAATTAATAACACTGAACCTTCTGCTTTTCATCACTGTTTAATTCTTATACAATGAAGCTCTATGAGGGGAACTTCACATTATTCCAAGACATTGTTGAAAGGGAAAGAGCTTGTAGATTCAACAGTGTGTCCCATTCGCATAAATTTTGTTACTGATTTGTGAAAATACCGACAATGAATGAAAACATGTGAGTTAATTAGTGTTCCAGAGAAAACATTGCAATAGGAGCTCGAGCAGAGAGCCAAGAGGATTTGTGGTGTTTCCAGTAATTACAAAAATGCAAAAAAAAAAAATAGCCGCATTGATTTCATCCTTTTGTCACAATCCACAAATATTTAGTACATCAACATATATTCAGCATTTTTGCCTGGAAGCTTTTTCCTCCAGCGTAGAAGATTTTTCTCAGCGCTGTGTTTATTTCTGCCTTTATTCAGACGGGAGCGCTCCAAGGTGCCCTACATAGTCCGGCAGTGCCTGGAGGAGATCGAGAGGAGGGGCATGGAAGAGGTGGGAATATACCGCGTCTCAGGAGTGGCCACTGACATTCAGGCCCTCAAGACCTGCCTTTGACACCAGTGAGTTCCACTTTCAGCCATGTGCATGCTTGTCACAGGTTTTACGTTATGTAAGTGCTTAAGGTTGTTTTTTTTAGTATGTTGAATCTGTTTGAAAATTTTCTTATAGCTTTACAGAAGTAGTCAAACTAAAAAGTAGTCATAGGATCCATGGGTTATCTAGTTTGCACATCTACAAAATTTACTGTGGAGTTTTTTTTCTCTATTTTGCCAAAAATCTAGATGATCTTTCTATTCGGCTTTGTTGTATATTTCTTTTTTAGGCATTTCTAAGAAAGAGACCCTTGTGTTATGCATTTCCAGATCATGAATGCATGTTCTTGAAGTGGGTGTACTTCTAATAGCTGACAATCTGACAATTCTAGAGGAAACTGATGTGTGTACCAACTTCCTGTATAGTCCTCTCCTTTTGTTATTGCAGTCCAACAGTCTTTACCTAGATTCCTCTGTCTCCCCCAGATAACAAAGACGTGTCGGTGATGATGAGTGAGATGGACGTCAATGCCATCGCAGGGACCCTGAAGCTGTACTTCAGAGAGCTGCCGGAGCCCCTCTTCACAGACGAGCTCTACCCTAATTTTGCAGGCGGCATCAGTAAGCTAAGCTTCAAAATGAAAGATCCTCAATTCAGTGACTTAATAATTAAAGATGTCATTTATTAAAGCGGTGGCCACTTATATTCTGCCACAAAATTGATTTATTTACGCAATATGTGAAGAAGTGATCCATCTTCCTTTGCCTCTGTGCAGCCCTCTCTGATAGCGTTGCCAAAGAGAGCTGCATGTTGAACTTGCTGCTGTCGCTGCCAGAACCCAACCTGGTCACGTTTCTTTTCCTTCTGGATCACCTGAAAAGGTATGAACCATGTAACGCGTGGATACTTGCCTGATACGTAGACATGCACGTGCACACTTATGCAGAAAAGGGCAAGCTAAACTTCGAGGCCCCCTTCTCACGGCAGGTTTACTGGTACTCGCAGGGACGCGGCTGCTCATTCCAGATAGATTATGGATGATGTTTGGCATGCGTCCGCACGGCAATTTTCTCTGGCAGAAAAACACAAACGGGTCCCTGGGCAACTCTTCTTGAAGACATTTTCATCAGAAAAGCTCTCTTCAGCACCTTTTGCGTTGTTTTCATACCAACAATATCTTGACTTTAACTGCTGTTGCCCATTAGCTTTGTAATATATATTTTCACAGTCTGCTTGTGGCTAAACATTTTCTCTTCACTGTATTATTGTCAGTGGATAAAGGTGGAAGGTGCAGATTAAAATTTAAAACCTGATTTGATCTTTGTGGCCTAATATTTACTTGTTTAGAAAATAATTTAGCCCCCATGAGTGCTAGCGCAATGACCAGGAGCAGTTTTTAGTATTTCTGAGAATCACATATTAACGCACAGAACACACAGCTCTGTTTTACATACTGAGATCACCCCTATATACAATCTTGCTTTTATTTTATGCTCATTGACTTGTCTTGCTTTCTCCAGGGTTGCAGAGAAGGAAAGTATCAACAAGATGTCTCTCCACAATCTGGCAACGGTGTTTGGACCGACTTTGCTGAGACCTTCGGAGAAGGACAGTAAGATCCCCACTAACCCCACACAGCCCATCAGCATGGGAGACAGCTGGTCCCAGGAAGTTATGGCACAGGTGACCCACACACACTCCATCCCCTGTCTGCTCCCCCGTCACGTTTCATTTATTCTCGGGTTTGGCGAAGGTTTTGCAGCTAACCGTGAGTTCATCTCTTCTTTTAGGTCCAAGTGTTGCTCTATTTCCTCCAACTGGAGACGATCCCCACACCAGACAGCAAACGACAGAGCATCCTCTTCTCCACTGAAGTATAGGACTAAAATGTACTCAGGAGGCTGTGAAAAGAGGATGGACACTGGCTCAAAGTGAGCCTATCGTAGTTGTGTATTTGAATTGACTGTTCTCTGCTCAGCACCTGGAGTGGAGCCGGCTGTCCTTGAGCACAAGAGGGTGCCACTGGGCCTCTGAAGCTCAGAGCGCATGAGCTCGTTGCCATTCATAGCTCTCATACTTGGGATTTGCAACCCCGAATCAAAAAAAGGTGGGAAGAGACAGAAAATGGGAAAGGCGAAAAAACAAACAAACATAGATTCTTACATTTGCTTTGAAATTTATTTCTTTGCAGGCAGCATGAACCCAAGATGTTGTTTTTTTTTTTTTTTTAATTTATCAGCTTCAGTTCATTTATTAATAAACATATTTTTTTTGCATTTAAGACCTGCAAGATATTCCAGAAGCAGGACAATTAGTTTCTCGTAAGGAGGTGAAATAAAAGAAAAGGTCTTTTAAATAGGCTATGTCAACAGGTGATTGTAATGATTATTTTGTACAAAATGAGTGTCCACGAGAGGCTGAGTCTTTCAGGAGCAAAGAAGAAATCATTGAAATCTTTAGCAACAACTTCCCTCAAAGGTAGATCAGAAAGTGCGTGCATATTTCTCCTTCTACAGTGCATAATCTCATAAAACAATTCAAGGAGTGTGGAGGAATTTCAGCGTGTGTAAAAAGGCAAGGCAAACCTAAACTAGACACCTGTGATCTCCAGGCATCTTTCTGCAAGACAATGCAAAATCCCCTTTATCTACACCTCTTAAAGAACAAGGTGCAGATAGCAGATTGACCTGTCTGCAGACCTGACCTGTGGATATTGAAATATAAAAGATTAAATATCTTGGGTTCATGCACTAAGAAATAAAAGTCCAAGTTAAGCACTATAGTTTGGAGCTACTTTTTCCATAATGTCCTAACTGTTTCTGATTTGGGGGGCGGTACTGAGATTCCTTGGACCTAATAGCCATATTATGGATATGTCTGCCATCTACATTTCCACAATTTACTTTTTGTTTGTGTCAGCACCTTTACAGCTGTGGTTCATGGAGGAAGATGATGGGTTGACGTCAGATCGCAACGAGCAGAAGAGGTTTTCCGGAAATTTCCTCATGTACCTTTGCGTATGAAAGTGGTTCCTAATTTGTGTTTGTTTTTGACAATCATGAAGTCTTTCCAAATGTGTTTTTCCATCTTGTTGTAATTATTTCCTATCATGATGAGGAAATTCGAACCATGTCTTGCATCATCTCTGTGCGTTCCTTCAGACGACAGGAGACGTTTATGGCGTTGGTCAGAGCAGAAAGTCAACATGTGGAGCTGGTACCATGCTGGCTTTTCCTCTTTTCTCCTGTATTTCTAGAGTCTCAGACAGCCAGCACCTGGAAACATGTTTACAACGTAAACAACCTGATTATGATCGACTTAAAGGATTGGGGAAATAAATAAATAAATAAAAAGTAGGAACCCAATGCTCTTTTCCTGACCAGAGAAGTAAACGTCCACTAATTGTGTTGTGTCTCAAGGTAGTCTTCAGCTTAAATACCCAGGAAGCAATATATTTTCTAACATAGGAACTGTCTGTGCTCAAATCTTTGCTGACAAAATGTCCGTCTTGTTGTAACATAGGACGTCTTGCCAAACTGATGTTTTGTTTTTGTTTTTTTTTTTTTTGGTTTCCAGGGGGGGAAAAAAGGATGTTGAATTTAAAGATACAGTACATGTACATAATCTTGAAGTTGTATTTTTTTTTCTTTTTGATTAACAATATAATCATTGTTGCTGTTGTTGTAATTTATTCCCGGTGGAGGAATCGGCTTGTTTTTCTATGTGAACTTTTTTCTCTTTAAGAAAGTGGTAGGTCTTAGCCTTGATTTCAAGTCTTGCGGGAAGTAAGCAAGATTTAGCCTTGTTCTAATAGAAACTACTCAGCCATTCAGTCCAGCCTATCAATGATTCATTTTGATATTATCATGAAGGTAACGCGCACAGTGTAGATACATACTGTATGCTGCTTTGGGAAAGGCACAAGCTCTTTAACTGCTGGGTGTTCCTCAGCAGATTCGTCTCACATCCAGAGACCATCGCCTGTCTAGTGTAGACTTTATGCAAAGTGAAATTACAGCACACACATAAACATGTTTTGACATTGTCTTTTTATGTACTACTTACTCTCTGGCTGCAGAAGTGCACTCACGTAATGTTTAAACTACCGTATTACAATTCAAGTGGCCTGAGCACTCTGCGTTTATGTCCAAATGAAAAAAAACATATCCTTTCGTTGTACTGAGGGAATAATGGCTCACTCCATCCTTTCTTGATTTCTCTTAAATAGTGCAATTTGTCCCACTTAGTACCCAGTGAAAAAATTTTTCTGACATTAAGACACCTTTCTTATTTTAATTTATTTCTCGTTGTTTTAACATGCAGGCATGTTTTATTGATTGTTTTTTTTTCTTTATGTTCTTGTTTTTGGTGTCTTTTTTCACCACTATGTCAACACAGATTTGGATGCCTGGATGGAAATTTGGTAGTTTATGCCGATTAGTGTAACACAACTACTGCATGGCCTTTTTCTGGCCAGTGTAAGCACATGGGCTGTGATCGGTCTTTCATATACACCAGTCAGCCATGACATTAAGATGATCCGTCTAATATTGCTGCTTTAGTGATTCCAAAACTGCTCTGTCTGGTCAGGATGTGCAATGGCGTCTTGCATTTGGAGGTTGCCGGTGGATCCTTTTGTGGCGCCTGTATGTTCTGGTACATGCAGGAAACACTTTATTGTTTTGAGATATTCAGAGTTGGGTCACTATCAGTGCCCCCGTGCTGTTGTCATGTTCCTCAAGCCGTTTGGTTTTTTTTGTTGTATGGTAGGGCACATTGTCCTGCTTGTCATGCCATCGGTTTAGGTTGGTGGTACATGTCGAAGTAGCATCCTAACAAAGATCGCTGTTAACATTTTAGCCACAGCATTTTAATGTTGTGGCTGACCAGTCTTTATAAAAGGCACAAAGCAGAAATAATTTGGTCAATTAAAGCAACTCAATGTAGTAACAGCACTTCTGACCACATGGTGGCATGTGGAGCTGCTGTGTGACAAAAGAGCCACTGATTTAGAGGGGACGGTTTTGTTGTGACACCAGGGGCTGATAGGTGAACTTTCTTGTGATGTGCTGTCCCCATGTGGTCATAATAGTATTCCTTCATAGAGTGACTTTAAAAAGTAAATTATTAACACAGAGGTTTTTTTTTTCTGAAAGGAAGAGGAAGAGTCATGTTTTGCCTCTACGTATCAACCCTCAAAATCTTGAGATTACACTCATTTTCACCCTACCAAGCCCCAAAGATATTTTTGGTGTCACCCTCCCGAGTAATGCTGTAAAGATACGAGTCAGAAGTTTTACCTGCACACTTGTGCTAATCTTTCACTGCCGTTGTGTACTTCCACTAATTCCGGCCCACTGTAGCATGCTTACATTCTCACATCATCTGCATTTTAGGAGTCGTTTATTCAGTCAAATCTCTCCTTTGTAACAAGTATGAGTTGCCTGCAACTTTCCGCCCTATCGTGCCTCGACACTCATGCTTTTGTTTAGAGCCAGTAAAACCGCTGAGGCCAGAAATGGTTTATTCTCCTGTTGCCTTTGCTGAGGTCACCCACACATCTTTCATCTCTTATAGGCTAGGACAGGACCTTAACTGTAAGTACGGTCTTAGCTCATACTGTACATGAGTGTTGTACTTGTCACCTTCATCTGACTGTGATGCTGTAACTAAATGAAACTGTGATAAAGTTGGTCTTAATGGGGCAACACACAGAGTTTCATCTCCTTTAATGCCTTTTATTTGTATTTATTTATGCTTTCTCCCAGTTTGGTATAACATAGTCGACTGGATGTATTTATTTATTTGTTAAATGCCTCCTAAATCTAAATTATTGTTAGAAAATTGTCTGTCTTCTCATGTTACTGGTTTAGAAAATTATGTTAATCAGCTTTTGTTTATTGACCATTAAAGTTAAAATGGTTTGACTCCATTTGTCCTAGAATCATAACCACTGTGTAGATCCACAAATATCTTAAACTGAAAACTTCGTCTTCAACTCAACTTTTGTTATTTGTGTTGTACTGCAGACTGGCCCTATTGATTGTTTAGCTATCTGGTTTAGATAACTGCATAGCAGGTACAAGCTCCAATCGATTCAATTGGTAGCTTGTCTGAGAAACTAAAACTTCTTCTACTTTTCCATGAATTTGTATAATATGTATTATAAAAGACATGGTATAATTTGGTTTCCCTTTTATTTATTGTGGCGTTCACATACGATCGTGAAGGATTGAGCCTGTTTACCTTTGGTTTCTTTGAGAATCCAAACTATCAGTTCGTGGTAGAGGAGAGAAGAGTCTTTACAGGACTCGGTGTTGCGTTGGTCTGTTGATTGTCACTGTAACTGCATGTATCCTCCATAACCTCAGCCAAAATGGTTCAGTTTTTTGTGGACTTGCCTGAAGATATAGTCCAAATTTCTTCATATGAAAGATATAAATCTTTTGCATTTATTGTAACTGACCCTGGTATTCATTGTTACATTACCATCATATAGTTAGTCGTTAATACTTTCAAATGACCCTCTGCTGCCACTTTTCTGACATTGATGACATTAAGCTACTTTGGGGGAATATTCTACTGACTGTAGTTTTATTCAGCACAAAACAATGTAATGTTCAGGACAGGACTTACTAACCAAACACAAATACTTTCTCTTGTTAGTCTATCATTTTTGACTCTAGTCCCTGTTGAGTATTCAATGTTCTGCTTGTAGAACTGTAAAAATGAGTACTGTATTCTGAGGGGAAACATGTTTGAGAAGCATTTGCAGCCTATGTTTGTACACAAAAAATGTTAAATAAAATCTCCTGTATCAACAGAGATATTGTTATCTGTCATGTCTCTTAGCTCTTACTGAAGACACAAGCCTTGACAGCTATCACAATTCTTTTCTTCTTCGATACAAAGAATAAGTCTGGTTCCTCTGGAATCAACCTTTATTTCCAGGGGGCAGTAGCTACTTTTACATGAATTTAACTTTTTAACAAGAGGCATCCAAATGGGCATGAGGTGAGGTGGAGAAGGAATGCTGGAGGTTGAGAATTTTCAGTAGTTGAACCAACTGTTGTGAGGGCGATTCATCACAATGAGCTTCAAGGTCTTCATCCAAGAAGAACTCCAATGCTCATACAGGGGGACATCAAAGTCGGACTTAACATCTGAAACATGAGGATGAGTCTGATCTTTTGTCTGAAGGGGTTTTAACTTACGTTGACGGACACATGGATGTTACATTTGTTCGTTGAAGTAAGGGAGGGGCCCCTAATCCCCCCCAAGACAAACAAACAAACAAACCAAACAAAAAAACCCACTGAGAAACATGGCAGCACCTGTTGCCTTACAGCAGGAACGGGTGTGTGGGTGGGGGGTGTAGATGTTGCTAAAGTGTTCACATAACAATATGACAAGGGGTGCTTAAGACCTTTGCACAATACTACATGGCCTACAGCAATGTACAGTAAATGATTTATTATCATTTATGATACAACAAATACATCTTTTATTAGATATATGATGTGCTTCTGTCATAAAAAGACGAAACAAAGCCTGTCATGAGACTGAGGTAGCCTATTTTACATTTCAAATAAGTGTACAGCACTAAATAATGCAAACTATAGATGCACGTCATCAACCTGCAAATATAACCTGGAATAAAGTAAAATGCAGAAGCCTATTTAATATTTAGACAACTAGAAGCTATTTAGTAGCCTATTTTACTGTGTGTTGAATAAACAACCTCATTTGCAACACACCAGACAATGTGTCAATGAAGGGTTTACAGAGGCCCCTGCAGATTGATTCTTTGCTTATCTTCTTTTTTTCTCTTTTATTTCTGTTCATTCAGACGCCCCTGTAACCCCTCCCTCTGTCTCACACAGACATCTTCCCATTACTTCTGACAACATTACACTCAAACTCCACAACACCTTTCATAACTCTACCTACAGAACTGAACCAGCTCTACTCTACACAACTGAACCAGGCTGTCTTCAAGGATTGCCTTATATTTCAAGGATCTGTTAACTATACGAGAAGGCGGATCTCCAGGATTTGACAACCCTGTGTCCCCACAACATGAGTAATATAACACACACACACACACACACACGTGAGTTGGCATTAAGCGGCGGCGGCGGCGCGCTTTTCTTCACGTTGGCGCTCAGCATCATGAGCGGCGCAGTGTCACCGGCTTCTCATCTGTTTTCTTTCTTTTTCTTTTCTTTTTTTTTTTTTTTTTTTTTTTTTTTTATTCAACTGGTTCAGTCACGTTCTGATTCCGGCTCCTTGCTTTCCGTTCCTCTTCACTGCGAGCTTCCAGCCAGCAGAGCGGCTCATCTGAACATTTTGTCATCCTGACCAGAAGGTAAGACGAGACCAAACGTTTCTTCCTGTTCAGGCTCTGCTGTAGCTACACACGACTCACTTAAGATCTGATCAGTTTTTACAAACGGCTAACAGTTTTCACATAGATGATAATTATCACTGTACTTTATGAAGGGGGGGGGGGGGTACATTGAAGCTACAGGCTGTCAGTCAACAGTTTACTCTTCAACTACTTCACTGTTACAGGATTGTAGAGTTGTGGTCAGAAAGGAGATGATGAAACAATCAGTCCCTGAGACTAAGATCTCACTATGAGCACGGTTGAAGTGAACAGATTTACCACTTTAGCATCAGGCATGCTTTGTTTTAATTACATTTGAGGAAATAATAAGTATTGCACTGTGTTGAGCTGATGAAAAGCCAGTGTCAACACCACTGAACAGGTGCTGCAGTGATTGCTTTTAAATGTGCAGCTCGTCTCTCATGTCCTATTTGTTATGCATAAAGACTTCATAATGACAACACCTTCTTCAGCATATGCAGTGCACATGCATTTCTTTGATAAATGCTTTAGTTTCTCTTTGACTTCGGTGAAGCTCAACTGGTACATTGATTGTCACGGCTGCTACAGATTCTTTCCAGCAGGATGTGCACTTTCTTATCACTTCCTCCTCTGTTGAATGCAACTGTGGTCATACTGATGGGGGTGGTTTATTTTATTTTATTTTTTTTTTCAAAGTAGTCAGCTGGAAGCCAGCAAGTGATAGCCTTTGCTATTTCCCCCTAAACCAATTCAGAAGAAAAGCAGTCTGAGTCAAACTTTGTGGGATCAGAAAACTGTTTCAGCCCAGTGAAGTCTTTTACTTCAGCTTTTAAACCAACCAGATACAGCAAATCCTGGTTTTTGAATTCCTTTGGCCTTTGAGAAAGTTTAAATAGCACAATAGAAGAAAGGTTGGACTTTGGTTCAGGATTACTGCCGGTAGAGCTGTAGGCTTGTGTATGTGGGCTGCAGAGGAACATTAGCTGAAATGTGGGAAAAGGTCTGAAAGCTGCACAAGTTGAAAATGTGTGAAATGGAAGAAAATTGTTTCTGTTCCTGTGATCTTTGTATTTTGTACTTGCACTGCATCTTCACATTTGTATGTTTAGTATTCTGCACAGCACAGGTGAGAAGTATAGTGAAATCTGTCTGTGTCATTTGTCTCTGTGTGGCCCTGTGATGGACTGGCCACTCTCACCTCTCACCCAGTTATGACAGCTGGGATGCTGGGATGGGATCAAATGCTGAATTAAGACTAATATGGTTAAACAAATGATTATTAGACTATCTCTATCTTATCGTTTACAAACTGCGGCTGCCTCAAACAGGTAATGCTACTAAAAAAAGGAATTTTAAGAATATGTTAAATACTAAATATATTAAAAATTTAATTCAGAACTTTCAAACACAACTTTGAGGTGGAAATTTAAATATCCACCACTGTGTATTTCCGTGGTTTGGTATGACTAAGTGGGGATTCCGTGTTGCTAAATTTAACCTAATAGAAACTTGACTGAGATCTTTTAGATCTTAAAATGATTAGAAATATTTACAGTTACTTTGTGTCAGTTTCACTTTCAGGTTAATGAAGGTTTGACAATATATACAGAATAATTTGTTCGAGGTGCTCTCAGTTTAAATAACTCTTATTTTGTCAAAGATATGTAAAACTCTAAAGCCTTAGCTCTCCTTCCCCAGTCATTTTCAGCCCACGGGTGTGATCTGTCCTTTAATTCACAAGAGATTAAAACGGGTTTTATATCTAGATCTATATCTTTGTGGTTCAACAAAATGTCACAAATGTGCTTTAGTGCGGTTAAGTTGTTGTACCATTTAAGATGTCAGCTTGATCTATGCTTTAACCCAATGTTCCCCTACTGCCCAGCATGTTTTAGATGCTTCCCTGCTCCAACAGACCTGATTCAAATCAGTGTAACACCATCATCCTTGTCATCTCGGTCTGAACAAGTCCGTTAATGACTCATGCATTTGAATCAGGCGTGTCAGAGCAGACAAACACCTCAACTACGCAGGGGAGAGGTCCTTGAGGACCTGAGAGGGGGCATGCTGTTCTAGAGTCATCTAGTCAAGACTGTAAACATTGGGACGGCTAAGTTTGAAGCACAACAGTACATACTGCACTGAAGTTCCAAGTCTCATCTTTTCATCTAAGTGTGTTTACTGTAGAAAGAAATGTGGCCGAGACACACCAAAGCTGTGTTAGTGTACACTGGCCAAAATGTAGGGGTGCAAAAGTAACCAAAAGCGATCAGCTGATGGCAACTGGAGGGGGATTCGTCGCTGCGGCTGTAGCAGCAATATGGAATGATTTTCTGGTAACGCTTATCAGATTTTGAGCCACTGGCTTTTTATACTTTTCCGAGCCCACCCGAATACTGATACTGATATGTAGTAAAGGTCTTGCTGGCTGGTATTCAGGTAGTCGTGCACCTGCTTTTTCAGACCCTCCATTTGGCCCGGCGAGGTGAGCCGTAAAAGGCTGTTGCTTCATCTGATAATGTTCAAAATAGACACAAAAACATGTGGCACAATAAGCTCAGTGTTGCAATGTTTTTATCTAAAGACAAAGCAGGTCTTCACATAAACCCCAAAACAAATGTGCTCTTTTTATTTTGTTTAGATCTGTTTTTCTACCTGGAGAAAGTAAATAATGCAGTATAATCCAGAGTATCGCTGCAGCCCATCTGACATGATCTGGGAACTCTTGTTTTTCTTTCTCTCTTCCTTGTTCTGTTTTAGCCCGGTAACTTGAATAACTTGGCCCTGTATGTCAGAGCTCATATTACTTAAACGTGCTGAGGTTGTACCAGGTTTGTGTAATAAACTCTAATCTGCTTATGACATAGAGGAATTTAGCAAAAATAACCCTGAAGAAACACAGCAAGGATAAGTCAACAATGATAACACAGTTGCATTGAAATTTACGGGTGGTTTATTTAGATTAATTATCAGTGATTTTTGGAAGAAAGCATGTCAGTAACGGGAATGATTAGTAGAAGGGTTTTGGGAACCTTTTCATGGAATAAAAGGCCCATTGTTGGACTGTCTGCTTTGGCCCTGTCCCCTTGTCTTGCAGTGATAGATGTCTTTTCTGACGTCAGTGTGCATGCGTGCTATATGTTCATGTAGAAAGCGGAAATCTCTTTATACAGACTGAAACCACTGACACTACATTCTCTTACTTTCTCCCTTGCAGTTTACTGCTCTCACTTTTGCAGCCACCGGGCAAACCTCCAAGACGTGCCGCTTTCGATATTCTACTTCCTTCTGTGACAAAGTTCACTGAGCCAAACACAAAGAAAAAGAGAACTTTGCTGAAAACAGAAGACTAACAGATCGATATAGAAGGTTGCAACAGTAAAAGGTGCAACTGAAATCAGGCATCACATGTGTGAAGTCTGTGGTGGGAACTTCCTGCTTTGCCTCCAACTCTATGACACAATCACGTTTCTCTGAAGTCATACCATGTGGTTTGGCAAGCCAGTATTTTGTCTGAAAACAAGTCGAGCAGTTGAGTTTGTGGGATGAAACCGCAAAGAAGAAAAAGAGGAAAAAGCAACCATGGTGAAGAGCTACCAGGTGGTCTATATCGGCCTGGAGTTGGTGATCGCTCTACTGGCTGTGGCCGGGAACGTCTTGGTCTGCTGGTCCGTCTGCCTCAACTCCAACCTGCAGAGCATCACCAACTTCTTTGTGGTGTCGCTGGCCGTGGCTGATATTGCTGTGGGGCTGCTGGCAATTCCTTTTGCCATCACTATTAGGTATACTTTCTTGTTATTTTTATTTGGGACAAAGGGTTAATGGTGTATCAGTTAAAATATTACATTACAGGATCTGAAACACTGCTGTACTGTGTGCTTATTGGGTTGTTGTGTTGGTTACCTTTTTAACATGTGACGTTTTCTTCCCAACCAAATCAGTGTGGGCTTCTGTGGTGACTTCTATGGCTGCCTGTTCATCGCCTGCTTTGTCCTTGTGCTCACTCAGAGCTCCATCTTCAGTTTGCTGGCTATTGCTGTGGACCGCTATATTGCGATAAAAAACCCTCTCAGGTGAGTAAAAAAAAAAAAAAAAAAAAAAAAAAGATGGTCATCTAAGCCATTTAAACTTTTCAATTGTTCCAGATCTGTCATAGAACCTGATAATTAAGTATTAAAGCTATATTCTGTTAGTGCAATTTGTTTTGGCAAAAGAAGAAAAAAAAGTTGTACCACCCTTAGGTTTGATTACACTACATCAGTGTTCTCCAATGAATGCATTATTAACAGACTTGTGCAGACTTTGATGAGAAGCAGATGGTGATCCATTCATTCATTTGTGTGAGGTCTGTTGGAGCAGGGAAACATCTAAAACATGCAGTGTAGTGTCTATCAAGGACCGGAATCGGGGGACACAACACTAAATTCTGTGGTCAGACTTAGTTTCAGAAATTTGCTGATCTGCATCCAGCCGACAAAACAGCTAGCTAAGGAGATAGATTAAGCTACTACGCAATACACTCCTAAAACCTGGATCAGATTCAGTCAGCTTATGCAATGTTATAATATTGATTTCCATTCAGAGTTTCATTTTAGATTCTCGATAAAGTTACAGTTTTTACTCTGCCAGGGCCAATCCATGTGTGAAAATTATATCTTGTGCTTTCTGAACCACTGATTCACAACTGGAGCCCCATGAATCCTGGCATTGCCATCTTGGAATATGCCTGTATCATCAGGCAAGAAAAGAAAATATTGTTGGAAAAATCTGGACATTCAATATATTAAAGAAGTTAGGTGACCTTGTTTTTTTTTGGGGGGGGGCACATAGTAGTTGTGAACCAAAACTTGACCAGTTGAAGCAACCCCAGGTCAGTGCCCCTACAGGTTTTTCACAGTAAGCTGTAGGCCTTGATGGGTGCATCTTTTTATCCTGACGCTCCTGTCACCGAATAGTAACTAGAGTTTTAGTAATATTAGTAATGTATTGTGAAACAGAGTCCTACCACAGAATGTGGGTTCACTAATTTGTTGCCAGCTGAAACTTAGTGCTTGCGGCAGTACACGTCCAGTGGTTGGCTCTTATCAATTTACTGTCTATGTGTAAACCTACTGTTGATCAGTAACAGCCAAAATTTTTTTTTTTTTTCCTTTTTGCAAGAATATTTCAACCCGTAAGCCACAGCAAGTGTTGCATTTGCATAAGTGACTGCATTACAGCTTTAGTTTGTGCTCGCACTAGTGCCACAACCCACGCACCAAAGTCTGGGTGGTTAATAATTCATCTGAATATCAGGAGCCTTAATAAATACTACTGGCTGCAGACTTCCTCATTCAAAAACACAATGAAAGCTCTAAGTCAGATAACTTGTGCTCTCTGAACCAAATTATATTATTATTTGAACTGTCTGGCTTTACTGATTATTTTGTCTGATGAAAGCTGGGATACGTTCCAGCCCCATGTGAACTGTAAATAGTGTGGAGTGATTATTGAAAACTGGATGGATATTAAGGCCTTTTTTTGTCAAAAGGTAATGTAATTTTTCTGAAGTCTTCATTAAATGTCTGTGACATGCTTTGTGCAAGGTAACACAGGGACGAAGTACAGTAGTATCCTTCTCAGACCAGCTGTGTGGTCTGCCTCTTTTCAGATTGGTGGTACCACCATACAAAATCAAATTTATACCCGAATTAGACACAGTAATCATCAAAGCACTGAAGACAGTGTGAAAGAGCAAATGGTACTTATCCTTAGAGCTCAGACAATCATACACAGTAAACTGATCTTACAGTACCACAAACCACACTACTAGAAAAATACCTTCCTAGCAACTTTACTGACCACTGCATTTCCTGAAATGATCAAATGTTTTTTTTTAGCATTCCAGCAGAAACGAATCACACACCAAACAACATAAGTTACCTGCACACTGCACAGCGTGTGGGTTGGGGAAATTACAGAATGGAATCAGAATCTTGCAGGTTCTGTTTTGGTGTGGCGCTACCATACCAAAACAGAAAACAGGTGCTGTTTAAAATGGACACTTACCTTGACTTCTGTTTCTATACAGAGACTATGAACTAATTTTTTTTTCCTTTTTTCTCTTCTCACCTTCATTTAATTTGTTAATGTACATTCAATTTTGCATTCTGAGCCTTTACGGTCCAAAAAAGGTTTGCATTGTATAGCCTTTACCACTTTGTAATGTTGCCATTCCCTCTGACAAAACATGAAGGGTACCAAGCAATGAAGCGCTGCACTTGTTCTTTTGTCTCATTTTTCCTGCAAACACCACTTAAGGTATGTAATGCTACAGGGTTATTGTTTCAGAAATTCCATTTATTCACTACTAGTGACAGGTCAGGACTACAGGCAGGCCAGCCTGTCGAGTACCCGTACCTTTTTCTTCCTCAGCCATGCCTTTGTAATGCATACAGAATGTGATTTTGCATTGTGTATATGAAAAATGCACGGGCATTCTTGGAAAAGTGGCCAAACGAGTATGTCTCCCTCTTCCGTAACTACAGCCAATAACTTAACTACGTAACATGATCTTCTGCTAGTTCTTCAATAGCCCTCAGCCATCCAGACTGTTGACATCTATACAAATCCCCTACATGCCACCTGTACCAGGTGAGTGGCTGCAGCACAGCCAGCCTCCCTACACTCTGTTGCCAGTTTGGAGTATCTCAGCCTCTCAACTTCATTTACCGCTGGTATCCCTTCTTTACAGTAAGCTTAATAAGAACAATGATCCTGGCCAGTAAGGACTATACATCACAACATTTGGTCTCAGAGTTGGTTATGCGACCTTGGATGGGAAACCAGCCACTTTCCTAGGTTGGCCAGCTTTTCCCATGCATTTCCAGGGGTCGGCAGGGATGTATTGCTGATGACTCCTTGCGGTTCTCTCCTGGCTGGACATGAACTGTTGATATGGTGATGTGAAGATTTTTCATGCTGCCACCCTGCAATTCTCCAGCAGCTCTGCCAGATTCTGCAACACCTGGCTCGTGCTGCCACCACCTAAATCGCCCCTGGACCAGTGTGACCTTGTGCCTTGCCAGGATATGTTGGGGGCCGGCATTATTGTTGCTGCACAATGGGCATTTGTCCTTCCTCCTAAACCACTGGGCAAGGTTCCGGGGACATTGGTTGTGTCGTATGCTGCCCTTATCAGGAGGACTAAGTTGTGGGCCTGAGAAATCCACCACATGTCTGACAAGTTGAAAACTCTGGCTGTGATGGCATCCCATTGCACCCTGAGCTCCTTGTTGGCCCTGGCACACTGCTTTCATATAACAATGTTCCAACTCCACTCATGTGACTTTAGGGTTTTTGGACTGCAATTAAATGAAGTTAAAGTAAATCTATGAACTAGTGTTTTATGTTTTTAATACTATTTTTTCAGATTGTCCCAACATTTTTTCGTATTTGGGGTTGGAAGTATTTGACCATTGTTAGATCAGAATATCCTCTGATGTGATTATTTTTCATTCTATTTCAGCTATATCACAGCATTGAGATTTGAGCTGATGCCAAAAGTAAAAGAAGACGTGTTGGTCAATAACAGTTGCGAAGGAAATGCCCTTTAAAACAGATTTTGTGCTGTCATGCACTATTACACAGCATGACCGAGTCTTCCGCTCCACCCTGAAATGTACAGGAGAGGAGAAGTGTACAAAAACACTACTTTTGCCAAAAAAACTATTTGTTCTTTTAACAAAACTTTACCAAATCAGAATTATTTGAAAATCCAAAACAATTTTGACACTTGAAATACAGCGATCCCTTATTTTTCTCGGTTAATGGGGCCCGGTGCCTCCCCGCTAAAATCAAAATCAGCGAACGGGAGCTGGAGCCCCCCGAGCCTAAATAATGTGTTTAAAAATATGTTTAAAAACTGCAAAAAAGTAGAGAGACACTGCAGAGAAACAAGACAAAGGCTCAACTGTGGTCTTTCTGTTACCTTCACAGCCTCTGGTCTCTGAATTGTAGAAAAGAAACCACTGGTATTGTGCTATTTTTGGCTCGTAATGAGCGGCTAACACGCTAACAGCAACAAAAGAAACAGTCCGGTTTTCTCTGCATGGAACGGGCACTTTATTCTGGCACTGCAGGAACTTGTAACATCTAACCTCGTTTTCATTCTGCCATCCCACGACACACACTACATTACCCATAAGGCCACACCATTACCCATAAGGCCACACCATTACCCATAAGGCCATCTTCTTAACAGGGCCAGGCTGGTTCACGTTTCTTCGCTGTGAGAGAACGCGCACAACATCCTGTGATGTTTCCGCGATGTTTTCTTATATTTTTTTATTATATTATATATTTCTGAAAAATCCGCGAACAACTAAAACCGTGGAACTTAAAGCGCGAATTGGCCAAGGGATCACTGTACTTGTATGATGTATGCTGTTTCTTCTCAACAAACTCTTGAATCAGCAACTCAGGGCACAAAAGTAACTTTGTACAGACTGCTGTAAAGAAATATGCACTGTTTGTAAGTATTGTGTATTTCTATGTTCTGTTCAACATTTTAGGTACAACAGTCTAGTGACGGCGCAGAGAGCAAAATGCATCATCGCACTGTGCTGGGCTCTCTCAGTCGGCATCGGTTTGACACCGATGATTGGCTGGAACACAGGTGAGATATCTGTTTTGGCAACAAACATGCATGCTGTCATCTCCTGTCAAGTCTAAGGGCATGTTGGTGCAGAATGCTTGTCTTGCCTTGGTCTAGTTTGTAAAAGCAAATGATGAAAACTTGCTGAACATCTTTATGTAAAAATGACATAATGTCAGCATGCAAACTTCTGTTTTCTTTGGTCCCACGCTTATCATGGTTGCCACTCTCTCACTGCAACTGAAACAGGTCTTTCAGCAAACTGTAATTATCATCAAAGAGACACAACCCAAACAATAAGCAAATCTTATTATTATCATAATAAGTCCTGTATTCAAAACTAATATGATAATAATAAAATCACAAAGAACACTAAATCCATAAAATGCCTCCGAATAAAAAAATAAATAACAGCAGGTACACCTTTACCACGTGTTTAAGCCCCACTCTCTTTAAGTTATTTTACCCTCATATGAAACATTTGTATCACTATAAAAATATGACAAACACTACATCAATACATACTTGCAAAGATGATTTACCATATTGACTTTTTGTGTTACAGTCATTTTTTTTATTAGGCTGAAATAGTTGAAGAAAAAAGAAGAAACTGGTAATAAATTGACTTTGCTTCTGTTGCACAGGTTGGAACTCCACCATCACTGCCGCTGGAAGCAACATCTGTCCTAAAGGCATGACCCAATGCCTTTTTGAGAAAGTGGTTACCCTGGACTACATGGTCTATTTCAATTTCTTTGGCTGTGTGCTGATACCCCTGTTGGTCATGCTGGTCATCTATGTCCACATTTTTATGGCGGCACGGCACCAGCTCAGAACTATGAGCGTCAAAAGTCACACACACACTCCTGGTCCTCGACAGAGAGCTCTATCATCGAGCTCATCTCGCTCAATTCTGCAGAAGGAAGTGCGTGCTGCAAAGTCGCTGGCCATCATTGTGGGATTGTTCGCCTTCTGTTGGCTTCCCCTGCATATCATCAATTGTTTCAACCATCTGTGCCAAGACTGTGAGCGCCCACACATCTGGGTGATGAACATTGCTATTATCCTCTCCCATGCCAACTCTGTTGTGAATCCTTTCATCTATGCCTACCGCATTCGGGAGTTCAGACAGACTTTTCGGAAGATTTTGTACCAGCACATCCTGAGACAGAGAGATGGGCACGGGATTGGGGTCAGCAGTGCTGACAGCAGAGATGCCGGGAGCCACAGTATTAGACGGACCTCCCGTATCAGTAAAGAGGGTTCATTGTGCGACACAGTGGTGAATAATTATGTCCTGGACCTCAGTCCTGATCATACTAGACAAAAAGAAGCTCATGAGCCTTCTTGTCACTGGACATCAAAAGCTGCACTGAATAACTGCATACCTAACGGACACAGAGTGGAGAGCAGCACCGTGCCAGCTGTGCAGGAGCACCCATGCATGTTATTTTCCGCGGAGAATGCAGTAAAGTCTGCCACATATAAAGGGGGAACGGTGGAAGTTGTGGAGTTGGAGGACATGGGAAGCTGTATTGATTTTGTAAATGTTCAAGCTCTTTCCCTGAAACCAACTGACTGTACCTGCTCTACAGATATTACAGAAGTCTCCTGACTAAAATGTTGACGTATTTAACTGTGTCTTTCAACACCACGGCACACATGACATGGTTCAAACATGACAACATGAAGAAAGACTGAACGCCTTTTCTGCAAATCATTGCCATGAGGAGATATGTTCTGTGCCTTTTGAAAACAATATAAACACTTTCAGGTGATATTTTTCCTGCTTTATCTCTGTTCATTCCCATTAACAGTATCTGAGATGAATGTAATGTACAAACATACAACATATTTGTTCAAAGCGGGTGAATGTTTGATATGAGCTGCTTCTCTTTTTTTGACATGATGGTATTGTGTTCTTTATTTAAAATAAATGTTATTTTCTAGGTTGTAAGTGGTAAAAAAAAAAGGTGCACCTTAATACAGAGAGCTAATTAAATTATGTACAGTACCACTATATGGTTTTAAGTCCTTTCATTCTCCCCCATTTTGTTCATTGTCAGACTTCTCTTAAAATAGATGTATTTTTCCTTACCAAGAGTCAAAATTATTCTTTCCAGTGACAAAACAAACAAAAAAAAAGTTTTTGGACTCTTCTTTTAATTTATCAAGAGACAAATTTCTTAATTATTTAAATTACATGAATTACAAGATCCTTTGTAAAACACTAATAATAAGGTGCATCCTGTTAGTCATCCATGCAATAATGCAACAACATGAGCCCATGTAATGAACATCTTTGGACATGCCGAGAAAAGATCCACAACATCTATATAAAGTCACTGATGGTGTGTGTTGGAGGGAAAATCAAGTAATTTCCTTGAGAGGGATGCAGGACTATGCCAAGGCACAGATCTGAGAAATGCCATCATCATTTTTACTACCAAAGAAGTTTAGAAGTGGACCCACCAGCTGACCTAGATCAGTCAGTCCAACTGAGTAATTAGGGAGGGTTGAAGGGCCTTGGGCACACAGGTAATCAACAAACCAATGGCTACAGTAAGTGAGATTGAGAGTTTGTTTGGAAAAGAAAATGTTACAGAGGAACAGCCTATTCATGCCTTTCACCACACTTCTTCAGCAAATGAGTGGAAGAAATCCAGCAACATCTCATTACACATCAATGAAATAAGTAATAAATCTGAATAAATGTGAAAATGTATTTATGTTGAAAGGAATAAGAAATCTGGGATAAAAATGAAAGATTAAACGTGCAAAGAAAACAATAAAAAATGTATTGCCCGTGATGGATTTGTGACCTGCAAAGGGTGTAACCTGCTTTTTGCAGGATGATAGCTGGGACAGACTCGAGTAGAACCCCGTGTCTCTGAGTAAGATTGAAACAGGTATGAAAAATTGATTCACACTCTCCTCACTCTTTTCCACATTGCTTATGCTTTTCTTTATTACATTTGCTGTTGTTTTTCTTTTCTTTTAAAAGCAATTCTCAAATGAGAAAACCAAAAGCAACTGGGACATATTTAAGTTGATGAAAAGTCTTTCATCGACTCCTGTTTATACTTCTTCGGTTATGTAGAATATACTGAGAAATCCTGAGTGAAAACTCTCGTCACTTGTCACAGCCAGAAATTCTGAGTGATCTTGGTGAAGGTTTATATTTGAGCAAGACAGCAGCTGGACACATGCTTCTGAGATAGACTCCATCTGCCTTAGTCTGGGGTCTATCCAAGCTGAGAAAATGTATATAAACTCAAAAATCTGTTTAATTTTGCTCTTAGAATGGAATGTAGATTGACGAAGAAAGAAATGTTAGAGTATGATATATCAAGTTTAGAAAACTTGTAAAGATCTGAAAGTTGTCCATCTGCACTGTAATGTTATGTATCCTGCAATGCGTTTTAATTTCCATAACATGTATTGCGATTCTTAACTCTTGCACTTTTTTTGCGAATATGTTTACTTTATGTCAGAAAACAGAATGACTGCAAAATTTAATATTTTGCTATGAATCACACTTATGCTGCCAGATGAAATGTTGACACACTGCATAAGACAGACCACCCTTAGTTTATTAAGTGCTGTAAACAGTGGCTAGTTTGAGGAAAACTATAATGTAGTACATCTCGGAAGTAAAGATCCTACTGCAAATGTAATTTCTCACAGAGCTGGATAGCTGCAGAATACGTCATGTTCTTCATTTGATCAGTAATTTGATAACTGCTAGGCAACGCATGTCTGTTGCCAATTCAAAATCTGAGTGACATAAATCAAAGGCATCATTGTAAACAGACCAGTTTCCAACTTCCCAAAACAAGGGGGATTGTTTGATCTTTGCAAATACTACTCCATATGCCTCCAATTCATCTACTTTCACAGTCAAGCAAGCAAACATAAAGAGCATGAAAACACAGACACTGACACAGACACGCACACACATACATATGTATGTACACACATAAAAAGTGAGTGCACATGAGCACAGACCACTCAGTAAGAAGTGTTTACCGAGTGGCCACCTGACGCCATTCAGTGAGCGTAATGCAATGGAAATCAAATGAAGGTTCATTTGATGATGTCTTTTATTACACCATTATGCTTTCCCTTTCCTCATTAGAAAGCCCTTCCACTGTCGGAAAGGCCTACATTAGGCAGCCTTTATGTGCTTTATTGCAATCCTAAAGACATGTCACCATGAATAAACATACATGGGTATGTGTCTTTTATATTTACTGTATGTTTATTCAAAAACTATGCGTATCAGTTGTTTACTAGGTGGTCATTTGGAGGGTTTTCGAAGTGGATCAAACCATTTTTTAGGCTTTGGCATCTTGATAAGCTTCAGATAAAGGTCACGCAAAATGTGTGGTAATGACTGATTCAAATCTAAGTCATTAGATAAAGAATATAAACTAACTTGATGAATAAATACCCTTTGGAGGTGAATAAAGCATAACTGGACTGAACTGAAGATATTCCGAAGGATAACAATCAAAGCTTCATTATGATAAATGCAGTTAATGCAAACTTTGGAGGCACAACATTGACATGGAGCCTATTCCAACTGTCTTTAGGTGAAATGCAGGGGTAGACTCTGGACAGGTCACTAGTCCACAGGAGGACCAGACACAGAGACAACCAGACACACTCACTTATGTCAACCTAAAATCACTAATTAGCCAAACATGCATGTTTTTTTAACAATGAGATCATGAGGAGAGAGTACATGCAAAGGCCCCCGCTGAGATTTGAACCAGGAACCTGCTAGCTGTGAGGCAACAGTGGTCAGATGCAGATGCCCCTCCTCAAATAAAAATATAATGTTGAATGTTATTATATGGTGATGCAGACCATGTACAAGTACAAAAGTGTCATACAGGGATTGTGATTGTCTTGTTGCCTTTTAAATCAATGAATCAATGAATCAATCAGTCAACCAATCCTTCTTTCTTTCTTGCTTCCTTTCTTCCTTGCTTCCTAATGGGGTTTTACTTACCTCTAGCAGACAGCAGTCAAACTGCTGAATGCGCCCATGTGTGCGTCATCAGCCCTGCAATTCTAACTCAAAAATACAACCCCCATAATGCACTTAGGTACGCGTCACAGGAAGTGTACCGTTCCCCCGCCTTTGCATTGTGGGTAGGCGGAAAAAAGGCTCAAAAAGGTACCGTAACGACCAACGCACGTTGCAGAATTTCTAAAGAAGATACTACAACAAAGGAAAGTTTTCAAGACCTAGTCGAGGTAAAAAAGCAGAAAGGACATTAAATGTTAACTGCTGGGAGACACCGCCGGTGATTTTTACTTCAGTTTTAATATTGTTTTTTAATGCGAGTTCATTCATTTTCCAACATGGCACCGCATATTTGCCGAAATCAGAAGCGTTTACTTCAACAAATAGTCGGATGGTAAAGCTAAAACACGTTGTTGAATCGCTTAATAGTTTTTATTTTTTGCATGTATTCCCAAATATTGAACGTTGTTTATAGGTTTTACATTACTGAAGGAGTGTATTGTATTGTGGCCTATTAGCTAATGTCGCTAAAATAGCTAACTGTTAACGTTTCCTCGGTTTGCATGAAAATTGTTTGTACTACAGCATATGATTAGAAACGGCGCTAAAGCCTGTAAGTTTTTGGTCATTATTTTTTGTTATACATTTTTACTTTTATTGAAGTCAATGTGTGAAATACAATTAGTGGTCGCTCTGCGGGTTATCAAAGACGATGTGCTTAATGCTTCATGAAACTAACTTGCTATGAATAACACAGTTTCTTAACAAAGTCTTCTGCTCGTGTTAGTTTGTATTTAAAGAGTCATTAGACTTTTGCAAACTGTATGTGTTTTTTTTTTTACTCTCCCAGGAAGGAGGTTGAAACATGTCCATCGGAGTACCAATCAAGGTCCTGCATGAAGCAGAGGGACACATCGTGACCTGTGAGACCAACACTGGGGAGGTTTACAGGGGCAAGCTCATCGAAGCCGAGGACAACATGAACTGTCAGGTCAGTTCATGATGGAAAACATGAAACACACATGAAGGGTTTAGTTGAAGGTTGTTTTCTACTCAATTACAGCATTTTGTGTGGTTTTTGTAACTAAACATTTTTTTTTTTCCAGTGAGAGTTGAATAGATGAAATGTTTCTAAATTTTAGGACATACCTCACATTGAACATTTGGTAATTATAACAATTTATGGAACCGCAAAAAGCCATCAGTGAGCCATTTCTTCCCCTTGGAATATGTCTGAAAAAGTTAGGTCATAGGCCTAGAGGAGGGCTTGTTAGGTTCCCTATTTACTGGGTGATTTTTGGGCTGTCGAAGACAAAAGATCACCGTTGTGAAAGAATCTTGGGGATATCTATCTTTATCAACATTGACTGTCCTCTGTCCTACAATGTTAGAAGTTTGAGGACTGGTCTTGGAACTAAATACTACCTGGTATAATTTTCAGACAGTGTCAGAAATCCTACCACTCCATCTACCTACTAGCCAATGCACCTTGAAATGACGTATTAGTTAATGCGACCCAGTGCCATTTCAAAGAAAAATAAGAATCCCAAGTTGGCTCCACCTCCCTAACTATGACCACATTCTGCTCTTTCGCTACTTATTTTTTAAAGCATTTTTGGCTCACATAAAAGATACGACAGAACAGTTTTTATTTTTTGTTGTTTTCTGTCTCTGTGTACTGATGATGCACTTATACATCTGCATTAGTCTTAGCCTACAATTCAAAAAGGGCTCATCAATGTACAGTCTTTCATACCATTCTTGACATCCTACCCAAGATTAAGCAAATGCCAAATGGACAGTGTGAGCTGTAATAATCTTATATGCCTGCAGAAATTGTGCAATGTAAAGGAGCCCTTAGGTCTAGAGGTTTACATTTTTAAACACCTAGACCATGACACCCACAACAACTAGTGGTTCCGGGGCAGCAACCCAATTATTCTCATTACAATTGGGCATATTTATAACATAAACAGAACATAAGTGTGGGATAAGATTTAATTCTTGTATCTTTTTCCAAAAGAAAAAGAGGGCAGTCGTTTTCCAACTTTTTTGTTCTGATTTTTTTTTTTCTTCATTTGTAATTGTTATGAGCAATTAATCGATTGATTCTGTTAAGATCATGATCTGATTGCAGTCAATTTTTAACAATGTACCCACCTCAATTCCTTTTTACACACTGTAAACTTGTGATTCAGTTGGGTCGGCAACCTTTCAAAATAATATAACTAGTAAGGCAGGCAGACCATTATTGGTCATCTTTAGGGCCTTTCTGGAAAATAAGGTGACAGCGCGCTTGTGTGTCTGTAAATAAAACAATTTCCACGTACCTGTGTGTGTGATGAAAGTACTTTATAGAGATGGACAGTTGCTTGGCACTTTTTAAGTTGAACATCAACCCATATGGTTCACTAATTTCTAATGATTAGTCAATACCAATATGTCTCCTCATGTAGCCATAATGACAATCGTTTCTGTCGCTAGGAAGTTGTAGTCGTAGTAATAACTAGAAAAGCACTTGGAGAGCACAGACCTCTGCCAAGTGCAACAATTAGCAAAAATTTGAAAGTGATCCAGAATCCAGGGTTTCTTCTGGATCACACCCAAAATGAAATCAGTTCTTCCTTTAGACATTCCTGACAACTCCTAAAAATTTCATCAATATCCATTCATAAATTTTTGAGTTATCTTGTACACAGACAGCAGGGGGACAGATAAACGCTGGCAAAAACATAACCTCTTTGGCTTAGGTAATAATAATAATTATATTGTTATTTAATCTATTGACATTAGAAGCATCATGCATGGACTGAAGAAAGATTGTTTCTCGTAGAACCCATTTAGATCAGTGTTTTCTGGCACATTGCTGGGGCTCTTTCCATCATGTTGATTTAAAAACTGCTACAGCCTTTTTATCTTGTTGAACATTATGTGTCTGAGCATTTGACACTTCATGAACACTTTTGCAGTTAAATTTCACCCTTTTTTTTTTTCTTTTGTTTTTGGTGCTATTTTAACTACTGGATGAGTAGTGCGGTAGTCGTGTGGACTTTATTTTTTTGTACTTATAAAATTTGGTTCATATCTTTCCTACCGCTTTTTGGAGCTAGATTAGCTAAATATTTAACTTTTGAGATTTGGTCATGAAAGAAGTCTGTGTGGGCATTTTTATTGATTTTGTTATTGTTGCCAGTTCAGAGTTTCCAGGCATCTCGTAGGGACTGCTTGTTTCCTCAAGCATGTGCTCTTGCAGACTCGACTAGCGTGATCAAGTTTAACCTGGGGCTGGTCGACATGATCTCAAATCAATATTGTGAACAATATAAGTTGCCTTGATTATGGTTAATACACAATTATTTTTGGATTGTTTTCTTTGTTTGCCTTCGTAGATCACTAATAGTTTTTGCTGCAGACAAAATTGACTATTAAAACTGGGATTTTTTTATACGAAATGGTTCAAATATTTGTTTTTAAAATGTCTGAATAGAAACACAGATGAACTATATATGAAAATTTATTGAATATTTCAAAGGATGGCAATAATTAAAATAATTGACATGGGTAAGATTGTTTCTTATAGGATCAGAATGTCTGTTTCGATTAATCGTCCAGCCCTCGTTTAACACTGCTTTAGATTTAATGAGATCCCTTATTTCTGAAATTTTGTGGATTGCTTTGACCACTGAAGGGAACTTTTTCCACAGCCATGTAATTTATTTATTTATTTATTTTTTTTTAAATAAATATTTTATTGTGGACTCAAAATGCCACTTTTCTGTCCCAACAGATGTCCAATATCACAGTGACTTATCGTGATGGCCGGGTCGCACAGCTGGAGCAAGTCTACATTCGCGGAAGCAAAATTCGCTTTCTGATCTTACCTGATATGTTAAAGAATGCCCCGATGTTAAAGAGTATGAAGAACAAGAACCAGGGATCCGGTGCAGGACGGGGCAAAGCAGCTATTCTTAAAGCACAAGGTGAGTGAAAGGCTTTTAGAGCACTGATCCCAGGCCTTGACATGCTACTGGGGTTTTGTTAACCTCATTCAATATTATCATCGGGTAATAGTTATTCTACTCGGTTGCTTTTTTTTTTTTTTTTTTTTTTTTTCAACTGGGAATCCATATTAAAAGCAAAATGTGGGCATTATAGTAAGGTTGCATTTTAACCTGCTTGCCAGAGTTGGTATGGGTTGATAAAAATAGATTAATATAACCATCTCCTCGTAGGTTTTGGTACTTTAGCATCCCATTAGAAATGGCTTTGCATTGCCTTTTTAAAGTGGCATTTTACAGTATTGTTTATTTTGCCCTGCATTTTTTTATATACTGTTGCTGCAATCTGCAAGACGTCTACCTCAAGTTAATTTTATTATCTAAAACAGACCATCTTCTGTTTTTCCACAGTGGCTGCAAGAGGGCGAGGTCGTGGTGGAATTGGAAGAGGCAACATTTTCCAGAAGAGGCGATAACTTTTTTTTTTCTTCTATTTTTTCCATTACTTTTAATGTAGACTTACTTGGATTTGAATAACTTGGGTGTTCTTGCAATTTTGTGCTTTGCTTTCTTTTTTTAAAATGAAAATAAACCTATTTCAGTTTATCATTTTGTCCTCTTTGATTCAGTGTTGATATTCTTTAAAATTACTTCTTTTTTTTTTTTTACTTGCTGAAGAGAGGGTATATCATTTCCATATAACTATGCTCCATTGCCTCAGATTTTAACATCTGGGTCTCATGACGTTTCTTAAATATGTATATATTTTTTAATTGTTATAGTTTGGCAGCACTGTATATATGGCAGCTTCACAGGCTGAGGACCTCAGTTCCTCTTGAATTTTAAGTAATGGTGGGGACATTGTTTTATAAAGTACTTGATGTAAAATGACAGTTGTCTATGTTGAAGTTATTGTAAATATGTTTTTGAACCAAAGTGGTAGTGTAAACCAGCATAACGGCCATTTGAACGCCATGGTGCCCTCCCCCCTTTCACCACTAGAGGGAGTCACTTGGCCATGAAGCGCTTGTAGCAGAAATCAAAAACCATGAGGTGTTTTGGTACTGAAGTAATGAGATAAACGAAAAAGGAGAACAGTGAGGGTGCACGGTTTCACGGTAGTAACAGGTTTCTCTGAGCTTGTTTCCAAACATCGTTAAATGACTGCGCTTAACACTCGATGTGAAAGACGGGACGTGAGCGATCAGCTCGGCTGGTCCATCACAACATCGGTTTCAGCGCTACAATCCACGTCTGCCTAGCAGCTAGCAGCCACAAGCTGCCTACTCCTCAGCTGGAGAAGGAGCCTCGAAATTCTGAGCTGCGGGCCCGAATAACACACCAAGGTAAGGTTTTAAAGAATATCAGAATTTACGTTTTGTTATCCTCTGCGGCTCTGTTGTGGGCTGTGAGCTGCTACTGACGTTAAAATCGCGCTAGCATCTTTGGCGCGTGCATCTGTAACATCTGTATCTGACAGATGAAACATCTGCTAACGTTAGCTGAGCTGCTTGACTTTGAAGATTAAGAGCTGACTTAGCCTATTGGGACCTCAGACGACATTAAGCGTTTTAAATGTTATGGTCAGGGCAGCAACTTGTACGAGAGTGGAACTTAATATTACCAGAAAAAGGCTAAACCCGAGCAGGAGCACATTTAAGTGGAACTCGTTTTCATCCGTAATTTTCAGTCTAATTCATTGCAACTATATTCATATAATGCCCATTCATAACAAAGATCCTTGTTAGATGACAGTGAAAGGAAAATACCACCAATGCTGTCAATTCTAGTTGGGGCGAGGACGGGACAAATACAAAAACACTCAGCCTGGAATAATTGCAGCGTGAAAGGAAAGTTATACAGCAATAGCAGCTAACATGATTGAAAGGTGATGTAGTGCATCCTTGGAGGCTTTCAGCAGCCCAGACCGATAATAACGTAACGAAAGTAATGGTTCAAGTTTAGCCAGCATTTGTATAAGCATCATTAAGAGGGAAGGTTTCCAGCCCCAACCCACAGTAGCAGCTGGTTGCCTGATAGCTGAAGGGTCTGTTTAGCCCTCTCAGAACTCAGGGTGTTCCTAACATGTCAAATATAACTGAGGTAAAAGAAGGTGGAGGTTGAAACGTGTTTTATTTATGAGTTAAAGGACATATGCTGGTCTAGAAAGTCGGAGGTCACTTCACCCCCTCTCAGGGAGTACTGTATTTGAGACCTGCCCTACAACTTCCTAGAAATGTTAATTTCAACACAGAATGGAAACAGAATAAACAACAACAAAACAAAACATTGAAGACAGTATTATTGAAGTAACATAGTGGCCAGCCAGTGGGAAGTGGACATGTCACAAATCATGTTGAAATGCTTTTGTTGCACATAGACTTGCTAAACCCAGAGCTTCACTTTTTGTTCATTTCACTGTTTACTTCTTTAGGCCATTCTTTAAAATCTAAAATAAATAAATAAATAAATAAATTAGGAATGCCAATAAGAAGTCAGATTTCTTGGATGTTTTGTGAACAAAGTACATTATTAACACACATCTTTCTTAAATTGAATTTGGAACTGCTGATCAGAATTTTCTGTCAACAAAACAAATAGCAAGAACGAAAATGTTTGAACGTCCCATTTCTGAGCTACAGTGAATGCAACGCGATTTTCATTTGAAGTTTGGTGGAGATGAAGATTGTGATTCTGGATAATTCTTCTCTGAGGTGGTGTGGTGACAGACCAATCCCCTGCGAATCTGAACCGCTCACTAAATTACATTTTTCAAACCAATGCAGCCCCAAACAGTGATGGGTTTTTGTTTTTTTAAAGTTTTCAAATGTGTAGTGCTTTACAGCTCAGTAAATGCTCACATAAATACTCACTCTCTCCCTCTGTTTTTCTCCTTCTCACATGTTAAAGCCATACAATGACATTATTACTTTGCTCGGTTCTTTTCGCATAAACAAAGAAACCACAATTACAATATTTCACACTCCTGCAGTGCCTGTCTGAGGATAGCAGCATGAAGATTGTGTGTTGTGGGCTCTCCTGATGACCCTGCTGGCTTAAATGCCCAGTAGAGAGGGGAAGGTTACCCCAAAGATCTGCTGTGCAGGTTTGATTACATGCTGGAGTGCCTTCCTCTCCTTCGCAGCGCAATTTCCGTGGCTCGCTGTGACTGAGGTGGTGATGACACTTTTCACTGTACTTGTGTAGAAATTGCTGAAGACTCTGGTAGACATGCAACATTTTCTCAGCTTTCCCAGAAACTACACTCCTTTTGTGAGTTCTCCTTGATGAGTCATGGTGTGTTGAGAGACCAGGTGATATCCTTGCTGATGTAAGTTCCAAGAAATTTAACGGTTTTACCCTCCTTACCTTATTAAATCCTTACCTGGAAATGATAATGGCACAGAGCTTGTTAAATGCTAATAAAAAATATCCAATAAGGCCAAGATTCTCTGTTGTATTAATGAAGATTTTTATTGCATCTTGTTTTATTTGTCTCGAAGACGCCACAAGTACTTACTCAACGAACCTTCTGGGAGCCCCTCTTCTCAATCCAATCTGGTCATAGTCATATATTTAAGAAAATCGGCAGGTCTAGATAATCTTGGATTTGTACTTGTTAAAGCTGGCAGCTGCTGACATTTCTGGTGAGGAGTAGGGATGCACAATATTAGGAAATCGTGATATGTGATGTCATAGTTAAAAACTTTGATGACAACACGACTTGTGACATATAAACCAATACTTTACCCCTTACAGAAAATGGCCTATGCAGACACTAAAGATTAAATGTAGTATTTCTATAACAGCAACATAGTTTTATATTTAAAAAAAACAACCCCCCAAAAAAATTGCACCTTAAAAGCAACCCCCTCCATATAAATTTGCATCTAAATTGACATCTTGGGCAATGAGGTTGCATTCGATTGATCAGATTTATTCGTTATTATTATTATTATTGTTTATTTAGAGTGTTACTCTAAGACACCGGGAAATAGAAGACTACCTATTATTGCAATATTTATAATGTGCAATATTGTGAAATAGCACAGGGAGAAAGTACTGAACATGCTTTCTAAAATGTATTTAATACTTTCTATGAAAGTCCCATTTGAGATTGGTAATGACAGCCTCCAGACTCTTCCTGTATGGAGAAGCTAGTCGCTCCCATTGCACAGGTATTATTTTGGTTCTTTCTTCCACACAAACAGTCTTCAGATCTTGAATGTTTCATTGGCTTCTTCTGTGAACTCTGATCTTTAGTTCTTTCCATAGATTTTGAATTGGATTCAGGTCGGGTGATTGGCTGGACCATTCTAGCAGCATTATTTTCTTTCTTTGAAACCAATTTTGTCCCTGTGTCATTTAACAGTATTGCACACAGCTTAAGCTGTGGACATGCATGGTTTGATTTCTTTGCATGTTAGGTATGTGTGGGTTGTTACCACATCTGGTGAAGTCTGATGTCAGTAGCACATTTAGAAATATATTTACTGAGAAAAATTATGATATGTTTAATACTATTACAAGTCATTGACTCCCCACTGATGCATGTATAATAATTCATAATGTCACACATGATAATACACCACTGGATGCTGCTACTATTAGCCTACCTTACTTGTCTCAAGGTTTCTGCCTACTGTTTTTTTTATATTGTGTTTTATCTTGTATATATATTTTTTTTTCTTTGCATATTGGAGATTGTACATACGTTATCCATTCTATGTGTATGTGTGCACTCTGTGGGGCAGCTTTGAATCTCATGACACTCTGTAATGACAATAAAGGCATTCTATTCTATTCTTCTATAAAATAAAAGTTTGATGTCCATTGCACCTTTGGCACGGAAAGTGCACTGTGCAGGAGAGGAAGGCACTCCAGTCAAGAGCAGACCAACTTTCTTTGTTGACTTTTTTTTTTTTTTAAATCTATATCTCTCCAAAAAAGTAAGGCAACACATTGCCTTTGCTTTAAAAGATCTGTTCCTTTAATCTAACCTCCAGTGATTTGAGGATTCACTGGAAAAAGCATTTTTAATATACTGTTCCCTCTACTTGGAATAAGCGACCAAAACACTTTACAGAGCCATTAGCTAAATTAATGTTAGCAAAATGTAAACATAGATGGATATTCCTGGTTCTAAATGCCGTGGATAAGTATTCTGTCCGACTGCAAAGACCGATATAATTAAACACTGCAGTTTTTGGTTGATCTTCACTTTAAACTCTGTGATGAGTAAGAAAACACCATAGTTCTTTGTCGTATCCATACATTTTTTTCTCCGTACTTCTGTGGTTGATTTGGAGTTAAAAGGCTTCTCAGTCAATTAATGTTTGTACTTGTGTATTCTCAGTATTTTCGGTTCGATTGTGTGATATTACAGTTAAGTTTATTGAGGATATCCATTCTTCCATTTACAGCAGCTTATCTCTTGCACAGATCCACAGCTTGCTGTCAGTGTGCCCTGTTGATCTTTTAATGAAGCTGGGGATCCATCTCTTCTCCAGATGGCCTTGTGAGATATGGGCATGTTTGTAAGACTGTGTCTGTGTTGCTGTTAATGCCGTTCATGGCTAAGACCCCCCACGGTCTTTGTTATGTCCTCCCTTCCCCTCCGTTTCTGCCTAGATTGTGAAGGTCAGGTCATATGACTCTTGTAATAAGAGTCATAGAACAGCATCCAGAGCCAGACAGCATCTGTTGGTGTTTTACGGAGGCCAGCTTTAACTCTTTGTTCATCATGACAGTGTTCTGATCTGGGATCAGGGAAGTTGAAAGCTTTAAGCATTAGTTAAATTATTTATGGCACTCTATCTAGTTTCATTGCCTGGACATGAGAAATAAAGCTGTGTGGTTTTAGTCCGCTGGGATCTGAAGGTTTTTTTTTATATCTTTAGTTTTGGTTGGTTGTTGAGTAATTTGACTTGATATTTTGTGTTTTGCTCAAACCCTGTATTATTAACTTGTATTCATTTCCATCTAATTATAGGAAGAAGTAATGTTAACCTAACATAACTTGGATGTTAGTTGAGTATAAGCTGAGTTGTACATATATACAGGTTTATTATTGTGAAGGTATGGAGGTTTGATACATCACTCTTTTCACATGATGGTGTTTGACAGTGAATGATCAGCATTTAAGGAAACTCAGGTGCTTACTTTGGCCAGAATACTGTTGATGCAGTTAATGTAAATATACACTGAGTTGCTGTTGGAGCAACTGATTTCAAGGACCTTCCTGGCAGAGAAAAAAGGACACCTATTTATTAATATTTAGTTCACAGATAATGAAGGTGGTGATTAAGTCACAAACGATAATACAGTTGGACAAATTAAGAGTTTAAAGGACTGTGGAGCAAAGTTACTATTGGATTTAAGCTGTTCCTTTGTGAGGTCACTAACATTATACAATTCGTAAAAGCTCATTTTCCAATAAAAAAGATAACAAAATCAGGACAATACTCCATGCCAGTCTTTACAAGATCAGTGAAGAATTGCTATCCTTTTTTGCCATCCTTGTGGATGTTTGCCTCATATTACAAATATAGACTCAATTAGTGCTGGGCAATATGACGATACATATTGTGGGGACGATATAAAAGTGTGTATCGTGCCATTTCTCTTCTATCGTTTATATTGTTTCTAACCTAATTTTTATCAATTATTACAGCAAATATGTAATTAAATAACCTGCAATGATAAATTTGATAGAAACATATCTACTTCTACAAAGTAGCCTTTTATGTTTGCACTTTTATTCATGGTTAATGCCTTAAACAGAGTTCTCTTCAACCCTGATATTTACTTTAGACACTTTATATTGGTTTGCAAACTTTGCACTACAAGGTTACAGATTTCAGAAAGTTGAAAAATAATTTGTGTTTATTTATTATAGCTGAACTTCAGTGCAAAAATGTGTTTTTCCTCTCAGAAACTGTTGTGCACTTAAAAAAAAATTTGAAAGCTACTGTACCTCTGTACCTACCTGTTTTTGCTGCACTAAAATGTATGTTTGTGACAGTTCAGCTAAATGTCCTTTCAAAATAAAGTTGAAAAGTAAGCAATGAAATTTTTGTCAAACCTTTCAGAGAATAACTGAAATATACTTTATTATGGTATATCGTGATATATATCGTTATCGTGATATAAAATAGTCCATATTGTGATATATGATTTTTTCCATATCGCCCAGTACTATTCTCCGTGGTGGAGCAGGTTCTTCGTGGTGGACCATGTTCTCCGTGGTGGAGCAGGTTGTCCGTGGTGGAGCAGGGTCTCCGTGGTGGACCATGTTCTCCGTGGTGGAGCAGGTTCTCCGTGGTGGAGCAGGGTCTCCGTGGTGGACCAGGTTCTTCGTGGTGGACCATGTTCTCCGTGGTGGAGCAGGTTGTCCGTGGTGGAGCAGGGTCTCCGTGGTGGACCATGTTCTCCGTGGTGGAGCAGGTTCTCCGTGGTGGAGCAGGGTCTCCGTGGTGGACCATGTTCTCCGTAGTGGAGCAGGGTCTCCCTGGTGGAGCGGGGTCCCCGTGGTGGAGCGGGGTCCCCGTGGTGGAGCGGGGTCCCCGTGGTGGAGCGGGGTCTCCGTGGTGGAGCAGGGTCTCCGTGGTGGAGCAGGGTCCCCGTGTTGGAGCAGGGTCTCCGTGGTGGAGCAGGGTCCCCCTGGTGGAGCTGGGTCCCCATGGTGGAGCTGGGTCTCCGTGTTGGAGCAGGGTCTCCGTGGTGGAGCGGGGTCCACCTGGTGGAGCTGGGTCCCCGTGGTGGACCATGTTCTCCGTGTTGGACCAGGATCTCCGTGGTGGAGCAGGTTGTCCGTGGTGGAGCAGGGTCTCCCTGGGTGGTGGAGCGGGGTCCCCGTGGTGGAGCGGGGTCTCCCTGGTGGAGCGGGGTCTCCCTGGTGGAGCGGGGTCTCCCTGGTGGAGCGGGGTCCCCGTGGTGGAGCGGGGTCCCCGTGGTGGAGCTGGGTCCCCGTGGTGGAGCAGGGTCTCCGTGGTGGAGCAGGGTCCCCCTGGTGGAGCTGGGTCCCCGTGGTGGAGCTGGGTCTCCGTGGTGGAGCGGGGTCCCCGTGGTGGAGCGGGGTCCCCGGGTTGGAGCGGGGTCTCCGTGGTGGAGCAGGGTCCCCGTGTTGGAGCAGGGTCTCCGTGGTGGAGCAGGGTCCCCCTGGTGGAGCTGGGTCCCCGTGGTGGAGCTGGGTCTCCGTGTTGGAGCAGGGTCTCCGTGGTGGAGCGGGGTCCCCCTGGTGGAGCTGGGTCCCCGTGGTGGAGCAGGGTCTCCCTGGTGGAGCAGGGTCTCCGTGGTGGAGCATGGTGGGCAGGGTCCCCGTGGTGGAGCAGGGTCCCCGTGGTGGAGCAGGGTCCCCCCGTGGTGGAGCAGGGTCTCCGTGGTGGGAGCAGGGTTCCCCGTGGTGGAGCAGGGTCCCTGGTGGAGCAGGGTCCCCGTGGTGGAGGGCAGGGTGGTGGAGCAGGGTCCCCGTGGTGGAGCAGGGTCCCCGTGGTGGAGCAGGGTCCCCGTGGTGGAGCAGGGTCTCCCTGGTGGAGCAGGGTCCCCGTGGTGGAGCAGGGTCCCCGGTGGAGCAGGGTCCCGTGGTGGAGCAGGGTCTCCCCTGGTGGAGCAGGGTCCCCGTGGGCAGGTCCCTGGTGGAGCAGGGTCCCCGTGGTGGAGCAGGGTCTCCCTGGTGGAGCAGGGTCTCCCTGGTGGAGCAGTGGTCCCGTGGTGGAGCAGGGTCCCCGTGGTGGAGCAGTGGTGGAGCAGGGTCCCGTGGTGGGCAGGGTCCCGTGTGGAGCAGGGTCCCCGTGGTGGAGCAGGGCAGGGTCTCAGGGTCCCCGTGGTGGAGCAGGGTCCCGGTGGGGGGCAGGGTCTCCCTGGTGGAGCAGGTGGGCAGGGTCCCCGTGGTGGAGCAGGGTCCCCGTGGTGGAGCAGGGTCTGGTGGTGGAGCAGGGTCCCCGTGGTGGAGCAGGGTCCCTGGTGGAGCAGGGTCCCGTGGTGGAGCAGGGTCCCAGCAGGGTCCCCGTGGTGAGCAGGGTCTCCCTGGTGGAGCAGGGTCCCCGTGGTGGAGCAGGGTCCCCGTGGTGGAGCAGGGTCCCCGTGGTGGAGCAGGGTCCCGTGGAGCAGGGTCCCCGTGGTGGAGCAGGGTCTCCCTGGTGGAGCAGGGTCCCCGTTGTGGAGCAGGGTCCCCGTGGTGGAGCAGGGTCCCCGTCAGGGTCCCCGTGGTGGAGCAGGGTTTCCCTGGTGGAGCAGGGTCCCCGTGGTAGAGCAGGGTCCCCGTGGTGGAGCAGGGTCCCCGTGGTGGAGCAGGGTCTCCCTGGTGGAGCAGGGTGGTGGAGCAGGGTGGTGGAGCAGGGTCTCCCTGGTGGAGCAGGGTCTCCCTGGTGGAGCAGGGTCCCCGTGGTGGAGCAGGGTCTCCCTGGTGGAGCAGGGTCCCCGTGGTGGAGCAGGGTCTCCCCGTGGTGGAGCAGGGTCCCCGTGGTGGAGCAGGGTCCACGTGGTGGAGCAGGGTCTTCCGTGGTGGGGCAGGGTCCCCGTGGTGGAGCAGGGTCCCCGTGGTGGAGCAGGGTCCCCGTGGTGGAGCAGGGTCTCCCTGGTGGAGCAGGGTCCCGTAGTGGAGCAGGGTCCCCGTGGTGGAGGCAGGGTCTCCCCGTTGGTGGAGCAGGGTCCCCGTGGTGGAGCAGGGGTCCCCGTGGTGGAGCAGGGTCCCCGTGGTGGAGCAGGGTCAGGGTCCCGTGGTGGAGCAGGGTCCCCGTGGTGGAGCAGGGTCCCCGTGGTGAGCAGGGTCCCGTGGTGGAGCAGGGTCTCCCTGGTGGAGCAGGGTCCCCGTGGTGGAGCAGGGTCTCCCGTGGTGGAGCAGGGTCTCCTGGTGGAGCAGGGTCTCCCGTGGTGGAGCAGGGTCCCCGTGGTGGAGCAGGGTCTCCCGGTGGGAGGGGTCCGTGGTGGAGCAGGGTCCCGTGGTGGAGCAGGGTCCCCGTGGTGGAGCAGGGTCCCGTGGTGGAGCAGGGTCCCGTGGTGGAGCAGGGTCCCCGTGGTGGAGCAGGGTCTCCCTGGTGGAGCAGGGTCCCGTGGTGGAGCAGGGTCTCCGTGGTGGAGCAGGGTCCCCGTGGTGGAGCAGGGTCCCGTGGTGGAGCAGGGTCCCTGGTGGAGCAGGGTCCCCGTGGTGGGAGCAGGGTTTCCCTGGTGGAGCAGGGTCCCGTGGTGGAGCAGGGTCCCCGTGGTGGAGCAGGGTCCCGTGGTGGCAGGGTCTCCCTGGTGGAGCAGGGTCCCCGTGGGAGCAGTGGGTCAGGGTCCCTGGTGGAGCAGGGTCTCCCTGGTGGAGCAGGGTCTCCCTGGTGGAGCAGGGTCCGTGGGTGGGAGCAGGGTCTCCCGTGGTGGAGCAGGGTCCCGTGGTGGAGCAGGGTCTCCGTGGTGGAGCAGGGTCCCGTGGTGGAGCAGGGTCCCGTGGTGGAGCAGTGGTGGAGCAGGGTCTCCGTGGTGGAGCAGGGTCCCCGTGGTGGAGCAGGGTCCCCGTGTGGAGCAGGGTCCCGTGGTGGAGCAGGGTCTCCGTGGTGGAGCAGGGTCCCGTGGTGGAGCAGGGTCCCCGTGGTGGAGCAGGGTCTCCCTGGTGGAGCAGGGTCCCCGTGGTGGAGCAGGGTCTCCCTGGTGGAGCAGGGTCCCCTGGTGGAGGTGAGTCTCCCTGGTGGAGCAGGGTCTCCCTGGTGGAGCAGGGTCCCGTGGTGGAGCAGGGTCTCCTGTGGAGCAGGGTCCCGTGGTGGGAGCAGGGGTCAGGGTCCCTGGTGGAGCGGGTCTCCTGGTGGAGCTGGGTCCCCGTGGTGGGGGTGGTGGAGCGGGTCCCCGTGGTGGGTGGTGGAGCAGGGTCCCCGTGGTGGAGCAGGGTCCCCGTGGTGGAGCAGGGTCTCCCTGGTTGGAGCAGGGTCCCCGTGGTGGAGCAGGGTCTCCGTGGTGGAGCAGGGTCTCCCTGGTGGAGCAGGGTTAGTCAGAGAAAATTTTGTATTTTTATGTTATCTCCATATTTCTCTCTGCTCTTAAGAGGCTTAATACTTAATACTTGAATCGGAGATTGTTAACAATTCAAATGTTAATTCAACATCTTGAAACTTGATTTTGAGAGCTTTAATCTCAAATCAATCCTACTAATGGCATTGCACATAGGTAATTAATGCAAATTCTTTGTCTCCTTTTAACAATAGTAAGTGAAACTTAAAGATCATGAAGATCAGGATATGTTGTCCCTCTGAGAAATTAGTAACACTTCAGTAAATGACTAATATAAGTAAGATGCTTTTAAAATTCCATGCATACTCAACTGTGATGACCTCGAACAAAAATGATCAAGTCTTGTACAGTAATCACAATAATGAAAATTGTTAAAAAATAAATAAATAAAACAAAGCTGAGGGGAAGAGAAACTCAGTAAGCAAAGCAAAGCAAGTTTATTTGTATAGCACATTTCGTGTACAAGACAATTTAAGGTGCTTTACATAAAACATTTGAAGCATTACAGAAAACAGGAGGAAATAAAAAGAAGATAAAATAATAAAAACATTAAAAACAAAAAGAAAGAAAGAAAAAACAATAAAATGAATCATAACAAGCTGATATAAAATACCTAAATAAATAAAAATGATTAAAAGACAAAGTAAAAGATACGGTGCAGATTTCATGGATAGGCAAGTGAAAAGAGAAATGTTTTCAACCTGGATTTAAAAGTGTCAACAGTTGATGAAAGTTTAATCTCCACTGGAAGTTTGTTCCACTTGTTTGCAGCGTAACAGCTAAATGCTGCTTCTACATGTTTAGTCTGGACTCTGGTTTGTTGACCCATGTCTTTGGATCTAAGATCCCTTCCAGGTTTATACTCTCTGAACATATCACAAATGTATTCTGGACCTAAACCATTCTGGGATTTGTAGACGATCAGTGGGATTTTGTAATCTATTCTCTGACTAACTGGAAGCCAGTGTAAAGATTTTAAAACTGGTGTGATGTGTTCAGATCTTTTGGTTCTGGTTAAAACTCTAGTAGCAGCGTTCTGGATGAGCTGAAGCTGTTTAATGCTCTTTTTGGGAAGTCCAGTGAAAAGACCATTACAGTAATCCAGTCTACTGGAGATGAACGCATGGATGAGTTTCTCCTGATATTTCTGGGAGATAGAACTTTTAATTCTGCTGATGTTTCTGAGCTGGTAAAAAGCTGCCTTAGTGACAGCTTTGAAGTAGCTGCTGAAACACAGATCTGAGTCTATCAACACTCCAAGGTTATGAACTTGGTCAGTGGTTTTCAGAGCCAGAGTCTCCAGAGATTTAGCAATGCTGACCCTCTTCTCTTTGTTACCAAACAGCATAATCTCAGTTTTGTCCTCATTAAGTTGTAGAAAATTCTTCCTCATCCAGGATGTCTATCTGCTCCAGACACTGGCACAGTAAGTCAATTGGGCCGCAGTCATCTGGTGTCAGAGACACATAAAGTTGTGTATCATCTGCATAACTGTGATAATTGATATTAAAGTTCTGAATTATTTGACCCGAAGGATGCATGTAAAAGTTGAATAGAAGAGGCCCAAGAACTAACCCCTGGGGGACTCCACAAGTCATGGCCACTCTCTCAGATTCATAGCTGCCAATCGTAACAAAATAACTCCAGCCTTCCTAAATAGGACCTGAACCAGTTAAGGACCGCTCCATAAAGTCCAACCCAGTTTTCCAGCCTTGTGCAACAGGATTCTGTGATCTACAGTATCAAACGCAGCATTGAGATCCAACAGATCCACATGTAGACAAACAACCATGCACACTCACAATCACTCCTACAGGCAATTTAAACCCACCAATTAACCTAACATGCATGTCTTTGGACTGTGGGAGGAAGCCAGAGTACTCAGAGGAAACCCACACAAGCACATGGAGAACATGCAAACTCCACACAGAAAGGCCCCATGCTGAGGTTTGAACCAGGAACCTTCTAGCTGTGAGGCAACAGTGCTGACCACCAAGCCACCCTCCTGCCTTATGAGGGGTTAAAGTGACAAAAATTAAATGTTTAAAAAAGATGATAAAATCAATATGAATTGAAAAATTGAGTGGTTACAATTGAGTTTAACTGAAAACAGAAGTGATAAATTGCCATGTGATTTAAAAAAAAATTAAAAGTGATTAAAACAGCAGCGATTTTATAAAAACAAAGTCACATTTTGTTATTCACTACATAGTTATGCAGAGAACAATCATATTGAATAATTAATATCAAATGCACACCTATTTTAATGGATGAGATGTTCTGCATCCTTGCAGAGCAATTAGTGGTAGTAGATCTGTCTGCATAAATTAACACCTAACAGAATGTGTGGGAAAAGTCGATGCTGTGTGGATGTTTCATATGGAAAGATCTATGTTTGCTTATGTTTCAGAGCTACTGAACAGTGTAATTTCCCCCATCTCTCTTATTACCCTGAAGCTGGTTTGTGCTCCTCTATTTCTGTAGGTAATTAAACCTTTGATGAACATACGGATATGGCTTTATTACATATAGTATTGACACAGGGTTCATGGCAGGCATGAATCGTTCTTGGCTAAAAAGATGCAGTTATTCTAGATATATATTATCACTGGTATGGAGGTTATGTAATTACCAAGGTTTATTTGACTGTTCTCCTTTTACCCTGTTCATGCCAGAAATCATAGCAAGGATCAAAGACTAATATGAAACCTTCTCACCAGATTTTAGTGTACTGTGGAGGGATAAATTATCAATGTTAACAGTAAAGTGCAACTATTTTAAAAACCCTGCATTGAGACTATTGTCTGTACGATGTTGATATTTGTTTTTGTTGTTTGCAGACACTGCAGTCAGCATGAGCAAGATGTTTGGCTTTTCAGTTAATCATGCTAAAGATAACTGTGTGGCTGTGCGTTTTATAATGTTATATTTTGCTTAGCACAAAGACATGCACAAATGAGGTCGAATTGAAGCCAGAGTAGATTAGATCAAATTAAAGTTTTAGAGCAGCCTATTCCCAAACTGCAGAATACCATGGCCTAATTTGAAATGTGAATAATGTCTGCAGCCCACCCAAACCTATAATCACAACTGTGATCAATATACAAGACTAGAAGCTATGTTCTAATATCAGTGTAAGGGGTCAACAAATACCGTGACACTTATTATATTAAGTTAAGATGAAAGTAGAATAACACTTAGCTGGTTTAAATTACATCTAAATATTTTTCAAATCATGCCATAAATACTTTGCAGTAATTAAAAACATATTTAAAACAAAATCGAGGATTTAAAACATACTTGTTTATTTTTAATGACCTCTCACGGCCCATCTGCAGTACTATGACGGCCCACCAGGGGACTGCGGCCCACACTTTGGGAATCACTGTTTTAGAGGAAATCTAATATAAAGGTGAAGACTGCATATTCTTAAGATATGTATATCAGCTCAAGAACAGACATGCAGAAAAGGTTTATTCCAGTAGAGGAGAACATAGTTAAAAGAAGTAGGTGGTTTTGAGAGGATTGTCTGTTGATGGTGGACATGATGTCAGGGAAAAAAGAGACGTTTTACATTATGATGACAGAACAAAAAGATAGAACAGGACGATGCTTTTTAGCTTACCTACAAAAGTACGAATATAGGATGATATTTTTTCCAGAAATCATATTCTCAAAAATGGGGGTCGTCTTATAATCGAGGTCTGGACTTTTCTATTGTCATTACACATCTGTGCCACCAGATGGAGCCCACACTGACGTAGGGGCTGAAGCATCACTGAAGCGTCAGGATCTGATGTAAAAGGAAGGCATGACATGGCCGTCTTGAACAAAGGGTTTGAAAGTTTTTTTGCAGTCCCAGAATTTTTTTTTTTTTTTTTACAGACTGAATTGTTATTATTGTTCTTGAAAAGGAATTTAGCTCGACTTTGATGGTTATGAAGTTATTGACATCAGTAATGCAGTTATTGAACTACAATGGTTGTTTATTCACTGAGTCATAGTCTCAGATTTTAAGAGAACAAAGTTTATTAAAAAGTACTATACCTTGATCTTCAGTAAGATGGAAACCTGACACGTACCTTACCTTAAGTATGGTACCATACTTCCTAAAAAAGATGAAATCATTAAAATGTTTAACAATATAGTAAGAATGATATCTCTGTGGGTTTTTTTTCCTATAGCAATTGTACAATAAAAGAGTAACATTTTTGAATAACCTTATTGTCCTCATCATATTTTCGTCCTATATTCGGGCCAATATGCTATTTGAAAGCAGACCTTGAAAAATATTCTCAAAAGCAAATGTGGTTCTGTGTAGTTTTTGCTGTAAAAGCACATGTGGGTTGTGTTGTTCCGATTCTGATACCAGTATCGGAAATTGCTCCGATACTGCCAAAAATGCCGGTATCGGTATCAGCAAGTACAGAAGTCCAGGCACCAACCGACTCCAAGTAATTTATATTTCAATAATTTATTTACTGGTTACTTATGATTCACTACTTGCAAAAATAAATATTTTTTAATTTTGCAATACTGTTTTATACTGTTCTATTTGAAAAAAAAATATAAACATAGATGGCTTGGATTTGCTGTATTTATTTATGTTTTATAACAATGATAATTATATTACAGTTAAGCAATTTGTTTTTTATATCATATTGTACTAGGATCAGTAGTCGGTATCAGCCAATACCCACAGCTCAAGAATCGGAGGGAGAAAGTGGTTTCAGAACATCTCTACATGTGGGACAGTGTTTCAGGGACCAGTGCCAGGATGGACTAATTATTATAGCTGCAGTGAGTTTGTCTCTTCCTCTTTATATGAAGTGGTGTGCTGGGACTAGGAGGATCTTGCCGGGTGACACCAACTACCTAAATAGCTGTGCTCATAGAAAAAGGAACAAATTAAAATAGCTTCCAGCTAGAGTATGCTGTCTGTGGCTGTGAACAGGGAAAAAAATCATCAGTAGCTGGAGATATCCTACAACAATATTTATACAGATACAAAAGTAATTATTCACAGTCATATCTGAAGAACAACAGATACACAGTATTTCTCCCTTGTTTTCTTTTGTTGTGTTCTGGATGATTCTGGTCTGCAAACCTTTATCAGAGGTTGTGTGGACACCAGTCAGTAACAGTTTTCAAGGCTGTATGATAAAAAAAATACAGCAGTTCATTCTAATTGCTGCCTCTGCTCTCTTCAGTTGCTTTTGATGTGGACATCTCTGATACACACATGTTGAAACTACCAGCAAGAATGAGGATTTTTATATGAAATCTTGTGTTCGCTGCAGTGTGGATGTGTTTATTTGTGCTTGAGAACATAATTGCTTAGAAATAATTCCGAGTTGCTATTTTTTTTAAAAGTCTGAATACTTTCAGATTTCTGTCAAGCAGAGGGGAGTATCCAAATTGGAGCCTCTTAGTGTGCTGATTGACAGCAGAGAGCAGAGTCGGCATCAGATACAGACTGTTCGTACTGTGTCAGTATCAGTCAGAGAATAACAAATGTAACGAAAAAAGCAGCACTTGTTCCGTACATGTACTCTATTTTCTTATTATGCAATTTTCTTCTTCTTCTTTTTCTTTTTTTTTCTAATTTCAGGCACAATTCCCCCTGAGGTTCCCATCTGATGGAGCAGTGTTTATCAGTCTTTGTGAAGAGGAACCATGTTTCCTTGTCATGTAAGCCCATGGCCCTCTGCTGAGCCCCCAGCGTCCTGCGGCAGTCATGCGCCCCCAGTGCAACCCTCACAACCCCTGCCTGATCTACTGTGCAGCTGTCCCGCTCCACCTTTAAACACCCACTCAGAAACACCATCCCCGGACCCCATGGAGTCTCTGATTGTGGTCACAGAGTATGAAGCCAGTAGACCACCTGGAGAGATGGAGGAGGAGGTAAGATAAAACGTACTCCGCTATCGCTATACCCAGCACAGGAAATGACAAATCTGCTCTGTTCTGAATGATATGTACAGTTTCTCACTTTCTCACTTTGATTTTTCATGGAAACATTCATGTTTGTTCAATTGAGGAATAAGAAATTAGATTGAAAAATTTAATCTTAGTGAAAGATGTATTTCATTATCCTGTTGTAAACATTATTGTATTTGTGTTGTAAATGCTCAAACAGAATAAGGGAAACTGTTAATATATTATACTGTTGTCTTAATTTGGGATGTCAGCTTGAAAATAAATAGAAACTGCAATATATCAGTCAACATTAATACGGATTTCTTTATACTGACATTAAATAAATTCCTACACAGACAGGATGTGTTAACCTTTTAAGTATGTTACCTCAGGAAGAAGAAATGGACAGCTGTGAGACGCCCGAGCCAGCTTCCTCCAAAGCTCCATCCTGTGACCTGCTGTCCCACACAGTTGGTCGACCAGAGGCTCTGCTGCCTGTAGGCCAAGAGCAGAGAGGCAGATTAAGTCTGTCTGACCGCAAACTCTCTCTGCAGGAGCGTTCACAGCCGGCAACATCCCCCTGCAGCTCCCCTGGACTCAACGGGCGCTACATTTACCCGTCATTACCTTACTCCCCCATCACATCACCGCACTCCTCTCCAAGGCTGCCCCGTCGGCCCACTGTAGAGTCCCACATTGTCTCCATCACAGATCTCCAGGTAGGGTAAAGCCTTGAGGCTGAAATGTTTCCACTGTTAAGGTTTAAAAAAAAAAAAAAGAAACGAAAAAAAACATAACTTGAACCAAATAGGAAAAATAATTTCTTGTAAAGTCATAAGCAGGCAGCACAGTGGTGGTTGTGAGTATATAATCTTGGAACCATCTGACTCATTGTTTTCCCTTCAGGCTTGTGTGTTGTGTTTTGTGAGTAAAGCATCACACATGGATGGAGAAACTAACACCGACACAGTCAGACGCTGAGCTGTTCTGCTGTTTTTGTTTTTGGTGAATTAGGTGTATCATAATATCAATCTTAACTTAAAGTAAGCAGAATTACTTGTCCGTTTGTCTTAAAAGCAGCAGCTGGTAAAGACCAGACTTTGTGGATGCAAAGGTAAGGTCCTGTAGTCTCAGTGGATGTAGACAATAGTTGTGATCCCTCTTAGATGCAGTAGTTAGTATATTTGTAAGGGCAACAGTCTGCAGAGGTTGTTTGATATTCAATGTCCAACATTCAATATTATGACGATTAACAGTACTTTAGGTAATCTTGTAATATAATCTACACTCTTTTTTTGACTGTATAATAGCACCATAGGAACCAAAGCCTTTAGTGTTTCTGGATCACAACTCTAAAACCTGCTCTGCTACACATTTGTTTGCTGGTGCGTGTTGTACAACCCCAAAGGCACTTGTTTTAATTAACACACCTATCACAACCTAGCTGTAACTCAATTGTTTAACAGATGTCAGATCCATTTTATTTGGCAGTTTGGAGGTTTAAATATTTGTGGTATATAACTTTGGTTTATTTGAGCGTCTTGCTAAGTGCTTTAAAAAAAAAAAAAAATAATTGTGAGAATAATTCAGTGTATGTGACTTTGTTTGACATTCCGTAGAAAAAGCTGGCTTTGTAAAAACGGCCACAATGCACTTTCCCTTGAGTATGTAATTGCTGATGAAAATCTTCTTTAAAATAAACCTTTTCTCCTTTTTTCTTTTTGCTCTCCTCTCTTCCCACAAGGACTGCGTTCAACTCAACCAGTACAAACTGAAAGATGAGATTGGAAAGGTACCATCAGAGACAACTCACTGATTGCTCCCTTTCACTAACTCCTCCATTTCCTTCACCTCTCCGCCTACTGCATGTCTGTCAAGCTATGCACATCATCAAGGACATGCAGTAACAGCCTCTGATATCCTCTCTCCCGGCTGTCCTCATTTCCCAGACTCTGTGTAAACCACCAGGCCATGGGAGAGTTGGAAGATGGAGAGGCTGGTATAAATAGCGCTCTCTAAGGGTTGTGCTAGGCTTAGTGGAAACAAATGTATGTGTGTGAGGCAGTGGGTGTTTTGTTCATGCATGCACATCGCAGACTGTTGGTTTTGTAAGGCAGAATGAGAGTGTCTGTGAATTTCTGCACATACAGATTTGAATGCATTTGGGTTTTGAGCCCAGTGGAGACAGCTAAAGCCTTTTAAGATCGTTAGAGAGGCTCCTGTTATCAGATCATCTCTTGGATTGTAGGATGAGCTCTCTGCTGCCTCTCCAAGCTGCAATCTGCTCTCCCAGCAGGAACTGATCCTGCACACTCTCTGTTTGTTTTTTGTGTGCATGAATTTATCTGTACAGGCTACTTATTGGGCCTGTTTTTTTGTTTTGTTTTGTTTGTTTGTGTGTTTTTTTTTTTTTCTTAATCTTGGATTTCCTCCGTGTGGGCAGAGAAGCTTGATGGTGCAAACCAGATCCAGTTTTCTTAATTAGCTTGAAATCAAAAGTGAAAGAGCGGTAGAGATGTATTGAAAATCTCAGTTCTCCCTTTGAAGCAGCTGGTGCTCTTCAATGTACACCCACTCACTTCCAATATGTGTAAATGTTTGTGTATTGCTTCTGTGTAAATGTCTGTATATTTTAAATGTTTGCTTTGCACATGATGTGATTTTGGTTGTTTTTCTTGTCATTGGCTCGTAATCTCTTTCACCTAGGGCTCCTATGGTGTCGTCAAGCTGGCTTACAATGAGGATGACAACACATACTATGTAAGTTTTTCAAGTTTCCACCTATGAAATTAGTTTCGTTTTGTCTCACTTCCCTCTCATCCCTTGTCTCTTATCACACACCTCACATCCACATGTAACTTCCTGATAATTATGCTCCCTTGTCACATTTACTGTCATGAGTTTCTGTGTATGGATCTAGCAAAAAAATACAGTATCTCTGGATAATTGACATTCCAGAATACTGTAAAACACATCACTCCAAACTTCTTCTTTTTTTTTTAAATTATTGCAGCAAATCTAATCTAACTGGCATGACAGTGACTCAGTGACATTGGGATTTTTTAAATATTTCTTCCAAGTGAAAAGCCCACATGCCACATTCAGTGATTTTATTGCCATCATAACTGAGCACATAGAGCTGCAGCATTAAAAGCTATTCCCTTCCCAACAATGTGGCTGCTGTCTTTGTTTAATTCTAACTTAACATTTCACAGCTCTAGAAATTGTTGAAGAGAGATCCAGGCGTTCTGTGACTCATTACCAGCTCGCTGGTTCTAGTACGTGAACATAGGCCTCTGATGTTGACTTTTATGCCGTATATTTGCAGGTACATAAACATTTCTTAAGGTAGCCATGATAAGCAGTCAACTTTTTAATCGTATTTCTTTTTCCATGTTTTCAACTAATTTTTTTTTTCTAAGAAGAAAATATTTTATTCAGAAGCTAAAATCAGTAAAATAACAAACTTCACAGACCATTCTGTGAGAAACACTGTTTGTGAGGTTTTTTTTTTTTTTGTTTGTCATATTTCTTGTTTTAGTGTCATATTTACATTTAAATTCAGCAGCTGGTGCCTTGTGCTGCAAGCCTAGCTCTTATAAACGACTTGTGCTGATCACATTGGTCAGAGCTAGTCACAGACAAAGAAAGGATGTTCAAGGTGAGAGGGAATTTTATAGATGCTGGCACAGTCATCTGTAGGCGTGGGAGTGGGTACATTGTTAAATAACGCATTGCCATTCTGGACCTTACCCTTGTTTTATGTCTGCCTCTGTTCTTTTTTTTTGGGACCGGACTCTCCCACCTCCTCTTCATGTTTTCTCTTCTCCTCCACCAATCCAAATCCATTTTCCCTTTTTTTTTTTATGTAGGCGATGAAAGTGTTGTCCAAGAAGAGGCTGATGAGGCAGGCAGGTTTCCCACGTAAGTCAGTGGCAGAAGATTATTACAGCAGAGAGGAAAAATGTCTTATGTTCATGTGGTAGTTGCGCAGTCCACTGCAAAACCAAAATCTTGCCATTTTTCCTTTTTCTGTCGTTCCTCATTATGTCACCAATCACCCACTTTCTTCTCCGTCAGGGAGACCGCCTCCTCGTGGAGCCAGAGCGGTCCCTGAGGGTCCTGCTCAGCCAAAGGGGCCACTGGAGCGAGTTTATCAAGAGATTGCCATCCTTAAAAAACTGGACCATCCTAATGTAGTCAAACTGGTAGAGGTGAGTGATGCTAAAACACATGCAGGGACTGTTTTAATTAATTTAGATTCACATGTTTGTAATCATGCCATTTAAAAACCAGTATGCAAAGCAGGGCTCCAGAATTAAAACAGCTGGGGTTTAGTCTGTTGATTGCCGTTCTTCTCAGTGTGGCAAAGATTGGTCCAAAGTACACCAGAGTATGAACTCATTCTAAAACAGGAGGTGGGAGAAAGCAAAACAGAGTTTGAGAGCTAAAAGACTTTTTTAGGAATCCAGCTGTTGTCTCATCATTGTTGCTTTGCTCTTGCCTATTATTGTTAACATAACAGAAAAAAATTCATTTTGGGCCTATTGTTCAAGATTTCAGTAACACATGAACCACATAAAAAAGATCATCTGTTGTGTGTTTGACTGTGTATTTTTGTGCCGCTACTCATTTCCATTCCTCTGTGATCGGCTGCCAGGTTTTGGATGACCCCAGCGAGGACCATCTGTACATGGGTACGTTGCGGCCAAGCAGCCAGCCCTCAGTACTGTACATGTCTTACATGGTCACAAAAAGCTTCTAAGTCAGCCATTTAAAATTAGTCTTAATTCTTTTGTAGTTGGGTTTTGTCTCAGGAGATGAAAATCTTAAATTTTGCCACTATCTTGACTGTTTCTTTTTTTTTTTTTTTCATACAGTGTTTGAGCTTGTGAAGCAAGGGTAAGTCAAGCCTCTTTTATGGAAATGATTATGGCACTGGAATTATGATTGCTAAATGAGTCTGTGTATCTGTTTATGTGCACTCTTGTGTATTCAGGGCTGTGATGGAGGTGCCAACTGATAAACCATTCAGCGAGGACCAAGCCCGTTTTTACTTCCAGGATCTGCTCAGGGGAATAGAGTATTGTGAGTGTCCCAAACCCCTCATTATACCTCTCTACTCAGCCTGTTATTTTAATGTGTGGGTTGAGAGTGGGTTGATTTAACTGCTGATTTAATTGCTTTTTGAAATAGATAATTAGCTTCTCAAACTGAAACAATTTGATTTCAAAACAAAACTCTTGAACCCCATAGCTATTATAAAGCAGGTAAGAGATGTGTGTTTATTATAAACAGTTATGAATGTCTGAGTTAGAATTGCGTGATTGCATAACACTGGGAAGCTTTTAGTGTATTTTCAAGATGTGCGCTTCCCTTATAATTTTCCTGCCATTTACACAAGTCGCAAGTTCTTCAGCTCTTCTTGACTCGCGCCACCCACAGGGCTCATTTCCTGTCATGTCAGTGCCTCTTGATGCATTTCATCAGAGGAGGTTTTGCACAAGTGTTGTTTAGGAGAGAAAACTGACTGAATCAAGGACACAAAAGAGTGAAGACTCGTTACAATAATCTTATTAAGAGACACAATATTGTCTCAAGCCATAGTGAAGTTTGTTAGGAAAAAAAAAACATTTCAAACTGCTGAGAATTACACTTTTTTTTTTTTTTTTTTTTTTTTTCTTATTTTCACATCTTAATCGGAAACTGTGGGTGTGAGCGTTCCTGTTGATGGGAGTCATTAAAACAAAAATCCTCTTGTCTCACGTGTGCTGTCGGAGATTCGTCCTCACGACACCAAGCCAAAAACGAATTTATACATAATTTGAGGTTCAAAAAACTCAAGAGAGGGGGAATATGGCAGTTTAAAAATCTATTCTTACAGCAGTCACTTAAATGTATGTACCGCATATGTTCATCTTTTTTCAAGTCTACAAATGGGACCTTGTTGTAATTATTATTATTTTTTTTTTTCCCAGTACATTACCAGAGGATCATCCACAGAGACATTAAACCCTCTAACCTGCTGGTGGGAGAAGATGGGCACGTCAAAATTGCAGACTTTGGAGTTAGTAACCAGTTTGAGGGGGCTGATGCTCTCCTGACCAGCACAGTGGGAACGCCTGCTTTCCTCGCACCTGAAGCGCTCTCGGAAACCAGAAAGAATTTTTCTGGGAAGGTGAAGTAGCTTTTAACTAGCTAGTCCCATTTGAGGATTATTTTTTTTTAGGAATGCAAGAACCTTTTTTTGGATTTAAAAAAAAAATTCTTAATACACTTGTCATACTTTTCATGAGCCTATGTATGCATTTTATAAAAAGTGTTTTTTTCCTCTCTTTTTAAAGGCTTTAGATGTTTGGGCCATGGGAGTGACACTTTATTGCTTTGCCTTTGGAGTGGTGAGTGTGTGCAGAGACAAAAATAGATGAGTCATAACTGCTTGTTTCTTTAAAGTTTTTTTCCTAAATATGAGTCTGGTTGTCCTGCGTTAAAGCATAACACGTCTTATATTAACAGTGCCCGTTCATGGACGAGCGTATTCTTAGTCTTCACCAAAAAATTAAGACACAACCTGTGGTGATACCGGAACAGTAAGTTTTCCATCTCCTGTCATTTTACTACCAAGTGCCTGGTTTGAGTCCACTTATTTGTTCTGAATGTACTTACTCAGTCACTGCTGTTGTTCCCTTTTTCCCTTCATGTACCAACAGTGCTGATATATCAGATGATCTCAAGGATTTGTTGTTAAAAATGCTGGACAAGAATCCAGAGACCAGAATATCAGTGCCACAGATAAAGGTAAACACAATTAAAATTGCAAGCTTTTTTCACTTTTTTTTTTTTAAATTCCATTTCTTTATTGCAAGTAACCTAAAAACATGACATAGAGTCAGTAATCCTTTGATTTAATTAGTTCATTTTAAAAGTAAAGTTACTCAACACTACAGCTGTTTGTCTTGCATTTGCCTCACAGAAGAGGAGTTTTCATGCACCAAACTTGCAATGATGTCACTGGCATCACAGTTTTCATTTGTCCCCCTCTGACTCTCAGAGCTGGGTATTGAAGGAGTAACATTTGGCTTACCTGTCCAGTTATCTCCTTACTCTGCTCATGGTTAAAAAAAAAAAAAAAGTCAACGTCCCTTTGGCTCTATATTTGGCTTTAGATACGTGTTCTTGTGAATTTAAAAATTGGACTGGTGAAGGTTTTATTTAAGTAACTGCATCATATTACATCTCTCTCTCTCTCAAAAAAAAACACTAAATAAAGCTAAAACATCACAGGGTTGTTCCTGAGAAGATCTGTCAATGCTAGATTCAGTGAGAACCACTGTAAATGTTATGGTTACTGTAGGCCAGTCATAAATATATATATTACAGCAGTCAAGTAAAAAAAACAAAAACTAAAAAAAAAAAAGCCCTGGATACTCAATGCTTGGAAGGATGATCAGAAAGTATGTTGAAGGAGAATGAACAACCACAAACATCTAAGGGTGTCCTGGAGAGTGTGAGTTGTTAGGTGGGATGTCTTGCTTCCCGCAGAGACCATCGGATCTCCAAACAAGGAACTTGAGAACCAGGCTGGAATCTGATACCTGTACTCTGTACTTTCTTCTGGATCCACTGCTGTTCCTGCCAGTGGAGGTTCCTACAGTAGGAATGTGCTGTTGCCAAATTAGAAGGTGTGAATGGTCTACCGTAATGTTTAACCAGGTGGCAAATGTCAAACTAATCTATGTACATGCTAGGATGCAGGTTTTCATAGCAGAAAATTGCCTTCCCACATGATGGGCAGATGAAGTGGGTCTTATCCACTTTACATGTCAGTTGTTGATTCAAGGTAGACCTTCAAACAAGGTTAAAATGCCCTTTCTAAATATCTCATTACCATTTAGCTCAGAAACTGCTTGATTCTGATCCTAACACTCCTGACATGTGCGTAAAGTGTCTAATGGTGTCTATTGGTGCTCTGCAGCACTGTGTGTGGGAACACCCAAGAATTCAGCTGTTCTGAAAAGATGCTGTGAACCTGGTCGAGCATATTGTTGCTCAAGAGAGCCTCCTTGAGGTGAAGCTGTATTCTGCATGTTAATCCCAATCATTTCCCACCAGGCTGCAATGCTAAACTCTTGACTAATATGTCTGTTTTCAAGCTACTCATTAATTTGGTCAAGGTGGATCAGGTGGTTGAAGCAAAATAAAAGGACTTCCGTGAATTATGTGAGACTTCCAGTCAGGCTGAAATGAGTGGATTTATTCAACTCTTATATTTAAAAGAAAAAGAAATATTGCTCTCTATTAAAATGCAGTTTGGATTAAGCGGAGTGAAAAATGTCTTAATATTGGGGGGCCAGAGAGCTTGAACGATGCCCCATGTACAGATGCTTCAGTTCCAGTGCAAATAGTCCAGGTTCAAGTCTCACCCTGTGTCCCTTTCCTATCTGCCTACTTTGAATAATAAAAGCCACTAGTGGGAGCAGACCTTTAAAAAATGATGTCTTGACAGTTTGCTTTTTCTGGCAATTAGCTTCTCAACATGGTTCACATCATTTTTTGGCTTGTAACATTTGTTTTCCTTGTCAACCTCTATAAAATTATACCAGTAGTATTTCTTTAGATTATGGAGAACTTAGACTGATCTAGAAAAGCAGAACATTGCATCAGTCTTTTTCTTGTGTCCAGGTGCACCCATGGGTGACGAGGCATGGTGCCGAGCCTCTCCCTCCCGAGGATGACAACTGTTGTATGCTCATTGAAGTGACCGAGGAGGAAGTGGAGAACTCTGTTAAGCATATTCCAAGCCTGGCAACAGTGGTGAGTGTCTCAGTTTATTTCTCTCTTAAAAAACATAAACCAGCATCATAAATTGCGTTTTTACCCCAGCACCTTTTTAAGGAATCACATACAGTCACGGAAAAAATTATTAGACCACCATTTTTTCTTCAGTTTCTTGTTCATACCTGGTAACAATAAACGTCATCATGTGACTAAAACAGACAGAAAAGGAAACACTGAATGCATAAAAGCAGTGTTTTTGGCAGTACAACGCCATAGCTATTGATGTAAAAACTTAAGTGATTTAGGTTATAATCAAGAAAACCATGGAAAATGGTAAGATATCAGCTCTTAAATAAAACTCTTATGAGCAATCTTTGTGGTTATCGTTATGTTTGTCCAAACAAATGTACCTTTAGTTGTACCAGGCATTAAAATGAACAAGAAACTGAAGAAAACAAGGGTGGTCTAATAATTTTTTCCATGACTGTATTTTGAGGAGGTTATGCTCTCGGCCCTCCATTTTCACTGCAGGAACAATGGCATAAACAGCAAAAAAAAAAAAAAAAAGCCCCTGTCAGGGAGGTAGTTTATTTTAGAAATGACCTGAAGTTTTCCCTGGGTTTTATTACTGCATTTTTGTCTCTCTCTCATCTTGCATTAAATACACAAAGTTTCTTTAAAAATCTATTAACTGTAAAATCATCCATGTCTACTTTCATACCCACTTCAAAATGAGAAGAAACAGTTCACACTGGAAGCCGCTTTGGTCGCGTGAACTCCAGAGCGAATAATTAAAGAGCTCAGTTTGTGGTGGTGGGGGGGGGTTAGTGAGTATGTCAGGGTTGATGCAGAAGGAAGATCCAAGTGCAGATCCAAGTAAACTCAAAAATGTTGCCGCAGCAAGATATGGAAGAGAGAAAACGAGACGCCTGGACACATAGGTGAGGTGTACAAGGTGTTTCAGAGGAGACAAAGGACTTTATAAACATACACAGAGGGACTGAGGATAAAAATGGGATTTGATAACAGTGAAGACAACAGGAGGTGAAGTCAGGCAGGGAAGGAAGGTCAGATTAAAGCAGATAAAAATAAGAATAAAATAAACAAAACCTTTATCAGAGGCTTTAAAGAAAAGAACACAAGAAATCCTCAGTTAGCAGAAACCCGAGACAAAATCAGATCAACAACAAATTAACTTGGCTAAAAAATATGTAATATTCTTTGACTTAGTACAGCTGAAATTCACATGTTAATTAATACTAAACGCTGTGAGAAACATCTTAGTGACACATTGGTATTTAAAGTTAAAAGGGCAGACGGATGTCACTTGTGCGCACCTTCAGTCAAAAAATACAAATGTTGAATTTATAAGACCTTTAAATTCAGCAGGTCTGCCATTATGATGACATTTGTTATAGCAGTGCAGTAATCTGCTGTGATGTTTTATGTGTGCATCACATCAAAGAAATGTACCAATTATTTTTGTTTTATTTTATTTTTTGGATGTTCTGTCAGAAGTCTTTGGTAGATTGAAGTACGCAATGATGGTGACTTGCAAAAATGATAGCAGACCTCCTCCTGCTGTTCTTTCTTCTTCACTCTTCTCTGCTGTTTTTTGTCTTTTGTTTTGGACTTGTGTATTATTGTTCGCTTCTTATTGCAGATCCTCGTGAGAACTATGTTGAGGAAGCGCTCCTTTGGGAATCCCTTTGATTTGGGCCGGAAAGAGGAACGCAGCCCTTTGTGCGCTCCAGGGCAAACAGTCACGTAAGAATTGTGAACAGACACGCTGAAGGCTTAGCAAGAATATTTGGAGCCTGTACACGGTGCGATGCCACTTCTGCATCTTTTCTTGAAGCTATTGGGGCTTTTATTTTCTAATGAAATGAGTTTAGCCTGTCAGTACTTGCAAAATAGTTTCTCTGAAAGTCTATCAGTAGAGTGTCATTATTTATCGTCTCCTCTCCTGCCCTGCAGAAAAGGCAGAGCAGGCAATGTGAGATACTGCTACATGCATTGTAACCAAAAAAGGTAAATGATGTAAGGAGCCTGATTTAAGTGGAAGAGAGAATACTCTATGATCCCTGGCATGTTATGAGCAGCTGTCTTTCCCCTGTATGGTTGTGATAGTCCAGTGTGCACTATGTTTGTAAATTAGCTTGTGGAACTTTAGGGGTGTTTGGACAAGCAATCTTAGGGAATCTCCTCTGCCCATATTAGGTGACCTGCAGGACAATTTGCTCTATTTTTCATGTGCAAGGCTGCTTTTGGTGTGGCATGTGCTGTGCAGTGCAGAAAAGAAACTTATTTGATCTCATTCCAAATTATTGGGATCATTAAAGAAAACGAACAAAGTAAATTCTTAGAATATTGCTCTATGTTGCAATTAAATTCAAATGTATTCCAGTTTGAATTGGCACCGTACAGCATCATGTATTACTTTGCTGTATTAATGAATGCTACAGATTGTTGGTCTTGATTGATACGAGTGTGAAGTTGGACCACACGATGCAGCAAACTCTAAAACCTAATTTGTAAATAAAGAAAGGGATTAAGAAGCTCTTTTTTTCTGCACATCATGAACCAAGAGCATCCATATATATATATTGATGAATCTTTACTCTTTGTTCGCACGAGGCTTGCTTCAGATTTACGACAGGACATGCCTGCAAAGTAATATTTGTTTGTCTCAACAAAAAATAGTTTTTTATCCTCTTCTCACCCAGTTATTTCTGCCTTTTCCAAGTTGCCCACCTACCTTTTTCTTTTTCTTTTTTTTTTTTTTTTCTGTAGATCATGTGCTGCACAAATAAGCATCTTTGTGCACTCTGGTCTGGATTGTGTAACTGTTAAATGGTTGCTTTGATTTCTTAAGCAGGGTTTAACAGCATTTTTTTTTTTCCTCAAACTAATTCTGTGTCTCTGGTGTGTTGCTCAGGAAACAAGAGAGTGGTGATGGGATAAGAAACATGGATGTGCCCTACGTGGGAGAGGACGAGGCTCTTTCCTGATAAAGACGCTTTAATGTGCACGCTGGTATCTTCCTGCCTGCAACCAAACAGCACGACGCCCCTTTACTCTCAAACTGGTAGCCGACACAAAAGGAGGTTTTCTTGGGAGGTGGACAAGTGTGGTGGATCCTAAGAAGAATGGAGAAATTCATTATCTAAGGCACTTTGTCAACCATTTCTTAACTGTAATCCTCTTTACTCTTCTGATACAGATTAGTTTGGGGTTGTGGACCTTCTAGGGGTTGATCTCCATGAACTTTGACACGTCACTCCTTTTTTCCAAATCAACTCTCCACCTTTTCCTATCCCGCATGCGTTTATAGTCCCAGCATGCTTCGTCTCAGGCTTCTACTGTACAGTTTGGGGTTTTATGATACTTTATTCTCTTGTGTTTCTGCTTGTCTTTACTTGACAATACCTTCAGGTACACAGGTCATGCAAATGTGAGATGGCGTTCTCTTTAATAGAGAAGGCTTCTTAAGGATTTCCTGGTTCACTCTGCGCTCAGAGCAGCAGTGCCCAGTTTTGTAGGATATATCAGAGTGAATTATCTGTACAGTTTAGCCAAAATGAAAAAGGGAAGAGAAAACATGTTTACGTCATTGAATGCATGCATTTATTTAGTCAGTGCAATCACTGTATAAGCTATTTATAAAGATTCACATGCTTGTAGACATCCCAGTTTGAAACTTTTTTTCTTTTTCTTACAAGTTTCACATGTATCACAACCAATAGAAAGCTTTAAAATAATTGATATAGTGCTTTGTGAACAATCACATTTGTCTTTACTGCAAGTAAATGGCATAAAAAAAAGGGACTTTCTTTGGTAAAACTAATGCATTTAGTGAATTATTATTATTATTATTTTTTAATGAACAGTTATGAGTTTTAAGTGTTTGGTATCACATTTGAAATCCATTGAGCTGCAGAAAACGGAATATTAAAAAGGTACTAATTTATCTAATGCCAGGGCCGTCGCAAGGGGGGGGCGGGGCCCCGGGCAGCCTTGAGATGCGAGGCCCTTTTCAGGATAACCTATTGACCTATTGGTCAAGTGTGAGGCCCGTCATAGGTACGTCACAGCGCGGGGCCCTGGGCGACCGCCCCCTTCGCCCCCCCCTTGCGACGGCCCTGTCTAATGCATATACGAGCCGTGGGACATATTGGTGCAAAATGACTCTGTGGGTTTGAAACTTGCTTTGTCTTTTTAGATAAACCTTGTTGTGTTGTTGTACTGAGGGCCAGAGTTTCACATGTTTCAGCTGCACCGTGCATTTGTTTCACTTTTCAAGTTCAATATGGAGGACTGAAAACAAATCGATGACTTTAGGACCTCAGTTTATAATTATAAAAATTTTCATTTGTTTTTATTTATTTTGTCTTGTAAGGGTTACTTTCGTTATTTTAAAACTGCAGATTTCAGGACACCAAAAAATTGCGTAATTGTAAATTTAATTTAAAAAAAAAAACCAAACAACTTGATATTGAACTTTCTGGCTTATGACATGTGAAAGATGGAAGCATAGTGCAAATGCAGACTTTACTACAAATCTATGCATCTTTGCAAGTGTTTGAGCTTAGAGGGGGTTGAAGCTTAAGCCACTCTGCTACTTTCATTTTTATTCATTGACATGTTTTATTTCAAATCGGATAGAAATGGATTTGAAATTTTCACCCACTTTCTTCTCCTTTTGTTTACCCATTATTTGTTTTTTTTCTTTGTTTTTTTTTTTTTGTTTTTTTAACCAGGTGTCCTTGTGGATAAAGTAACTGAATGTGTCTCTAGTTAATATAGATTATTCGTACAATATTGATTAGAATTCTAACATCCAATGCTTCCACACGTTTATTAGTTCAGCACTTAGGTGTTGAATGTTTGAGAAAGGGACTGGATGTTTTTGTACTGATTACTGTACTTGCATGTCACTCTGAACTGTACTTTCTGTTTTTAAGACTCGTACTATGCACATGATGTGTCTTTGGTGCACTGGTACACCCTGTCAGATAGTACAGTGAACCCTATACTAACGAGTGCTGTATGTGCTTGAATTATCACGCTTTATTTTTTTTCTTCTTCACTTCACTGCTCTTCACTTTAGAACGCACCACACTGAGACAGATATTTGGCTTTTACATTTCCAAAGCATGAAAGTTGACAAATTTAATACCAGGGATGATTTAATTATATCAAGGATTCAGTCATGAGTTTGTTTTGAACTGTGAAATGCTACCACACGTAGTGAACGACAGATTTCACCCTCTGATGTGCTGAATACAGCTGTTGACTGTTGTTGGTAAAGAAAGACAAATACATTTGCTTTGATGAGAATATTTGACATTCAATGAAAAATGACCTGTAGGTTAATTTGATTTTGAGTATATGACAGTGCAGGTTATTAAGAAAAATGTATAACTAACATTTTATGCTTAGAATATTTAAACTTGTTTCAATACACCTGCCCATTATTGTCAGAAGGGCCAGAATTTCATCAGGTTCCACATGTTTTTTTTTTGTTTTGTTTTGTTTTTTTGCATTCTGTAGTGTAATGAATTTTATTAAGAGCTGTAAGGGCTCATTTCCAATAAATGCATGCAATCACATTCAACATGTACCGCTGTACTGTCACTGCATGAGAGGCCCCTCACATGAAATGGGACCTTGCCATTAGATATTTTACACATGCTGTACCTTGTTGTTCATTTAAATAAAAATACTATTGCCTTTCTGTAATACTTTTGGTCATCTTATTAATTCTTCAACCAAGCTTATGTGGTGCTTACAGTTGCAGGAGTTGGCCACTAGTGTGTGTTGTTTACCGTTACATTTCTGATGCTGAGAGTATTCAGTATGATCTGCTTTCCCTTCAAGTTTGCTGTGCAGAAACCTTTTATTTATATCTACAATGCCCTTAAGTATCTTTTGCATTGAAGCAGAGTTGACCGATTTTTGACACAATTTTCAAAATTATGATTCCAAATATATTGGTATGTTCTTTGGTATGTTCTGTACAAGTGGAAATGGCTGTGAACGGAAGGGGTATCAGACTCATTTCATGAGAATCTTTTCTCAAATTGAATGGAAATTGAATATGATGGGCCAGACTAATATCGACTAATGTAGAAATATGGCGCACATGCAATTATGATAAGTGTTCTTCTTCTTTTAATTTCAGCTTTCCCCCTCAGGCGTCACCACAGCAAATCGTCCGTCTCCATCTAACTATCCTCTGCATCCTCATCTCTCACACCAACTAACTTCATGTCTCTTTCCATCTTCCTGTCACACTCCCAGCATCTGTCAATACATTTCCATCACTCTCCTTAATCACCCTAGCCTGTTGGGCATCCTTCCCATCTCTATCTCTGCCTCGCCAGCCTGTATAAGCCAGTCTTTCTCCTTACTGTCCAACCTAGCATACAAATCATAATCTGCCCTTTGTTTTGCCTTTGCCACCTGTCCCTTCACCTGACACTGCATCTCCCTGTACTCTTGTCTTCTCTCTTCAGTTCTCTCAGTGTCCCATTTTTTCTTAGCTAATCTCTTTCTCTGTACATACTCCTGCACTTCCTCATTCCACCACCAAGCCTCCTCGCCTGTTTTCCTATCAGATGACACATCAAGTTATTCTCTTACCTGTCCCCCTGATAATATTAGCTGTAGCTGTCCAGTCAGGGGTGTCCAACTCTAGTTCTTGAGGGCCGCTGTCCTGAAGTCTGAGATGTTTCCCTGCTTCAGTAAACCTGATTCTAATGAATGAATCATTAACAGACTTGTACAGACCTGGATGCACAGACGGATGGTGATCAATTAATTTGAATCAGGTGTGTTGTGTCAGGGAAACATCTAAGACATGCAGGACAGCGGCCCTCGAGAACTGGCTTTGGACATCCCTGCACTACAGCCATTTCCATCCTTTTTGCAAAGTCCCTCTCTCTGATCTTCAGCATTCCCATATTGAATATAAAACCTGCCCAACACTTCCTCATCATCTCCCGTGCCTTCTCCAATGTGAGCATCGAAGTCTGCACCAGTCACTACTCTTTCATCTTGAGGGAAACTCTGCATCACTCCATCCACCTCTAACTCATAACCACAAATTACACTGAACGTCACTCCTTCAGTCTCTGTCTCCAGACTCATCACTCTGACACTCTTTCCCTCCGGAACATTCCTAACAAACTGTTCCTTCAAGATAACTGCTTCAAGATTATATGATTTTTCTTTCCACACCATGATAAAACCGTTTGAACCCTGCTCCTAAGCTTTGCTACCTTTCCTCCTGGTGTCCTGCACACACAGAATATCCATCTTTCTTCTCTGCATCATGTCAACCAACTCCCTGGCTTTTCCTGTCATAGTCCCAGCATTCAAAGTCTCAACCCTAGTCTCTTGCTTTTCCTCCTTTCTCTCTGCCTACGGACACGTCTTCCTCCTCTCCTTTGATGAACAGTAACGTAGCCCAATTTCCATCGGTACCCTGTAGATCAACATCACCGATGGTGGTCGTTGCTAACACAGGCCTCGACCAATCTGGTATGGGTTTCATAAATCTAGTGATTCACTTATAAGTCCATCCATCCATTATCTATACTCGCTTAATCCTCTGAAGGGTCACGGGGATCTGCTGAGTCTATCCCAGGCTCTCTTCGGGGGATAGGTAGAGGTACACCCTGGAAAGGTTGCTAGTCCATTGCTGGGCCACATATAAATTAAAAAATAAAAATAAATAAATAAAAGCCAAAATTGTGTGAAAGAAAAAACCAAATATTAGTCATATAAAAAAATATTTTTATGTACTTCAAATTTTCTTTCATAATAATACAAAGTTTTTAGATCACACTCTAATTTAATTTTTCCACACTCTCATATCAATTAATAACAAGTAGCTTATAAGTTTATTTAATAGTTATTTGTGTCATTAATATTGGCTATTTACCCAGAAATTTCTAAATAGTTTAGAATTTTTTTCCCAACTTTTGTGTGCTCTATGATAATATTTCTATTGAAAATAATTTGTCTTATTTGTTCTTTCAAGACATTCTGGGAAAGACAGTGTCACACTGACCCCTTGTGCAAATTTCAGTGTGTTGCAGAAATAAATATTTCTCTGTTGGAAGATTCATGGCTCAAGATACATTTTTTTGGAAGGTGTTAAGAAGAATGGTTTGGTTGGGCTGCAGGGTAAGGCGAAGGTAAGTTGCTTGAATGTTAGAAAAGAAGGAATTATCAAAGACTCAGACTTGGCATCGGCCTTTGCATTTATGTACAATAAAGCATCCAAAGGGCATGTTTGAAATGTGGCAAGCCTGTGGGGCTGACACGTATCATAAATTGCTTACTGCAGCACAAGCTGGCTAATATTCTTCATTTAGGCCTGAGGCCCAGTGTTCAGAACAGTTCACAGGCTGGTTCAGGTCTTGAACTTCCCTGTGTTTTATGGTTCCCACCAGGGCACATAGGAAAACCTAAAACTCCACATCAGCAAATGAGAAATGCTGATTGTGACAGAATCAGATCCTTCACACTTCATACACAGTTAATTGTTTACCAGCTGGCGAGAAGAAAAGAGCAAAAAGAACTTTGTTTCCTTCCTCTTGAAGGTGATGTTCGTGCTCAGTACACAGCTATTTTCAGCTCTCCCCAGAAATCCTTTTCTGAATTAGAGTGTAGGTTAATACTCCACTTCTGTGTAGCTGAATACCAAACACATTTACTCAAGTACCAAACTTACTGTAATTACTGTTTTGTAGATTGCAGTCAAGCAGGACATTTAGCATCCTTTTTTTAATCCCATGTGTGAAAAAAACACATTTTTTTTTTTAAATCCTCTGGTCCAAGTGGGTGTTAGCATTAAGCAAATTAGCATATTGCTTCTATGGGATCGACTAAGTTGCAACCAGGTGCTGCTAATCATCATCTGTTGATGGGGTGATCATCAGCAGGTGTGCAGACCTCAATAAAACCAGATGTTTTAGTAGTTTACTGGTTTGAACATTCAGGTGTTTGTTAAGACAGTGCTAGGATCAAAAGATGTAAGCGACTGCTTTTAGAGAAGCAATTTCTGTGGGAGATCAATCTGGAGAGGGTTATAAAACTGTTTTCAAACAATCTAGAGATCAGCCATCGACAGTGAACAATAATTTACCCCAGGCGTCAGTGTGTTAAATGTTAAAGTCTAAAGGTTATTCGGTTTTAATGAAACATGGGAAAATGTGCAGAATGTAAGAGGTTTTTTTTTTGTACTGTATAAATTAGATACAATCTAAATGTCCTCACAATTAGCTCAGTTGTCCACGCAACATTTGAAGCACTAAACACATGATCCACTTGTGTATGTGGACGTGATGTCACAGCTCCAGTGTTGGTTGTGATGAAGTGCAGATGAAGAGCAGGAGTGAGTTTCAGTGCTTGAATCATGTGGCCTTTCTACTGAAATGTCAGTGTTTGAATTCAGACCGTGTCCAGTTTCTTCTGTGGAATTCACAGCGGCTGCATATTAATCCTTTGATACGCTGAAAAGGTTTATCACAAGTTTAACTTGAACAAAGCCAATAAAAATAAGCAAATAAGTTTTTTTCTTTTTTTGTTTTCTTCATTTGCAGTGCTTCAGTTGTATATTACTCTGCATTTCTACTCCAACACTATGAGGAAAATGTTTTAAATGACCATAGTTCTTGTTTTACTTTCATTTTTTATCAGTCTGGCAGCAGATGTCTCTTTCAAAATTTAACAACATCTCAGCTGACTTCACAAAAAAATTGGTCCACCTGCTCCTTTAGTTACTCTGGGATGCGATTCCATGTTTGAGTATTTTAATGTGTATTATATACATATCTCTGCGTGCGGTACGTTTGGCTGTCATTGTGCCATCATGTGTGCAATTTGCATTTGTACTCTGATGATGGATGATTCAAGCCGCTGAGGCTTCTGGTTGTTGGAAGGTTCGTGTTGCTGATTTATGAAGTGGATTGAATATTTGATATGAGCATTCATGTAACGGATATCACAGGCTGATTAGCTTCTCATGTGATGTTTCCATCTGGATTTTTGACTCTGGTTTGTGGAGCACACGCAGAGTAGTTTCTCTGTTTCCCAGATTACTCAGGTAAATCCTCGTCAGACCCATGTTTCCATGTGTGATATGCTGTCCTCAATGCTCACAGACATTGCTGCTGGATCTGGATAAGGTTAATATGAGGACGTTCTGTCCCCCCACTGTTTAGTTTGAAGCGGTTGTTTGTGAATGTAGCTGTGTATTATAGAGCCCCTGTGTTTATATCAGTTATTGATAAATGATGATTCTTGATGCAGTGACACCTGAAGGATCGTTGACCTCAGGTGTCCAGATTAGACTTGCACCCTTACACTTTACACACTGAAATATCTCCAAATTCCTTGAATCATTTTAATGATGGTATGCACAGTAGCAGGTAGAAATACACACATTCCTTCAAATCTTTCTTTGAGTAGCAGTGTTTTTAAACCTTTGAATTATCGTGACATATTTTTTAGACAAGTTTGAAATCGTCTGCTCACCTTTGCTCCTCAGAGACTCAGCTGTTCGTGGATGTTTCTTTTGTTGCCTTACAATCACTACATTTCTCTCATAACATGGATATATTACAGGCTTGAAATGCAAAAGTGGATGAGTTTTAACAGATTAACATTAATGAAGGTCCACTTTTTGGGGGTTTTGGGCTGTATTTTATCATATAACCCTGTTGAAGGCACTATATAGTGAACATCAAACATGCAGTCTGAAAAAAAAAAAAATAATCCTGTTTTTATTGTTAAGAGGCTCTCTCATATGTCAAATAAGTGAAACAGCAAAGCAGAATCCTGCACACTACACATCCTCATGGGCTTCTGTGTATTATAGGTTATCCTGTGTGAAATGAGGTTGTGCACTGAGGTGCACTTTCATCACAGCAGTTTCATTTAACAGCAGTGATGAAGGAGGTCTTGCAGTTTCATCTGGATATTTGTGGGAATTGATGGTCAGAGGTGATATTCATTCAGATTGGATGTTCCTTCTCAAAGTTTAGGCCTTGCACAGAAAACCTTGAACTTGATCTTTCTCTTTCTTGCTTTTGCTACAAACACGATAAATGAAAAAGCACAGAAAACTCTGGAAAATTTACACATTAGAATATTTAATTAGATTCCCAGTGAAATTTCTTGTTTGTTTTTTTTTTTGTTGTTGTTCTTAAAGAATGGATAATATCAAATAAAAAAAAATCCCTCTGAAACTCCTGAGTCAGGGTGCTTTTCACTTTATGCTCAGTTCAGCCAAAGGAATATATGCATGAATGCCTTGTAACAGAGCTGATATTGGACTGTGGCACTTTTGTGACCACTGATCGCTGCTGTGTTCGTGATGTGAAAAATGATGTCAGGGGTCAAGCTCAGTGAAAAAAAAGGGGGGGGAAAAAAAAAATCCATTAAGCCCAGCAGCTGTTCGGGGCACCTTCTTTGAGAATTTGTCAGCTTAATGCTTTTGCTGGAATTAAAATGGCTCAGTGAAATGACAGCTTACGTAACTGCTGAATTTTAAATCTGTAGTGAAAACATATTGCGTGACTCAGGCTGAGAGAGAGAGAGAGAGAGCACTTGTCTGTGCCAAACTGTAGGCCGGGATTGCAATGTCAGAACCCGAACACAATTAAATAATAAAAAGTAAAGTTATGCTAGATAGAGAGCCCTCCAGTAAGACTGCTTGACTTTTACACAAAAGGTTCAGCATATATTGCTCAACTATGAGAACATACACACAATAAGAACAAATTGCAAAATATTTATAAAATGCAAATTTAGAGTGTCAGTATCTCGTGTGTGTGTGTGTGTGTGTGTGTGTGCATTTGTGTATGTTTCTGTGCAGGCTGAGGGCCACTGGACCAGACTGATCTAAATGCTTTCCCCATGAACTCTTGCTGCATTTCGACATCTCTCCCCTGGGAATGCTCTTGCTTGGATATCACGTTTGGCAGTATTGCTAACATTCAGGAGCTGCTGTCATTGTGCGACACCGCTCTGACCGCCTGAGCTGTGTGCCGTGGCAGGACTGACGTATCGCACCCCTTTTCAGAAACCTCTCATCTCATACATCATTTATGTGTTAATGATAATCGCTCGCTGTGACGAAGCACTCGAGAGGCACAAAAGTGAAATACTCCGATGAGTCTGGCTCCTCTGTTGATTTCAGCAAATCTGCTTTCCTCTGCAGAGATGACCTGAAAAACCAGAGATTTTGAGTCACTGCTTGGGTGAATTTTTGCACTAATGTTGTACTGAGCTGTTTTTTTTTCTTCTTATTTTTTAAATGGTTAAAAAGGTAATTGTTGTGAATGGAATAAACATCCAATAGCTGGATTGCCTGTGAAAGGCAACAAATATGGTCAAAATCTAAGCAGCGGTCCATCCATCCCAGTCCGGATAAACTTACACACATGTCACTTAAACGCCACACATCTCCAGTTTGTCACACATGCTTTTTGGTATAGCTTTGAAATGATATCCAAGTCCCCCTCCCCCCCAAAATCTTCTCTCAGAGACACAGATAAGGTTTCGTGATATTTTTTACCTGGTGTTTCACCTGCATATAAAGTAGTGCATGTGCCTGTGGAGTGGCCCTCTAACCTGGTACTGACAAAATGTGCATGAAGATCTGTGTGAACACTACACAATCCCCATAATGCAGCAGTCGCAGAGACACGACGCACCTGGTGCATATTTCTGGCCGTTTTTAACAAGCTGGCAGGGGAGGCATATGGTTACTCACAGCTTCCACGTCTGACAGATCTCCTCAGTTCAGAGAGATCTGGTCCTCACACTGGATTGCAGCCCAGTGAAGTAAGAGGTGGCGGAGGCCTGTTTGGCTGCCGTTAGGAAAAGGCAAGAATGTTTGTCAGATACTGTTCACAAGTGCCAGCTAAGTGGCGTGAACCCAAAAGTAGCAAAAGAACAAGAAGGATCATTAGAGCAACTCCTACGCTACACAGGTAGAAGCGCTCGGTTGGCTGTTACATCCCTTGACGTTGTGAATCATACTAGACTGTCGTGCTGCATGTGTGTGCGACAGAGAGATAGTTGTGTGGATGCAGCCGATGGTTTTTTTTTTGCACAGAGGAGCAGCGAGAAAAAAATACACACAACTGCATGTCGTCTTTTTTGAACACTGAAAACACACACACATTCAGCACTTTGTACTTTTTTCCTCAAACACAGATCTCTAATGAGATAATACATTCGTTCAAAGCAATGGCATTGTATTTAACAATATCATGGTTGAACGGACAGATTCATTACTTCATGGCTAAAACCTGAGTTATTCCAAAGTATGTCCATATGAAAGTTCACAATAATGGTACGTCAAAAATAAAGGATGAATCCTTAATTTGATATAGAGTATTATTTGATGGACTAAAGCTATGCTAATATATTCCTGTGAACTATACACACATTAACATATGGGTTATTTATGTATATGTATGACCCAGAAGTCTGAGATTATGTGAGAGGTCCAGTCAAAACAAAGCACACAACAACATTAAGACAGAATGAGTTACCACAATTTCTTCGAAGCACATACGCTTCAAAAAGCATGTCTTACCAACACAGGTGTGAGTTCTTTTTTTTCTTTTTTTTTTTTTTTTTTTTTTTTTACATTTTTTTAACTGCATTTTTTCAAATTCCAATGGCAGACAGATTTAGAGACTTTGATGAGACTTCTCCTTTGTCTTTTTCCTCTATGTGTAGTATTTTCTTTTTCCTTTTTCAGTCTGTGACTCTCTCTCTGGAAACGGTAAGAGTCACAGCTCTTTATCTTCGGCTTCTTTGTTCTGCGCTGCCTTTTTTCCTCTTCCAAGCTTCTCCAGGATGAAAGTAGGTGTGATTCTTTACGCTGAGGTGAGGCCAGTTGAGCAATGTTTGGTCACTTTGAATTAGTTTTTAACAGGGTTGTCTTGGCACTGGAGGGTGCGCAGCACTCACTGTCCGGGTGTCTTTGTCACAAAAAATCCTCGTAGTCCAAGAGTTTGGAGTGTTGGCGCGTCTTCCAGAGGCGGTAGAGTCGGAAATCGAAGTACATCTCAATCATCTCTTTGCCTTAAATTGTAAATGGGAAGATGGAGTTATGCACAATATATTTACTATCCCAAAGAAGTATAAACACAAATTAAAGCACATAATGTAAAAATATTTTTGAGGGTTTATGCAAGATGAGATGATTACAAACTGCTTGTTTATATCTGAGAGCGCATTTTTAAACCAATCTCTAGTCTTTCAAATACTTCAAACTGCATTTCTTCTTTATAGAAAAACATTTTTTTTTTAAATTGGGAAACTATCATGGAGTAAAGTTAGGCAGTTTTAATGCAAAAAAGAATTCCTAAAATGGATAGTGCAACATTTTACAGTTCAGTTTTTGTTCTTAGGACTGCAGTTGCGCAGTATGATGCTAGAAGGAACTCTGAAAAAAAAAAAAAAAAACCTGGACAATAACGTCAAGGTTATCTTCAATTCTCTTGAGATGTTATATATATTTAATAAAACAAGCCCAAGCTGCAAACCAAAGGTGAGGTCTTTCAGAATCTGGAGCGGTTAAATGAAAGATTAAATCAGTGATTTTTACCTTGACTGAGAGAGTGAAGGGCTTGACTTTGGCCCTTTACTCTTTTTTTATCTGAGTAAATGTCATCGAAAACAAGAAATGCTCATTTAGCTTTTTTTACTGGGGAGTTTATTTTAAGGGAACAAAATTTTCCCTTCCAATTAAAGGAATCTCTTTTTAACCTACTAGGTAGGTTTGTTGGTGTCTGTGTGATGGACTGGCAGCCTGTATAGAACGAACCCAGCTCTCACCTGATTCAGGTGCAATGTTAACCGATTATTTTAATAAACTTGGCTGAATAAAGTATATATTTTGGCCTGTGAATATAAAGGATCCATATTATGTCCTTTATTGAAAAATTGACACTACGTCTTGACATCTTAATGAAATCTCCGGAACAACAAAGAATATTTTCTTGGACTGTTTATGTCCATCATCAAAAATCTATCTTTCTATCATTCATCTAATTGGATAGATATTAGAACAAAAGAGAATTAAATGAATGCTCAAAAAGAAAACGAGAAGATTTGAAATCAAAAGGAAACAGAGAGGTGCTAAACTGTAGACAGTAAATAAATCAGCTTTTTAAATGAGTGAACAGCTGTTTTGGTGAATTTTTCCTTCAGTGCTGTCAATACTGGACAATGTTGTCAATGCTGGACAGATGGTATGTGTATGAATCACTTCACACCTGTACGTAACGGCTACAACGTTCATGTGTGTGTAACTCAGTATGTGTGGGTGAGACTCTGTAATCTGCATGTGTGTTTGGGTGTTCGTTCTCACCCACCCTGAGCAGACAGCTCCAGCGGTGACTCGAACTCGACAGAATAAGGCCTCATCAGATTCTTCAGTTTCTGGAACAGCTGTTGGGCCGAGATAAGAAAGCAAAGACCAATTAATCCTACTTCACTTGGATATGCTTGCAGCAGGGGAGCCTACATTCATTTCAGAAATGACACACAGAGAAGTGGAAACACAGCACATTATTGTTTGGCTTGATGCCGGCTGAAAAGAAGGTAATAAGGAGAACTGAAAATGTAAAGGTGGTCATTTATCCTGATAGTTTGCATGACCTCGCGCGCCTTTAATCATCCGTGTATATTACAAAAGGCATATTCCAAAGATGAGACCATGTAGAATCCATTAAAAGATACAGGAAATTTGGTTGTGTCTTATGGTATTTTCCATGAAATAGGAAAGAAAATGGAGATTTGAATGAAAAAAAAAAATGGCATAAACTCAAGGGACTGCTATTCACAAGATCAGTTAATGCCTCAGAGTTTCTGTCTCCACTGCGTAATTTCACATGACCTGTTAATCGTGTCCCTCTGAGTCCAGGCCAGCGAATGATGGGACACCATGCAACACAGCAGTCCCCCATCAACATGGAAAACTATCCTGAGCTGTATTGTAGTGACAGTCTTGCATTTGTCAACTTTTTGGCCAGCCTGCAGTCTTTCACCTTCAGAGTTGTAAATAAAACTCAAAATACATGTGATGTGTAAAACTTGACTGCTAATTGGTGGATCTCGTTATAGACGGATTGCAGCTGGCAGTGACACAGAGAGCTCATTAAATACAAGATGCAGATGGGAAAGGCCTATAAAACTATTTAGAAAGACTTGTTTTATAAGTTTGACATCCTAGACGGTCATCTCATTCTTTTTTTTTTTCTTACTGCTTTTGGTGATTCTGTCTGTGATTCTGTGTCGCCCAACAAAGATTTATCTGTTGTTTTCATGTGTGTTTTCATAGTAGGGCAACTGGAAATATCGCCATCCTTTGTGGTGGCGTCCGACATACTTTGGTCTGTTAATACGGAAGGAAATAAGGAAAAGATCAATAGTGCCAGTGACACGAGTGGTGATTATGTCTATACTTTGCCTGGAGTAACCAGAGGAAGTGCAGAAAGTTGCAGGTCTGCAAAGTTTTGCCCCCTTTACACATTCATATTCTGTGGTCTACTGGTGGTCCCTTTTGATTCCCCTTATGTGCAGAATAGTGGGACAACGAAAGGAATCCACTTCAACAGCCTGACCTATAAACAGACAATATAACTTGACTAAACTGTGTACCCAAAGGTATTGACACTGCACTGCACAGAGGCTGTAATTTGGTGGAGTTTTGTCACATGTCCTGCACATCATCAGACATTTTTGTTATTGGATGTACCGCAGAACTACTGCTTTGATTTACACTGATTTATGCTACTCTCAGAGTCAGTTCAAAGGAACAACAGTGACCCTATTACTACTACATTTTCTACATACTGCCCCTTTAATTGTTCACTTTGAAGAAATATCAAACATTCCAGCTTTGGTCTAAAAATGGATAATTCCAGACTTCTGCTTTTTGGAGAATTCCATTTTTATCTAGTTTTTTTTTCAAAGCAAAAGACATATTTTAGCATAATTGTTTTCAAAGGATAGTCTTTTATCACCAATTCCTACCTTTTGATTCGATAGTTAGTAGAGGCAGAACAGGCATGTATCGCTACCCTCATTAAATTCAAGCAGGAATTTCAGTGAACTTTAGTTTTTTTCTTTTTCTTTTTGTCATAAAGAACCTTTTCAGAGAAACCAAAGGACAAACACATCTGTTGATGATGTTAATTTGAAAATGATGAAGAAACAGCACAGTTTTCTGTTTATGTTGTTTTTTGCAGTTGTTTGAAAAAGATAAAGGAAGGTGGTGAGATGTTTGATGTGGAGAAAAGGCTGTTTGGTGAGCTGAAGGCAAACAGCAAATCCAAGGGAAGTGTGCAGCATGTTGGGTAATTTCTTTTCTGTTCTTGGTGGCTTCTTTCAACTGTGAGTACTAAAGCATTACAAGATGTAAATGTAATATAATAAATATGATTTATAAATAATTATATAATAATATAATTTATAAAAACAAAACACAATAGAGAATCTCCAGATGTTTTCCATCATTTGTAAAGTGGGTCACGTTCCCTCTCTGAACTCCTTACTGCTCCGGTGCTTTGCATCCCCAGACTTTTTTTCATTTTACATGAAGCAGCTTAGTTCCTCTAAAACACAAGACTCTGCTTCTACCAGCACTGACTGCGGAGACGAGCATTACAAAAGCAAGGTAATATCAAAGGGAGAATTACCATTTCAAAATCACCTTGTGCTGTGTTTACAAGCAATCCCTTTGATATGTATGTGTTGATTTTAAGAATGATGTGATAATAATTATGTTATTTATTTTTCAAAGACAGAGGCGTGTTTTAATTTACATGTCTGTAGAAGAAAACTAACTCACCAACTAAATACTTAAATACTGTATATAGGTACATAGTGCACTCTATAGTGGATACTATGTCTTGTTCCATAACTGCACACTTACATATAAATAAAATGAACACAATGATCCTAATCTGTTTGTGAACAATTGTGAGTGTGTGTGTGTGTGCATGTGAGGAGAGGTACAGCACAAACATACCATCAGTCACTTGGTATGAAGTGACCTGCTGTTTACTGATGGAGTAAAGCAGGGTCCAAACTTTCATTGGCTTTCATTGTAAATGATTGACTTTGCATTTTTGTTAAAGGGCAACACCTGGCTTGCTAAATGGACGCCATTCAAAGCTCACATCACATCTGTACGAGGGCGAAGTTTTATGTACCTCATCGGATATATCATAAAAAGCCCCGGCCATTAGCTGTTATCACTTTGGCTACTTAGCACTTTTTAGCGATTTTTGGTAAACTTGATATCTGAGCTGCAAATTAAGAGCCCAGACAGCATATTTACTCTTATTCTAAGGAAAATATAGCTTATTATGCTGTGTTATATGTACTAGCAGACTATAATTGGCTTTTGATAGGCCTTGAAGAGTCCAGGGGCAGATTCGCTGCAACTTGGCCCAGTGCAGCTGGCAGCAGCCACCTTCACTCATGGTGCCAGTGCTAGACTCATGGCGTTTGGCTGAAGGCCAGCTGAGCAGCTGGAGGCTGAGACGGCAGCTGAAGCTGCTGTTATCTGGCTGTTCTGGGCGAGATGGTTTCAGCCCCGAACCCTTCAAGGCCAACCTAGGAGGGTCTAGATTGTGGCTGCAGTCCGACGGCTGCTGCTGGTTGCTCCAGCTGAGCCTCCAATCTGGACTAAGACTACGTAGCTAGCTAAAACAGATGCTTGCATGAGCTCCGAAAATCAGTGGAGAGTAAACTAACAAGGATAAAATATACTAGTCCTCTCCACTATGAATAAAGGCCACTAGTGGCAATAATAATAATAATAATAATAATTAATAATTAATAATATTATATTATAATAATTAATTATTATTATTATTATTATTATAACAGTATAGTAGTTTAGTAGCATTTATCCAAGCAGCAGAGTAGCAAGTAGCCAAATCTGCTCTTATCCATCACCACTGTGGAGCGGCACCATCACTTTGCCTAGATGCGTCTTCACTGTCAATAGATGACATCCTCAGAAAGTAAATATGTCCCTTCAGAATCAGAGTTGGCAAGCATGTGACAAAGTAGTTCCTCAACACTGAACATACATCTCAACTTTTTGCGTGTTTTTTCTGAAAATTCGCTCTCTATCACTGACTGCGAGTGCTGCTTCCTTGGGAGGGCATGTTTCAAACTCTATTTACCTCACAAACCTTGTGTAGACACGTGACCTGAATTGGTTTCAGGATTGAAGCAGTGCCTGTGTATTGTCTGTGGTCTAGTGGTAGAATGTGGTAACATTATTGGCAGTCTGTCTGGAGCTGTGGGCAGTTTCTTTCAGTTTTGTTGCTTTTTTTTGTGACTTTTGTGCTTAAAGGGTGAACCAAGGTTGAGCAGAGTAAGCTCTTTCCAAGATGGTGTCCCTCATGGGTCTGAAAAATGGGCTTCAAAGCCAGTCTTCAGAAGCCTATGGGTGATGTCACATAGGGGTTTGTCCAGTGCTCTTTAATGCAGTCTATGGTCTGAATGAGCTAAAGCAGCAGGATTTTACTCTCAGTACATGCACTTATTCAATCCATTTCAATTGACATGGTGATTTTTAAGTGTTCATAAAAGTCCAATTGAGTTAACTTGACATTCTTCAACATCTAATATAGATGTATAAGACTGAAGTCAAATACACTTAGGTGGTGATATTGTTGTGGCCAAAAAACAAAAAACAAAAAACGGAGTGGAAGCTTGTTTAAAAAAAATGGAGAAACCTTCTAACATTGTACTTCTGTTGTCAAATAGTCCATTCTAACCCAAAACAACATTTCCTTTAGATAGCCACAATGTTTTGTGGCTTATAACGAATCATTACGCTAAGTGCAAATGAAAAAGGCAGGTGTAACTATGATGTTCTGACATGAAGCCCAAAGTTGAGTCTCCTGGATGAAAGGTTGGTGATATTCTATTACCATCCATCCATCCTCCCTTACTACGTAGTTCTGTATGTCTTTATCCAGTGAAAGTCTAAAGTAAATCACTACTTTGCATCTCAAAATATCACTGATGCATTAAAATAAGTTCTAACGTGTCCAAGACACGTTAGAATTAAACACGTGCAAAGCAGACTGATATATCAGGGTTTTATATATACATTTGGCAAAAAACAACATTTGTGGTTGCTCAATATGGCTGTATCAGGTAAAATTTCAATTAAAATAAATGTGCAGACCTCTATAGTTCCATTCATACATTTTCTTCTGCCTGTAATATTAAAGCGACTACAACAGACAAATCCCTCACCTGGAAATATTATTTTGGGATCTTGGAACAGAGCCAAACCTTTGAAAAACAAATGTTTTATAGTTCTGGCTTCCCACACTCCTGAAACAAATGGATTTGTTTGTGGTTTTCCATTGTGGCAGAGATATCACTGATGCGCAGCATGTTCTGCAGACTGTCCATCAACCCTGGAGAAAAGCACTTTATGTAACAAAGCACTGCTTGGCAGACATGTCTGAAACAAGCTGTTGGGTCAGATGAATGCTGCTGGCAGTAGCCTGTGTATGTGCTGACAGCTTTTGTGAGAATGTGCCATTATGCATACATCTGTACACGCATACATATATACATAAAGAGAGTACAGAAAGTTGTGGAGCCATTCAGGATGTCTACTGTCTGGTTATACGCAGTAACATCATGGGAGATGGGAGGTAAAAAATCCCAAAGGTGGAAGAAGAGACAGGAGAGCGAGGTGGACATGCTGACTATCAGACAGACAGGGACAGGACAGAAGCTGTGAGCTTTTCTGTGAGGAGAGGCCAGAAAACAAAGAAAGGGAGAGGCAAAGTTGTTCAGGTGATATCATACTTGATATTACATCAGTAACTGTATTTACATGTCTTGGCTATGCTATACCAGAAACAGTTGAGTTGAAAGAGATTTTTTTTTTCAATGGGCCTTATTCATGAAATCTTCATAAATCTATCAGTAGATTTGTCCAACATTGGCTTAATCATTTGCAAATCTTAGCTCCAGATTCACAATCGCTCCGATTTGTTTGTGGAAACTTGTGCGTGTTAGTGAATTCCAGTTGATCGCAGGTTGGCAGCGTGCTCCCGCAGCTCATTAATTAGCATAAAACCCCACCCAGGGACCACCTTATAAGGCCGTGAAAGCTGCAGACTAACACTTGATTCTCATGTGACCTTGAAAGCGTCAGATAAACTCGTAATCTCACAAATACAGCTGAGCATGTTGCGCTGGCAAGAGCTCCACTTTTGAAATGCTCCCGGTGAGACCTGAGGTCGAAGCAAAAAAACAAAAAAAAAAAATTTCTTTTTGTCAGCAAAACAGTTCCTTTGTCTCTATGATTGGCAGTTCCCACATCTTATACAGAAAGGCTAGTGGTCCAAAAGCAAACTCAAAGGTAGATTATTTTATTTTGTGTTATTTATATATAACCACCATGCCTTCATGACTCCATTGGTGTGCTTTATAACGGCCTGCCGTGGGTGTCTGTCAGCAGATCAAGTCCATTCATATCAACCTATTGACATGTTAAGAAACATGATTTGAACCTTATGCAAAATGCTCATTAAAGATAAATCAAGATAAATGTGTGAATATTTCTAATTTGTTTTCATCTTTAAAACTTGTGTTTAAAAAGTATTTAAAAGACCATTAAAGGTATGAAAAAGACTATTATTTTCATAATGTGAAAATAACAGTCCACATTATGCATTAATACTGTAAAGTCTGAGAATGACAGCAATTTTTATTCATGTGTGTGAGCTGATTTTGTTTGTACCTACAAAAAGTTTGGAACTATGAATGTTTTTATGAATGCCAAAATGCGTACATTTCATGAACTGATGAACACATCAATCATCCATAACCGTTAGGTCCTATGTAGGGTCACGAGGAACCCCTAACCCTAACCCTAACCCAGAATTGGCTCAGTTGAACTATGTGTTGTAAATGCGACCATGATGTAGATTTGACCCACATGTGCTACATTTTATCCAGTGTTTGGCAGCATGCTTGCAGCTGCAGCATTTGTATACCTACTTGTAAATACTTGAAAGAGCATAAAATGAATGCATCACTAGTTTTAGGTGGAAAAAAAAAAATCCCAATCCACATTACTTTAAGGCAGCGCAAAAGATTTTCTTTCACTTTGAAATATCAGTTTAAGGTTAATTTAAAGACATATTTGTCAAAGTAACTTTGGACATTTTGCTTTCTGGCACTGCCACACATCAACAAGCAGACTTAAGAAAGTAATGACGAAAGAGAAAAAGAGAGTCACCGAGTAAGAGACAGAACAAATCTCAGTGTCATAAAAATGTTGGCTGTCATAAAAATGACTCCATGACCTCCATGCCTATAGGGGGACATGATGAACTATAAATTGCAAAGGTGCCTTTGTGGTGCTTTACGTCATACTCTGTTTTGATTATCATCATGTTGGAAGGATCTGACTGAGAGCAGAGGACACTATGCATGTTCAGACAATAGAGATTTGTCAACCACAGCGTGGTCTGGACGTAAAGGTTACCCTGCTTAGACTCTATTATGCTCTCAGTGACACCATAGTTTATGCAACGAGCATCAATACAAGTGAATGCCCCATAAACTGATTAGGAAGTCTGAAAGTCTTCTGTTATATTAGACTTCTTTTCAAGACCACAGAGGTCACCCCATACAGGCTATTAGATAAAATGTAGATTTGAGCCATTTCCCTAAATACCCAGATGCAACACTCTTACAGCAAATGTTGTCATTTTTCAGTAAGCTCAAAGGTATGGTCATGTTAGACTGATGTGCTGGTGAGCTGATGGCATAAATGTTGGCGAGTCAGCAACATGTAGAAGCTTGCCAACAGCTGGCTGACTCTGGACATCTCTTCACTTCCTTTCTGAATGTCTGCAGGGAAACATTTTTACTGATTTTCCAAGAAATTGGACATAAAATCTTCTGAGCTATAGACGGAATGGCCTTTTGGGAGCTTCAGGAGTATTACCAGTGGTTTGCTGACTAGTTAGAACAGTGCTCAAGATGAAAAAAAAAAAAGGCTTTGATTATTCTTATTTCAATTAAGTTCGGTCACGTTTGATGCTGTACACGGAACCGCCTGAAGCAATTCCCTGCTCACATGTTGTCAAAGGGAAACGAGAACAAAAACTCATGTTCACAACATACGTAGTGATTAAAAGCGTTTTTAAAAAGGAAAACTTGTCAAATAAGCTGTCACAGAATGTTCATTCTAATTAAAAAAAAACTAATAGCTTTATAATATGTAAACCACAGGCTACGCTTGCAGTAAAATAACCTCTTTCTCAACTGCTTTTGTATCTTCTAAGCAGCAAAAAATCCAAAACCCTGCAGAGAATGATGACTCTGAAATCAGTCATGAGGAATCTGACTGCTGAGAGAACAGGTAGGAGAGCAGTTTAAACAATTTACTTGATATGAATATTGATGATTGCGGTTCAGTAGAAAACACGTGCACAGATGGGTCTATGTGAAAGGTTTAGAGGATTCTGATATTAACTATGCTCTTATTACTGCGCCACACTGCAGCTTTAATATAAGAGCTAAATAATAGGTTAAAACTGTTTCATCCATAGATTTTTTTTTTCCATTTTTGCATAAATGTGTTTAGTATTGGTGTCTGAATACCTTCTCTCCATTGGGGTTCCCCAGGACATAGCACCCCATTATGTGGATGACGTTTGGCTCTGGGTTGACTTTACTCATGAAGCGACTGAGTCTCCTCCAGAATCTGAACAAAGACAAACTAAAAGTTAGAATGTGCTCAGCTTTCACTCCTTGCTGGTTTACTGCTTTGATATGAGTCAATCATCATAAGTATAGATGTGCTTATGAAAATCCTAAATCTTTGAATAAAGAAAATAACGTTTATACAGCAAATACGTTATAAAGTCCTGCGCTTTTTTGTTTTTGTCTTAGTAAATAATGAAACCAGCATATTTTATTACTGTTTCCGTATGTATGAGTATGAAGAGCTATAGACATTGAAAGTAAATACGAACTGTGACACGGCCTAGGTGACAGAGGTGGACCCAGAATTTGAACAGTAGCTTACTGGCTCATGTCCTCTTCCTTTTCCACCTTAGCAAAGGTTGCCACCTTATTCTTCAGTAAATACAGATGCCCGGGGCCTCCCTATTAAGAAAATCAACATCACAATTTTTTATAACTATACAGCAGTGTAGTGGGATATGAACAGATACTAAGGCGCATAATTCTCCAAAGAATACAGTTGGACATGAGCTAACCTTCCATGTTGCTCACCTGGCAAAAGATGAGCATCCTCCAGAATTTACTTCCTCTCCTATAAGCTGTGAGCTTCTTATCTATTTCCTCTGTGGCACAGAAAAAAAGAGTAGGGTTGATGTGAATGACAGGGACTGTGAGAATTAAGACAAAAGGGAAATGGAGAGACTGCAGTGACAGAAGGAGATGTGAACTGAAAGAGAATCTCTAGAGGGAGAGTTGAGGTGCAGCTGCAATAATAGACTGGAGAGAGATGTCATTCAAACTGAAGGCAGCGGCTGTAGTCAGGGCAGCAGCAACAAGTACTACAGTACAATAAAAGAGATCAACGAGATTGTCAGGTGAAATTTTAAAGTCAAGTTGCTGACATGGTTGTAAGATATTTTAAATGTCGACATGTCATGGTTTATATTAGCATATTCTAGGGGTGCAACGGTACAGGTGGCTCACGGTACGGTCCGTACGATGGTTTTTGTGTCATGGTTTCGGTACAGTTTCAGACCACCCGCTACCCTAAACCTGCGATCGCAAGATACCGAGTTTGCTGAAAGCGCAACTCACATGTCGGTGCGCAAAAGAGCGCGTCCAAATGGATTAAATGTGCAGCTGTTGCAGCTCTCATTCAGATGTCTGCTGTGAAATGCTTCCACATGATTAAAAAAAGTTTTTCCCAATTTCTCCGCTACTGCTGGCCATGCCTGCTTGTTTTTTTTTTTTTGCGTCTATGAGCTGCAGCCAACTGGCCAAAGTGTGATAGGCTGATTACTGTGAGTGAGAGGAGGCGAGTGCACATTGACATGCAGTAATGGGTCTGTTGCCTAAAAGGCACGCACGCTCACGCGCAAGTCCAATGCAAAGTTATTGGAACATAAATACCGCGGGACATATAAGCGTCCCGTGTCCCGTGCATGTCGTACCGAACCGTACCGTATTTTACCAAGTACCGTTGCATTCCTACTATATTTATAGATCACAATACAAAGGCCATGAGAGTTAATATTTCTAATACGACTAACATTTTGAGAATGGAGATACCATGAAAACGGTACTTAAGTCACTTTGTAGGATTTAACCTGGTCACAAATTTAAAGTAAATTTTCCTATTTAACTCCCACAGCACAGTGAGTCAGAACTCCACTTCTCAGGCAAACGGCAACACAGTCGAGGTCAAAGCTGACCAGTTTTCTTTTCAGATCAGGAAACCCAAGTCAGTTCAAGGGAAGAGATGATCCGGTCATGTGGTCTTGTTCATATGTTAATATGGATCGCTTCTTTTCACGAGCTCAGTTTTCATAGTTAACATGGGATTAGAAGTCAAATTGCTTTGAACAAGCCAATAAAAACACAGAGTCAGCAGACGCACTCACCCAAAATATCATCAAAAGTTGCATGTTCATGGTCCTAACGAGAAAAGACACCCACAAACAACATTTTAGCAAGGACAGATTACCAAATGAAGGGAAAAAAAAACAGCACTTCACTTATGATGTGTTGCAGTGATGTGCTCGTCGGCACACCGTGTCCATGTTTCAGAGTGTTCAACTCACGTAAAGGATGGGGATGATGGATGGATCATCCCTGCGGATTATGGTGGGAACATACTCTGCCTTGGGAACCTTGGAGGAGATCAGCTGAAGGTGATGCAGAAGGAGAAGAAGAAGTTACAAAAGTGAGGCTGGACGAAAGGGAAGGCAAAAGGGAAAGATGAGAGAAAATGGAGTGCAATGAAGGAATAGAAAAAAAAAAACAATAAAAACAAAAAAGAAGATGCTTGGTGCATCCTCTTAAATAAAGGAATAAAGGCTTATCTTTGCTTTGGGATGCCCCAAATATAGATCAGTTAATGTAATAACAAAAAAAATGTAGGACCACAGTGAAATCCAAGGTGATTTTGTTTGAGTTTTCAGTGGTTGATTAGTTTATCCACTCAGCGGCCACTTTATTAGGATGCCCCTGTCCAACTGCTCGTTAATGCTAATTTCTAATCAGCCAATCACATGGCAGCAACTCAATGCATTTAGGCATGTAGACATGGTCAACACGATCTGCTACAGTTCAAAACCAGCATCAGAATGGGGAAGAAAGGTGATTTAAGTGACTTTCAAACGTGGCATGCTTGTTGGTCTGGGCTGGTCTGAGTAGTTCAGAAACTGCCTGATCGACTGGGATTTTCACACCCAACTTTCTCTAGGGTTTTACAGAGAATGGTCCGAAAAAAAGAAAATATCCAGTGAGCAGCAGTTCTGTGGGAACAAATGCCTTGTTGGTGCCAAAGGTCAGAGGAGAATGGCCTAGACTGGTCCGAGCTGATAGAAAGGCAACTGTAACTCAAATAACAACTCATTACAACTGAGGTATGCAGAGGAGCATCTCTAAATACACAACAGCGTCAAACTTTGAGGCAGATGGGCTACAGCAGCAGAAGACCACACCGGATACCACTCCTGTCATTTAAGAACAGGAAACTGAGGCTACAAGTCATACAGGCTCACCAAAACTGGACAATAGAAGACTGGAAAAATCTTGCCTGGTCTGATGAGTCCCGATTTCAAAAATGGAAACACATTTTGTGCTTTTCAGATTTTTTTCTGTGGGACCTTTCAGCCATTGTTTCTGCAGAGGGCCATTTCTGCTATTTGGATTAAACCCAACTTGGACTTGACTCAGATTTCTCTTTAATGACTTGGACTTGACTCAGTCTCAAACACTGGGGACTTGAGATGGACTCAGTCAGAGTTTGGTGACTTGACAACAACACTACTATTGACTGTTGGGAAAATATTAGTTTTTCTGCCTTTCTTTTTGCATTCTTTTCCTTTTTTTTTTTTTTTTTAACTCTAAAATCATTTAAAGCAAAGATAAAGCATTTCATTATTGTCTTTTGGGGATCAGTTTGTTTCTTAATCACTTAACTTGGCACAATAAAGCCATATTTTCTCTAAAGGTCAAGGGTCACTTATTGTGGAGTCCCAGCAAATGCATCATCTTGATGTTCCATTTATTCATATTTTGATCTGATTTAAATAAATAAATGAAAAAAAAGCAGATTAGTCCAATGCTGATCTCTTACCATGATTTTGGGAGGTATAAAGTCATCCCCCTCACAGGCGAGTCTCTCCATCTCTCTCTCCTCCTCCCAGTCTAAGTTGTCGGCTAGACTTCCTTCCTCCGTGTTGCCACATGAAGTTTGCAGGTCTCCACCTAAAAAAAAAAGAAGATACTGTTGAGGAACAGGATTTGAGCTAATTGGATGCATGTGGAGAGACGGGGAGGGGGTGGGAGGCAAGAAAGGAAACAGAGAGAAGGTAGGTGGGTAAAGGAATAAATCCAGAAAGTCAAGACAGGTGAATGCGGAGGAGAGGAACAAGAATGGAGCTGTTAAAAACCGACAGTGATGCAATAAAAGGACATGAGAAGAGACAGCAAGCAGGAAGAGAAAAAAGAGTTGATGATGGCGAGTGTGGTAGCAGGTTTTCAGGCGTGAACTGATAAGATGATCTGCAACATAACAGGTCCAGAGAGTGGACATTATCAAATGAGAACATGTCATGTTGCATCATGTCTTGCTTCTTTGACTTGTACAGATAAGGTCCAGAGTTAAAGCAGCTTTATTTTTAAAATCACCAATAAAAATCTTCAATGAGAACAATGTCTGAATGATGCCTTTTCACACATTGTTCAGGGATTTGAGTTGCTGCCATAAATGATGGTCATGATGAGGAGTAGGCAAATGTTTGGAACAAGACTAACAAATGAAATTCCTGTTAACTAAAAGAAATCACTGGGAGTTTTCAGGCCCAACATTTCAAATGTAAAGGATTCTTATTAAAATGTTTTGTGCTGTTTGGTATTATTATTATTATTTTATCAATGTTCCAAAAAAAAAAAAAAAAAAAAATCCAGCAATATGTCAAGTTACTCAGTGGAGAACACTGGGTAACTTCAAAGGTGATGATAATAAAGAAGCTAGGAAAAAAAGGACAATATTCAAGTTTAATGTCACCAGAGAAATTCCAAAGATTAAACACAAGGAAAAAAACCCACTTCTCCCCCCAACAAAAGAAGACTGAAGCATCACACAGATTTACACCGTCAACAACAGTTCATTTATTTTTCATTGCACATTGAAACGCTGAGACACAGATGAAAATGGAGATTTAAAAAGAACAACAACAACACAAAACAACAAAAAACGCAGACACCTACGCAGACAAACATCATGCAAGCGACGCGTGTTTATTCACATGTTTGAAGCCCTGCGGAGACGCACAAGTCTTCAGATTACAGTTTGCACCAGCTGATACACGAGGACGCACACTCCATTTTGGAAGACATACTCACAGAACGAGAGAGCATCACAAAGTTGAAGAAAGACCCACGGTCAAAAGGAGACAGATGGACAGGGCCAGAGTCAATAGCAGAGACAGTCAGTTTGGACTTGTGATTGCGTCATTCGTGTGTGTGTGTGTGTGTGTGTGTGTGTGTGTGTAAGTTCTGTTTTTGCTTGTATTTGTGTTGGTCTGGAGGAACTGAGATGCAATACTGTGAGGATGAAGATGTCGCCTCTCTAACTCCTGCTTGTCATACAGCAAAAACGTGGAATTCTTCAGTGATATTCAGTAAGCTTTTCAAGTAGTGAAACTCTGGCTTTGAAGAACATACTCCAACCCTTCAGTAAAATTGTTACTAACTGCATTTTTTTCAGTTTAAGAAAATCAAATACCTGCACAACTCTAGTGCATGATCCTGCAGTGAAAGGTGTGCACTAGCAGGCTTTAACTAGCTGCTGCACCTTGATGAATGACAGCATTGCTTCCAACAAGACTGATTTTCTTAAAATAAAAAATACGTAACAAAGACATGAAATAGGCAGCGAAACAAATGTGCTGAGACAGGAATTAACATTAGGGAATGATTTGTTAGTAATCTGTTGACGAAATAAGATGCATGTACAGAAGAAAAAAAAGTCAGTTGTTTGCACGTACAGAAAAGCGAACAAGGTCACAGATGGCTAAAGAGGAACAGTCAGAGGCTGTGGATGACAGGATGGAAGCGCTAATCAGGAGTGAATCATGAATCTGCGTTGACCGAGGGGATGATGCTGGAGCATCTGTTTGGAGCAGGTCCCGTCAAACGTACAACTAGGACTGCCAGAAAAAAACGAGCACACTTCGAAAAACAGTGGAGGCACATAAAACTACCAAGTGTTATTTTCATTCATTCATGACTTCTTAATTTTTTTGTGAATGAAAAACTAATTCTATGATTGCTTTCTTTGATTTTAAGTAAAAAAAAATGGAAAGATATAATTATTGTTTAACAAAGCCAGTGTTTCACTTTTGAATTTTACCAGTTTTTTTTTAATTAGTAAAGTAAAACAGCTCAGTGAAAATCCCCCAAGAATGGTGATTTTATATTTTATACAGGTTGCGGGCAAAACGGTTCACTTTCTATATCAGCTTTAACTTTGAAGTAACTAAGTTACCTCTGGAAACCATGTTAACAAGGACGCTGATATAAGCCTTACAGTCTTGGATCTTTGAGGAACTGAGAAAAACTATGCTAAAATAATCAACGTAATGATAAAAAAAAGACTCAATCCTTTGTTCAAAATGTTATTTAAGAGTTAAATTAGACTAATGATTTATCCCCATCCTGGCGGCGCTGTAAGCTTGGCGTGAGCTCGTACAAAGAAGTATCAACTATCAGACAGTTTCTTGCAGAAATGCCTTTCAGTGTCTTATGTGCCACCTGAGTTTGGAAGTTAATTAATAAACATGAAACAGCCTCCTGTTGTAATAAATCTTTCAGGCAAAATGCACAAAAGAACTAATGGGCAATTTATAATCGACAGATATTCACTTTTTAAATATGTTCATGTTGTTTTCATTGACTTTGTTTTGTCAGATTATTAGTACTTCAGAGTGAGAATTTGAGAACGACATTATGATTAACAGCATCAAAGCGTGTATTTAGATGGTAGTCAGAGGTATTGTTTAAATTGTATTGGTGTCAGCGGACAGATCTGGGTGTTGTGAGCCTATTTAAAGCCCCCATAAAATTAATTTCTGTGAACACCCATTTATATTCAGTATTTCTTCTGTTGTTCTTTAGTATGCCAGTATCTTTCCCAACAGTGACAAAAAGTACTAAGTCTGGCATTATAAAATTTGGAGTTTCTTGTATTATTAATTTGTATACAGGTATGTCCTTAAGCTGTGGCTGTTCAGACAAAAACAAGGCTGAGCTCATTTTCATTCAGAAAACATACAGTATACCAAGACATACTTTTTAATCATCCCATGGGCACTTTCAAAAAAAAGGGAACTAAATAAGGTCATTACTCCTTGGTAAGGTTTAAGTGCGCCTTCAAAAGTTTAAAAATCAAATCTCTGTGTTTTGTAAATGTGACTTGGTAACCTCAGAGTTAAAGCCTTTCTCGCACCATTTTAGCCCTCTGTAGCCCTTTCTGGCCTCTGTTGCGTGTCAGTGTGCACATGTGCATGTGTGTGAGTCCGTGTTAACTCACTGTCTCTGGCTTCATGAGGAGAATCAGTCTTGACGGGGGTGGGGTCACTCCAGGAGCGGCTGAAACTCTTCGATCTACGTTCAGCGAATGCTAGTGCAGGCGGGGAGAGATGGTCACACACACTCACACGCTCGCTACCAAGCGCACAACCTGGGTTTTTCCTCTGTATTCTCAACGACACACACGAGTGTAAAGGCTGATGCAGCTATTAGAGCACAAATGTGTTAAGTGTAAATACAATAAAAGCCTCAACAAACAAGCTGCCTACAAAGCCCCAAACAAGCAGACACACAAACGGTACACAAACAGTCATCCTGTGGCTCGTCACTGCTTATATCATCATTATAATGGAATAAAAGAGTTTTCATGTTTTACTGATCAGTTTTTTACACTTTTTACCGAGCTCTTGAAAGTGTTTGGTGTGGTTAATCAGCAGTATCGCAGTATGGCACTTTTATTATGCCTCGTGATAATCTTTAAGGTTTGAGCATTTAAACATGTATTGTGTGATAGAGGCTGCATCTGTGAGGAAAATGCATTTTCATGTGGGGATGCAAGGGAGGAAAAAAATTGGAAGCTTCCCTTGTCATTGCTGGGGTATCTTAGCCTGGCCAGTCAGACCCACTCACTTTGGGAAAATTCTTTATCATGAAATGGGTCTGGTATCATTTCCACTGGTACAGAATGTACCGAACCAATCGTGAGGAGATGAGGGCAGGCTTATTGTGATGACTCATTCAAAAGGCACTATTTAAAACAACCAACATGGCTTCAGAATTGTTAAGTTCTAAACCCACAACATGGCATTTTGGATGCCTTTCATTGCTAAAAGTCTCACTGTCCCTATGTCTACATCACATGCTTTGTTTCTCTGATTGGTTGTATGCCAACCTGGCAGTGTTCAGGCGTACAGTAGTGTCTTCTGCGTTTGTTCGTATTGCCCTCTGAAAATCAAAATCAAATCTGGAGCAACCAGACTAAATCTTTGTATTGAAGATGAAAAATTAGGAAGGCTGGCCAGGCTAGGGGTACCTAAGGTAAAATAAATAAATAAATAGACAAAAAACATTGTAGAGAGCAACATAATTTAAGGTATTAGTGAATTGGTACAGAGTGGTGATATTACATTGTCAAATGGAAATAACAGAAGCCTGACTAACTCTAATCCAGGATCAGAAAGCAACATCTTTGATGTAAATGTCTCTACGATACTGACAGAAAGCCAAACAAACTGAACTGGCCTCTTTGTCAGCTACCAGACAAAGCACATTTCTACCACTGCTAATAATGACCTACCTTCATGTTTTTCCTCTAATTTTTGCAATCAACCATCCCAGCAAAATATTAAGAATGAAAATTCAGACAGATACAACAATGGAAGGCCACCTGCTGCACAGCACTTGTATCACACATGAACGGACTTCTATCGCTGGTTTATCAAACACAAACTAAATAATATATGTGGTTCCACACACATGCAAAACCACACAAATGAAAAAAAAAAAAAAAAACAGAAAAAAAGCAACTGATGAAGATGAAGGTGAACAACATCACTGTCAAATAGAGCGAACATCAACCACATACACACAGACACATCTGACTCACTCTGTGCTTTAATCCTTCTGCTGCCCACCATCCGGAGATGCTTTCGGAAGTTCCTGTGGGTAGCGAAATCAAGGAGGAGGGACAACAGAGGACAGAGGGAGAACCGGAGTGTGAAAAAAAAGACAGAGGAAGTAGTGGGTGGGTGGGTGGGAGAGCGAGGTGTGACAAAAGAAGCAATATTTAGTGTCAAGATTCTCCATTCATGAAAGGTTAAAAGAGACAATTGGGTACCGTAAATATAGCATACACATTTTCTTGTCAGTGTAGGTGTAACGTAGCCCATATTTATTATAGCATAGACCTCTGAAACACAGGAGGTTCATTCATGCAGGAAGTCAAAAGGGAAACCCAACTTGAGTTGATTCTGAATGATTCACTGTGTGTTCATGGAGGATCCACCTCTCAGCAGAGGAAGACACAAAAGGACATAATGTTGCTTATGAGACTGTGAAGTCGATAAGACACATGTTGCATTTTCAAGAAGATCCTGACAACATAATCGTGGACTGCTCAGACCTTTATGAAATCACATGAATAAGTTCAAATAACCCTGGTATATTATTAAATGGCAAATATTATTAGCACTTGGACCAATCAACCTTCATTAAAATAAGCAGCTACTTTTAAGTTTTAAGATTCAAAAATGTTATTCCACTGATGTGATAGTGTCGATAGGATCTCTAAAGACAACCCGAGGTAATTCGGCATCTGTTATAAGTCTGTACAAGTCAACTACTGACTGCATAAACTACTGTCAGTGGATGAAAAAGGGAGAGAGTTCATGACTTCTGCTACCATGGATTTAGGCTGGCACATATATATTTGTGACAGACCAGGCAAGTGTCAGAAGCATTTGAAGCATAATGTTACCAAATGTCCAGGAGGCAGTGACACACAACACGTTTTTATTCACCTGCCTTCATGTTCTGGATAAACAGCTCTTTATATTTATCCACGGGGTGGACAGTAAGCTGCAATGCCAACTAAATCATTATTATTAATTGGCTACATGCTAGACTTTAAAGACTGATTTCAATTTAAAATATCTGTGCTGTCTGCTCCTGAGCCAAAATTCAATAAATTGTGAAAGTATTTAAACTGAACTGTCAAGTCTCATGGCAGCTTAGATGTTTTAACTGAACAGGCAAGCATGATCACGCTTCTGCGGTTTCTATGTCTGAACAAGAGACACGCTGCAGCTCTGTCTGCTTGTTTGAGACATGTTGCTAAACTACAGTGTTGGTCTACTGATGAGATCATTATTGATGGTATATATTTTTAGATCAGTGCAATGTTGGAACCTCAGCTGCAGAACTGGATGCTCCCATTGGTGCCTTATATGATTTATGATTAATGATTATTGCTTTTTTGATCGCAAGCTCATTTGCTTAGTAAATATGCTCCCTGGTACATAACTGATTAAAATACATTTGAAGTACCCATACTAATTATAGGGATGGGAAGCTTTAAAAGACTGGACCACCCTCATCAAGTCCCCACGTGGACCTAGTGGATTGGTCCACAAACTCTTTCGCCATTCTGAGCCAGTCTCAGGTGCATTTGTTGACCTTTTATTGGTTCTATGAAATATGGAGCCCTTTTGCATTTAGAATTGTTTAAATGTAAAATGTGATTGCCCTGCTGACTAAATAGTGTGTTAAGAAGATTTGGTGAGCGGTGGAAGAGTCGAAGGTTAGATTGTTGGGGTAGATTTTACATTACTATCCCCTACATGACACTAGATTTAACATATTTAATAACAACAAAGATCTCCCTCCTCCTGAAGACTTGCTGCATGATCCTGACATAGCTCATGTTACTATGCAAGAGCCCCAGATAAACATCCTTTTATCTTTATGTGCTCCTCCCATGTCACCAGTACGCACAGCATGAGTACATCAAGCAAACAGTCAACACTCATTATTAGTAATCTCTGTGTGTGGTTATGTGAGAGTGGGAAGTATGTTTATCTGGTGGCAGGGAAGCACATAAATTCAAAGGAAGGATAAAAGGAAAAGATATGCCTTGCGGTCTCTTTGTCTGTGGTTTACCTCCATAATGTTGTCAGCCGAATATTTAACTTGCTACCCTTATCAACCAAACCTCTTCATCATAAATGGCATTAAAAGGTCACATTAGCGCTAATTAGACACAGGCAGTAAAACTTGCTGCACACCTTTTGGAATATATCCTAAATACTTCAATGCAAGGTCATACAAAAGTACTCTAGTAGCAAGGAGAAAGATGAAATTCAGAGAAAAAGACAGGGAAATGTTACATTAACCTCCAACTGATAACAGTGTGACTGCTCCTCTAGTCCCTTAGAATTCATTTCCATCTATAATTTGCTTTACTCCTTTTATTTGTTCATTTTAGTTATTATGATTCTCCACTACCTCTACTAATCTTATCATTTCTACCATGGAAGTGAGAACATAAAATGAAGGCTCCGCCGTAGGACTTCAGTCGGGTTTAAGTAGTCTTTGACCTGGCCATCGTAACACCTTGATTCTTTTCTTTTTCTGCCATTTTGATATAGATTTACTGGTGTGCTTGAGGTTGCCTTGTTGCATAATCCAGTTTCAGCTTAGCTTTAGCTGTTAGATGACTTCACATTTGGCTTCAGAACAAAGTATACAGACCAGATTATGGTCGACTCAGTGACTGTAAAAATTCCCAGGTCCTGTGGCCGCAGAACAATCCCAAACCCCAAATCCCAAATCCCCCCTCGACCACTGTACTTGGCAGCTGGCACTGTATGAGGTGTTTGCGGTGATATTCTGGGTTTGGTTTCACAGGGTGTTTCAGAACCCATGCTTTTCTAGAGCTGGTCCCAGGTGATGGCGGTCAGTTAAGCTAGTGTATCTAATTAGCAGTATACAAACAGTATAGTAAGGCTCTACTTTTTTAAAAACACTGATTCTGCATTTTGGCTTAATTTTAGTTAAAGCCACTCTATGTAGCAATATTGCCTCTGACCACATGGAGGCAGTATATCACAAGAAAGTTCAAGTGTCAGCCATTCTATGTGGCTTTGTTTATTGAATAACAGTGTTGTTCATCTCAGGTTGTATTAACTAAATCTCAAGACTTGAGTAGGATGATGATTTATTTTCATTTTACCTTTACATGCCTTAGATCGGAAAGACGCTGTTCTTTATGGACACCAGGTATTAAACTTGGAAACACTTTTGTGGCTGTAATAATAATAAAGTGTTGTTTAGACACACTAATCTAAGCAAGAGCATATAATATAATTACTATACTTGTGCTCTTCTCTGTTGGGCAAACAAGTCAAAAATCCGTATAACTTTCCTAAAGTTTATCATGGAGATTGAAGAAGCAGAATAGAGGAAATTTCTTCAATGTCGAGAAAAAGCACTTAAGTCTCTGAGCAGAGGAGTTTCAAGGAGTTTTCTGCTGCTGAGAGAGTGATGCTGAGGAGCTCGGGGATCTCGCTGGAGTCCATGCTGGAACGCTCGCCTGCTGTTTTGTAATTTATTCACTCAGAGCCTGTTTTTCTCTTTGATCTGTTTTTGGTGGTCTAATAGTCCGCTCAATATGAAGAAAAAGCCACAGGGTAAAATTAGCATTGAAAAAATATGACTATATTTTCAATTTTTCTCTAAATTTTTTTATTCATGAAAGACAAAAGCATTTCTAACATTAGATCAGACGTCATGTTTCCCATTCACGCCAGCATTTCTTCTGCCATTTTGTTCATGCACAGATCGCTCACTTTAATGAAGTAACACGCAGCGTTGATGGCGCTGACACTGCAGATGGATGACACTGACATGTCAAAGGAACTGAGATGTACTGCCTGGTGTCACATCCTCCATCTGCCCCTTCGGGACAGAGCATCTGGGTCTGAGCGGGACAGTTTCTGAACTTGTTAGTGATGTCATTCCACTTCCACCCCGTGTAAAGACTTGTACTTTATAACTGTATTTTTAGGAAATATTTGTGACGAGAAAATTCCAAAGTGCTGAATTAATGCAATAATATAGCAGGATGTGCTTCACAAGTTTAAACACTCAAAAAAGTCTGAAATCTCTTCAAGAAGACTTAATATTATCAACCATCTGGTACCTTTCAATGTGGTGGTTAAACCTTTTTTTTTAGCAACTCATATGGCATATACTTGTTTTAATTTTCTCAGGATATCAAAGAATAAAAGTCTGATTGACTAAGGCTGACACAAGCTGTGGGTAGATACTTTACTGGTCCCTTTGAAATCTGCTGACAGCCTTACATTTCAGAGTGTGACGTTCTGACTCCTTGGCTTAGTCAGATTAGATACGGTTGTAAATAAGCAACAGCGGAGCTACATCCTGAAACGAGAGTGAAACGAATGTCACTCAAGCAAAGCAGAGCCTGGCAGGGAAACGCTTCATACCTCTGGATGACTTCTGCCGAATCTCGCTCCCTCTCTCTCCTTTTTCTCTGCACAAATCTCTGGAAAGCCCTGCCAGGACGTGGCAAAGTGTTAAAGGGATGAGGGAGGGAAAACGCTGGCTTGGCTGCAAGGGGGGGGATGCAGAGGACCGTGCAGGGGGGCTGAAGCCATGGCAGGGTTTATTGGAGCGTGAGGGTTAATATATTTGTAGATAGGTAGCAGATAGTTTTGACAAAAAAGACCTAGAGTCAAATGACATGATTGGCTCAAATCCAATTTTTCCATTCAACGCTTTAGCAAATGTAACAGTCTGCATGTGACAGAAACCATCATCCAGAAAAGCTTTCCTTATGACCTTATGTGATATGCTGGTTGGTCCACTTTCACTTTTCAAAAGAACAGCTTGTTTTGGGGAAATCTCAAACTTTTATACTTTAGCAGAATCAGTCATGCTTGCTTGTTTTATCCTCATGTGCTTTTCAGAATTCTGTTGAATTTGGAGCTTACCCGGGCTTAATTCAAGAAGCAGCAAAAACCAAAAAAACTGCACATTCTTCAATCCTGCGTGCTCAGTACTTCTTATTCACAGTCTGGTGTGCTTCCATTTTTTCCCTGAATACATTTTCTGTGCTAAAGCTATAATCCACTTGCAAGCGGTCTCAAGCAAAGACAGAAAAAGTTGCTGTCGAAGCCCGGCGTCTCATTTACATCAGCGGCTGAGAAGCTTCCTCAGACAGAGTGACTGCTCTGTGCTGGACTTTGTGTCAGATCACAAACATGGTGTGAATGTATCACTTCCTGTGTCTGTTTTTGACAGATTTGTCATCAACAATCATGTGATTCTGTTTAACATTTGTGGAAATAAAGACTGCTAGAGTTTGGGTTCCTGCTGCTACCTCACCAGTACAGAGCACAAGCTTGAAGCCCCCCCGTGTTCTTCAGTTTTTAGCATTTTTAATGTGGCCTTTATTTAATTCACATGGATCACATAAAAAAAAGAGACTCAAACTCAAACCAACAATGTGCAGTTAGCACAATGTAAATCTGAAGCAACAAGATGAAATTGACATTAAGCTTTCAAACTTCTTCATAACAGTAAAGGTAAAGAATTTACTGGGGCCAAACAGGAGTCAAAGAAAACATCCCTGAGCATTTACCTTTGCTCTTACCAGGATAATCTTCATAGCTCTGACTAAAAATAGAACATTTTTGACGTAAAGTCTGTTAACATTTGAAACAAAACATCAGTTAAACATGGAGAGCTTTTCTATTTCCCTCCCATTTTGTACTTCCCAAGAAAACACGTGTTAATCATGAATTCTCTAAAGGTGACTGGCCAGGGCAATGTTTTTCCATCTTCCAGAGCCATAGCTGTGTATGAAGGAACATGATTTCTTTTTTCTTCTTCTTTTTTTAACTTTACGGTCTTCTGATGGGATGGGAAGCTTGTGGATGACAAGGGAGATATTCACTAAATATACACACATATATATTCTGCAAAAGACACAAATGTAGTGCCACCTTGAAATTCCTTTGTTATAAAGATTTGTGTTCTGATGTCATGACTTTGAGAGTCATGCATAGAGTAATGCCATAAATGCCATTAAATGTTCAATTTGAGCATGAATACATTATTTTGATTTCCTGCCAATTTTATCATTTACCATAAGACAGGGCTTTAATGGCAGCACAGAACAAACTGAACAGAACTTACACTAGGTGTGTAGGGTTTGTCTTGTGTCTTTGAACCTTTTATCTTTTTTTTTTTCATTTCTGTTTAGTTTACCTTTTAGTTTCTATACTTTGTCATAATCTTGTTAATTATCAATTTCAAACTCACTTCACTCAGTCCCACCCCAAGAATACAACCAAAGATGTACCAGAGTTGTAGTCTTTCTTGCAAAACTAATCTGTTCTTGTGTGAGTTTCAGACCGTGTTGGAAGGGGTAAGTTAAATAAGGTATGCTGGAGCTGGCGATGTGCAAAATAAAAAGGTTAAAGTTTTAGCTTGATGAAGAGCCAGCATTAATAATATTAGCAGTTACAACAGCCGCCATTTGACAGAAGTTAGTGAAGAATGACATATTTTCCACTACATAGTTATCCAGTTTAGTTTCAGTGAACTGACAACCACTGAACTTTTTAAAACTAACAACTGACTTCTTGAAAAACTGCAACTTAAAAGGTTTTACTAGAAGTGGTTAAGGGTCAAGTTGTAGCATTGAAAGTTCTGACAGAACTGCTGGATGGCCGTGAGTTGGTGGGATTCAGGTCAACCATCACAGAGATGGACGTCTGCGCTTTGGACTTGGCAGACTTACTTCACTGCAATGACTCACACTGGACTTTATCCCTTTTGATATGTGAAAAATCCTTTCATTTACTCTTTTTGGCTTTTTTTTATATGTTTTTTCATTGTAATTGGAAAGTTTTCTTTGAGGCAAAAGGTGGGTGCACACCCTGAACAGGTCTTCAGTCCCATCCAAACATATGTTTTTTCCGTGTAAAATGAACAAGTGAAAGAAATAAAATATAGACACCCAGTCATTTAATCAATTTCTACTTGTCCAACCTCCCAGTGCTTCATATAAAACAAAAACAACAACATACCTCTGTAGTAAATAACCACTGGTTTTATCTTGTAATGCTTTGTAATCTTTGCTTTCTGTCATTCAGCGTATGGATACGTGTTAAATGTGAGGGAGCAGCAGTTAAGGACAACAGTTGAGCAAGCTAAAGAAACAGAAACGAAGAAGAAAAAAAAATACAGGCAAGGAGGAATACTCACGATATCCTGTTTGAGAGTCCCAAGATTAATTAGGATGCAAGAAGAGAGGCAAAAGAAAGAGAGCGTGTCAATGTTTGACCTTCATGAATAAGAAGTCGTCATCATGCACATAATTGCTGTCGGTCTGAGCTTCATTAACTGGCCAAATGAGCAAGCACTTATGAGTATATTAGCTGATTTTGTGCTTCAAACAGTCAGCTAGGCATCTAATGCAAGATAAAAGGCGAAGGTGCAAAAACTATAATTTACAAGGGAAAAAATGGCAGTAATGACAGAGACAGATCACAGGAAACCACTGGAGATTCAACATATTGATGTAAACTGGCTGTAACAGTTGAAATATCTTTAATGGCTGCAGGTGGTCCTGTTTCGCTCTCATACAAATAACCTAAAATAAACAAATAAATAAAAAAAAATAAATGACTAAAAGTTCTGTCTTTTCAAACAACCACAAGATCTGCTTTCAAACAAGAAATTACTATACTTTACTATATTCTATATTGAGAAAATATTCACTATGATCAATTGTCTTGAGTAAGTTTTAGGACTTTGGTTTATAGGATTTATAACTTTGTTAAATATTAATTACTGAAGTCTGAGATTGGAAATCAATCTAAGAAGCAACAGCACACTTTGAAAAGGCTTGAAGTAAAGTTGAGTATGAATTTAATGGTTTATTTGTAGTCAGTGTGATTTATTTACCGTGACCTTTCAGGCACTAGATGCACCCTAAATGTACAAGTCTGCGCTTTTTAGTGTACATGTTTGCATGTGTGCATGAAGGCTGGACACTCACGCCTGTATGGTTGTTGTGGCTGTTTGAAAGGTGAACATATTTTCCTTGGGGAACCAGTTAGTATCCTCTGCAATTAGAGAGAAAAATGAGGATTCCAAAGTTAGGCAGAGAAGGAAAACACTAGGCTGTATCAGTAAATGTCAGAATAAAAGTAAAACGAAGGCACGAAACCATCAACAGCACCAGCACTTCACAGTCCACCACTCCACATATGGAGAGAGGAAGACACAAAGGAAGAGACAGCAGAGGAGGGACGGAGAGACGAAGAGTCAGAAATAGACCACCATGTTACATCCAACATCAAGCCCTAAAGACCCACCAGACCAGAGAAGAAACAGATCAAGACTACTTTTTTATGGTTTGTATGATTTTTTTTTTAGCTTTCTAGAACCTTCATAAAGGCTGAGATTTGCTACTGGGTTCACACCTACAGCCTGAACTGTCATTCAACTACAGTTAAACTAAAAAAACAGTAAACAAATGAGGTGAATAAAATAATAAGGCAAGGAAATGAATAAGGAACTAATGCAAGGAAATAAAAAAAGCTTGCTTCGTTCATTTTTAGCCTGGCCAGTCATCTTTTTCTCTTTGATACAAAGAATTATTTTAATTCCTCCGGATTCAGCTTTGATTTCCAGGGAGCAGTACCGACAAATGTAGAAGAAACATCTGGATGCCACTGGACAGGCATTAACAAAAGACATCCAAAATGGCACGTGGAGTAGTAGAAATGCCCATGAATGACTTATCAATTTTGCTGTAAAAACATGTTGATCCAAGGTTTTAATGAGCAATTCTGCAGCCATCCTGGTTGCTTTCGAATGGTGGCTCTTGGACCTGGAGCAACGTACGGAAAATCACATAAAGCCTGCACCCGCCTCTGTTCTGTTCCAGTGGAAATGGCTATGAATGGGAAGTGTACCAGACTTGCTTCACAAAAGAGAATTTCAGGAAGTGGATGGATATGGCTGGCCAGGCTAATTTGTTTCATAATTTATTAATCAAAACAAAATAACTCATCTAGTAGACATCATAAAATAAATGTTTCTTTTTTTAATTTTATGCATAGTTGCAGTATTTGCAACAGACGTTTTTGCAGGTTTCAAATGAAAAGAGGCATCACCAGAGAAGCAACAACAAAAACATCTAGATGTCAAGTTTTTATATACCTAAATGCAATCTTTTCATGGTTTTGAAAGTAGTCAAATGCTATTTCTTTTCTGGTTCAATATGAAAACTGTAGGGCCATCCCCCCCTTCCCCCTTCCCACCAGTGCTTGGATTTCAGAGTCTCTCCCTTCCTCTGTGTCCTTCACCCTCTCACCTCTCTCAAGCCCAGTCACCCGGTCCACACTCCACATCCGCTCTAGGCGTCGGTGCTGCTTGCCTGCCTCTCGGGACGTGCTCTCCAGGTCCAGGGAGCCTTGGCTGCGTGAAGGAGCCCCGCTGCACGACTCACAGGCCAGTGCACTACACTCCGCCTCCCCTTTCCCGCCTTCACCCCAACTACGGATGTTGTGGGCGCTGACGGAGGTCTGCAGCGGGGGTTGGGACAAGTGATGGTGGTGGTGGGTGTGGTGGTGCGATGCATGATGGGAGTGGGACCCTGCGACAGCTAGCTGCTGCTGGCTGCTGCAGCCGCTCCCACCTGCCCCGCTGCTTCGCCCCGCTGCTGGATGCTGCATTCGCGCTGGAGACAGTGTGGTGGTGATTCCCGTGGTGATGATTGCTGTGGTGGTGGTTGCCGTGGTGGTGGCCGCCACCACAGCTACTACTGGCGCCACGGCTGCTGCTTGCACGCTGGTACTGGGTTGGAGATGATGAGGCGGAGGACGGGGAGGTGGAGGGCTGGATTGTGCCCCCTTTAGACCCTACCCCACCACTCCCCGACTTCTCCTTTAGGACATCCAGTTCTAGGCTCTCCTTGCTGGCCCGGCTGCTGCTCATCAATACACCGTGCTGGGTGGTGATGGTGTACACGCGGGCAGGCTGCAGGGTGCACTCGACTGATTTCTGCTGGTCTTCCTCTGCTGAGAAGCTGCGTTCAAGGGACAGGGGCGCAGGCTTGGTAGAAATGGTGATTGAGGGTGGAGGAGGCTGGAGTAAACCCAGCTTCTCCTTCGCTAGGCCGGGCTCCGGTTTGTCCTCGCAGTCCTTGATGATGGAGCAGGGAGGGAGGTGGTTGTTATTTTTGGGGCCAATTGTGCCAGTTGGCGACTCTGGATCAGGACCCACCAAGGCTTCACACAGGAGATGAGCTAGAATGTGAAAGAGGAACATGGATAGATGAAAAAAAGAACAAAAATAGGAGTGCTAAAGAATGAGAAATCCATCCAGGTGCTCAGAAGAAAAAAAAATATTGAAAGGGGAAAAGAAGAGGAGAAGCTCAGGATGACACACGGGATAACATCATCATCTATCTTCGGTTATCAGCTGTCGTTGTGACACACTTGCTAGCACAGCCTGGCATTTCAGTAGAGGATGAAGTGAAGCAGGTGGATTGAGGATTTAACCTCAAAGGAATACACAAAACGGCACGGAGGGATGGACAAATGGCAGAGACGCTGACCTGATCCGTTTCGGTTTTCAGGGTGTGTGTGGGACAGGTACTCCCCAAACGCTCGCGCTGCTCTGTAGGAACACATATACACACACACACACACACGACACACATTAAGACATTAATTCATGGGTGGAAAAGAGGAATGAGTGAGACACACGAGAAAAAGGGAAGAGGAGAAAGACGAAAAGGGCAAGGGAACAATAAATTCTAATCCTAATTGGCTCCTTTGTAGACTTGTACCACCCACAGATTAAGATGCAGCTGTTTTATCTCCTCTCCTCAGCTAATCTTAACCTGACAAGGAGAATCAGACAGCAGGAGGAGATAACTTAAAAGTTTGTTTGAGGCAGAGTAAATTTCTCAGTATGACATCAGTTGGTGGATCTCTCTGAGTGTGTTTGCACGTACAGTAACACTGCACGCTCTATTCATGTGCCCAGAAAAATACTTAACCTTGACAACCTGTGATGTCGGCAGGTTGGAGATGTACCAAAATTAGATGGCAGGAGCTCCATACCTGCAGGATTGCCCCTGGTGCTTAACTCCTTTTTCGTCTTGTCATTCCTCTTACTCACAAAGAGAAAGAGACACTCAGCAGACTATAAGATTGAGCAGAAACGTATTTAAGCACATGTAGCTAAAACTCAGGACCAAAGAGGGCTTCTCCTTTTGATATGATAGCTCACATCTCACAGCTGGATGTCAGCAGTCTCTGTCTGTTGCTCTTGTGAGTGTGCGTGAGGGGAGATGAAAGGTAGCTGGTTAAAAAGAGACAGATATCCCAAAAGACCTTCATTCTGCACCACACAGGGTTTTTACTGAGAGACGTACCGCAGCCGTAACCGCTGGGAAAGATGATCCCTGATCGCAATTAGGAATAAAGAGAGAGGAAAGGTCAAAATGTGATTAATTTATGAAGAATAATGAAGTTATTAAGTTACCTATTAAGTCTCCTGTTGGCTAAAGGGTTACAGTTTTCTTGCCCAAGTATTAAAAGAAAAGAAAAAAAATGCTTATTTGGAGGACAAATAAGCAAGAAAAAGGTTTGGAGTTTGTTGACTCCAAACCTTTTGCAGAATACTTTGGCTGTCAAATCAACTCTGTTAATTTATGAAAGACGGATTGTTGACGGATTGAGACATGCCTGTAGATTAACTGTGACAAATGACTGAGGAAATAGAGCACAGGAGGAAAAGAAAATAGCTAGCATATGTTGAATGCACCTGCTTGGCCTACTGACTTGAGCCAAAAAAAAAAAAATAAAAAATTGGAAAAAGCAGGATTGTGCTGTGCTGCCCATATTCCAAGCTCATCCTTTAATGTCAGCTAACTTAGTCCACCAAAGTGACGTGAGCTTGATAATCGGACAGTACAGGTGGGTTTCTGTGCAATGTCATCGCGGAGGCTTGTGTAAAGCTGGGGTGCAAAAAGCAGTGCTTAACTTGGTTTGTTTGGCAAAGCCAAGCTCCTAAAAGGATATGACAATGAAGTTAACTGTGCCAAGAGCTAAATAAGATGGATGGAAATGTTCAATATTCCGAGGGGATCGCATCTCTTTGCCAAGTTCTGAACGAGTCTGTGGATCCAGGTCAGTAAAAGGGTGGACAAGTGTCCCTTGCGTCCTAAAGGCACCTAAAGTCTGCAGACACTGAGGAGTTGTATAGTGCAGATTTCCTTTGTATGAACACTGACCTTTTCTATAACATATGCATATCAGACCATTCAGTTACTCGTGTGGAAATGTGCGATAGCAATTTATTTGATATAACTGGTGCGCTCCAGCTAACAGGGTAATCAATGCAGCCATTGTCCCAGAATAAACTAGCTGTTCTCATATCTTGTACAGTGAGTCTACTAGAAGTGTAATTTCTTTTATGTGCAGCTGACTGAAAAGTAGCCTTGACTTATACACTGCCTGGCCAAAATAAAAGTCGCCGCCTGGATTTAACTAAGCAAATAGGTACGAGCCTCCTATTGCTTCTCAGTGAGTTGCTTCTCATTTCCTAAACAAAAATGTCGAAAGACACGTCCTATGGTCGTGGAAAAGATGTTAGTCTGTTTGAGAAGGGTGAAATCATTGGCATGCATCAAGCAGAGAAAATATCTATGAAGAAACTACCAAAATTGGGTTAGGAACTGTCATGTCAAGGTCATGTGGTCTGATGAGTCCAGATTGACCCTGTTCCAGAGTGATGGGAGCATCAGGGTAAGAAGAGAGGCAGATGAAGTGATGCTCCCATCATGCCTAGTGCCTACTGTACCAGCCTGTGGGGGCAGTGTTCTGATCTGGGGTTGCTGCAGTTGGTCAGGTCCAGGTTCAGCAACAGTATGAGCTCAAAGAATGAGGTCAGATGACTACCTGAATATACTGAATGACCAGGTTATTCCATCAAGGGGATGCTCAGGGAGCATGAGACATCATTTTCACACATGGATTGGCCACCACAGAGTCCAGACCTGAACCTCATTGAGAAACTTGGGGATGTGCTGGAGAAGGCTTTGCGCAGTGGACTCAGACCATCATCAACGCAAGAGCTTGGTGAAAAATTAATGCAACACTGGATGGAAATACAATAAATCTTGTGACACTGCAGAAGCTTATCAAAACAACGCCACAGCAAATGTGTGCCGTAATCAAAGCTAAAGGCATTCTAATGAAATATTGGAGTGTATGACCTTTTTTTTTGGTGGTGACTTTTTTTTTTGGCCAGGCAATGTATTTCCTCAGTGAAACTACTGTACTTTCTAAACATCTACCATAGCTTAAAACTCTGAGCTATAAAATAGCATTTTATGATCAAGTCATTTAATAGCAGAGGGTGCAGGTTTTGGCCCCAAAATGTGTTTGCATCCAGTAATGACAGGAAGCAGGAAAGCTGTCTATTCAACCCTAGAAATCAAATTTTTGTGGCATCACTGAATCAAACAGTTCTTTTAATTTTAATGAGGTTACTGATGGGGGCTCCAACTCTCATCTACTGATCATAAGCCCCAAGCCTCATCTGCTATGTATGTGCCACAAAGAGGAGACAGAAAACAGAGCATACGTAACAGTGCAGGCAGCAGCAGATCTCTCTCTTGGCTAAAAGCTACAAGCTCTGTCACTTTGAAACTTTACTTTTAAACCAGTGCACTTAATGCATGCCAAAATGATCAGACTTTACAATAATTATTGTTAATTTGTAACAGAATGCCACATTTTACGTATCGACATCACCAACACCCGTCCTAAATAAAAGGTGGGGCTGAAATTAGAAAGATATGATAAGGCCTTTTCACACATTCAGTTTATTAGGAAAATACCAGAATTAGTGGACTTTGCAGATGTTTAGGTTTTAGAACTGTCCTAATTAGATTTAATCCTTTAAGATATGCAGTTTGTTTAAAATAATTCTATAACATCCCTAAATCCTGAGAATTTTCTGAAAAATCAGGCAGATTTGTCAGTGTTGACTTGGAACAATCTTTAGGTGAGTAATGCTAGTTTTTGTTGAGTCTGATGTGCTTTGGGCTGTATGGAGTGGGTACAACACATTTTCTTGTATTGACAGTAGCTTTTCACATGGATGCCCTGAAACCATCAGTTTTACCAGTCTGCATGCTGGCGACACAGTAAGATTGCTGACTCCCACAAATGAAAGAATTTCTTGATTACTTGATTTCTTATGTGTGCAACTCGATTCCTTCCTACATCAGTAGCTTATAGAAGAAGTAGGCAGCACTTTTTTTTTCCATAGATCAAAATAAGGGAAGTCGACCTGTCCAGGTGTATGCCTGCCTTTTGCCTGAAGTGAGCTGGGAGAGGCTCCAGCAGATCCCCGTGACCCGGCAGAGAATAAAGCGGGTATAGATGATGGATGGATGGATGGAAAATAAGGGAAGTGAAATTGAAAAGATGCATATCAGGTAGTTTAATTGAAACAGCTTTTTAATGTCACTTTTCACAAATTCCCGGTCAGATGAAGGCTTGTTCTATTTCACTTCTCGAATGACAGCATTGAGATTAGTCTGGAAACTTGACGACTTTGTACGATAGATGGCCCACTTGGTCAATAAAAAATTCATTATGTACTCCATGAACACGTGGAGCACACTGACATATCAAACATACTGGCAAAGAATCAAAACATCTACCGAAATCTCATTATTCTCAGTTAACTTTTCACTTTTTGAAGCATTCATTTCAAGCTGATGCTGCCATCAGAACCACCGACCTCACTGACCCATCACCAGCAGAGAAGGTTTACAGTCCAGCTGGAATATAGACAGTCCCATCTGCTGCTGTTTTCACTCACCATATCATTGTAATTGACTCAGCAGTTATGAGGGCTTGTTAACTGTTCACATTCTTCAATATATCTAGTAGGATGACAAAAGATCAGATAGTCAGCTATCATCCATGGGAGATGCTTAGCCATGACACATTCTCAGGCCTGTAACTCTTAACTTTGCCATCATGACTGCATTATCCCACCCTTAGGATGAACCTAAATCCAACCTTAAAGTGTATTCCCAAAGAAACACCAGTTACCTTTAGTGACCTACATTTCTGTCTGCAAAGGTGGCACAAATCTCTACAGTTTCATGAGCAATCAGGTTAAAGTTTCCACGGGGACTAGTAAACACAAAAAAGGAAAGATACATCCACTCACATTGGTTCTTAAGAATCCCCTGAACACAAGTTAATCTATGGGTTTGCACGTCCTCCCTGGCAGCTTCTTCAATTATTAAAGCATGTCCAGCGCAGCAAGCATGCAGCTCAAGTGAACGAGCTAACAGACAGAGCAGGTCTGCAGTGAAAACAGACATTATTTCAAAACACCTATTCAATGTGCCTTTTTTTTTTTATATCTCTGTTTTCTTATTTGGGGCCCTGTTAGATTTATCACCAGGGTCACATTTGATACAAGGCAGGCTTGACCCTACAAGGAGACAATGTGAAGAAAACACTTTAACCACAGAAACTATCAACAAAAACCACTTTGTCGAGCTGTTCAACAGCTGTATACATTTAAAAGGGCACTTTGAAAACTAACGTGCCCCAAAACACGTTCGACCCCAAGTATTATGAACGCCAGTTCAGCAAAGTTGCTTTATTGTTGCACTAACTGTAAACTAACTGTAAATTCATTAGGCAAAACTTTCTTTCCCTGGGCCTCGTTGCCTGAAACTGAACATTTGCGGCATTAAATTACAGCTTATTGGAGCTTTTACATCCATATAATTTCTCTATTTTCTTGCAGCGCAGCAATTATAAATCGAAAAGTTTTTCTCTGTGCTCGCAAAGTAATTTTGGCTCCTCCATTGTTCCCTGTTAATGCTAAAAAACCATGGCCAAAGCAAATCAGACTCCATTAGGTTTCGGTGGTGATATTGAGGACTGGAAGGCTCCGCATGTGCTGCGACACTATCCAGCCCTCACTTCACATCTAAAAATAGATTGCCATGCCGCTGCAATTCTAGCCTACTGCATCTTCTTCACAGAAATACACTGTCTTGTATTTGAATGGTTCTGTGTGTGCACGTGCACGCGGTGATATAAAAGCAGCAACGAACGTGGTCTACAGTCTAATCAGCAGGTGTCCCTTAGAAGGTCTGAGACGTTTTCATTTTGTCCTCCTGTGTCTTTATTCAACACACTGCATTCTGATCAGAATCAGCAAACAATGGTGCAAGAGGCTCACATCATCCACCATCATCCATTATACATGAGAGGAATCTGAGTTGGAAACCGAAGAAAACGCTTCTAAACGCATCCATTAAAAGAAACGTCTTTCTGTAGTGAGCAGTCTCATATCGCCGCAATCGCTAAATGCATGGTCTGCGCTGTTGAGCACATCAGGGGCACAGGTGTGCAAAGTGGCATCTGTGAGATACTCAGGTGAAAAACGAAGAAGGGGGAGCTGGATGGGTAAATATAAAATTCATCCTGCATGCTTTCGGGTTTAGGGAAAGAAACGAGTTAGGGAGGGGGGGTTTCTGAGGTAGAGAAGTGATTACAGCAGAGAGGAAGAGTTGTGTACCAAGATAAATTGGGGGCAAGTGAACAATGAAAATGGGAGTTAACTTGGGAAAACTGAAGGAGACAGAGAGCACAGTCAGCGCGAAGAGGAGGTAAAGGATGGAAATGACGAGGGATTCTGATACCATCTCAAGGGGGACAGGATCCTTAAATCTAATGGAACTGTGTAAATAAATCTTTTTTGTAGCATCATTTTGTAAGTTGAGGGGTTGAGGGATATATATATATATATATATATATATATATATATCTATATATATATATATATATATATATATATATATATATATCATGGAAAAAATTATTAGACCACCCTTGTTTTCTTCAGTTTCTTGTTCATTTTAATGCCTGGTACCACTAAGGTACATTTGTTTGGACAAACATAACAATAACCACAAAGATTGCTCATAGTTTTATTTAAGAGCTGATATCTTACCATTTTCCATGGTTTTCTTGATTACAACCTAAATCACTTAAGTTTTTTTACATCAATAGCTATGGTGTTGTACTGCCAAAAACACTGCTTTTATATTAGTGTTTTCTTTTCTGTCTTTTTATCACATGATGACGTTTAGTGGTACCAGGTATTATGAACAAGAAATGAAGAAAAAATGGTGGTCTAATAATTTTTTCCATACTGTATATATATATATATATATATATATATATATATATATATATATATATATATATATATATATATATATATATAGGGATCCATCCTATGGAACATGACGTTTACTATCAAAATTGTTGTGAACAAGTGAAAAGAGCAGGGAGGAAAAACAGTGGACCAGTCATGCTAGATTCATTCCACTTGCTTTCACCCACCTACAAAAAAAGTATTCTCAGGTAAACTGAGAGCTGCACCTTTGACCTGGATTATATCTCTACCTCTCCCCATCCTCACTCTTGCGGTAAGTGCGTATGACTGGCAGGTCTGCTATTGAGGCAGAAGTACTCAACTCAATGAATTGCTGTAATTCTGTCATCCAAACGAATGCGTGTACAACATGAAAGCTGAAGGGCCAATTTACCGTCTGATGATCTTTCCTGCTCTTCCTACAACCGCTGCGCTAGAATCACTGTGAGCACATTTATGCATTCTGGCTCTGGGTTGAGCATATGCAGTGTAGTGCACTTACCATTTCAGAAGCTGAATGAGTCAGACACTGTTACACACACTCCACATATTTTGACAAACTCCATCGATCATTTCAAAGGGCCATTTAAAACAGGAGGATGGACTTCAGCTCTGCAGCTTTTTTAATAGATTTAGAACCATGCATGACTAGATACTTGACTGATGAGTACTTTTTCTTCATCCTCATCTAGTTTAGGCGTTCTAATGGATGCGGATAGAAAAAACAATTACCTATTTGTATTCCAGTGGCACTTTAACTATCTCTCTACTTTTCCCTCTGACAGTGTCATTAATTTAAGAGTTTTTCCTTGTTTTTACACTGCCAGTCAATCAAGCTTTTTCCTCAGTTGTATTTCCTCTATGATGTATAAAATATCCATTCGGATGCATATCCAGCTGGATATGTGCCAAGCAAGCAATCCAGCACTTATAAGAAGAAAGACAAGGGAATCTTAAAACTGACTGGGGATGATTTAAAGAAAATATTATAGTTGGATTTTATTCACACATCAATGCAGCTGGATGTTAAATGGGAAAAGCTCAATTTCACTGTGATACTAAGAACATATGTGTAATTATCTTATATGATACTCAATAAATTAGATACAGATGTGAGAAGCCTGCTCTTACAGAGAGCCTTTTACCTTAGTAGTTCTACTGTATAATGTTTCATGCACCTGCACACACACACCAGCACTGGCAGAGCAGCCATGTGAGCAACTGGTCTGCCTTGAAGTTCAATATCCAGTCCTGCTAAAGGAGACTCCAGCATGTAGTTTAAAAGACTAACCCTGCTATCAGAGCACAACTTGAACAACAGCTTACTGATAGCATTACTAATAAAATATTATTTTCTGAGACCACAAAAGTCTACTCGTAAAGCGTTTTGATGACCGCCATATATTTTTTTCATTCAGGTTATGCTGATAAATCACCATCATCACTTACATGTGAGGGAAAGTAAAATAAAGACAAATAGAAACTAAGAACAATTTTAAAAAGGTAGAGGACACAATCATTTTTTGATGCTTACTTTTCACACTTTACCAAACCTTATTGATAACCTGCAAATTTGATCTCAAAGACAACAAATATACTTGCAACTTGCAACACTGAATAACTACTTACAGACTGTTCTTCCTACAGAATTCATGTCCATCTCTGACTGATTCGCCCCACACCTCTTCCTTGTGGATTCTGGTGTCATAAGTTACCGTACTGTATCATGGGGTTAAAAGGTGAAGGGAAGTGCCTGAAGGCAGAGAACGGGTCATTACTCCTGTGGCAGTGTTCCTACTGGCCTGAGCATCATTAGAGCTGATGGCTTCTCTGGGTGACCCTCCAACATAAACAACGGGCTGCCAAGAAAAGATTTCTCACTCTTAATACTCCCTGATCAAATCCTGCTCTCAGATACACTAATTGAATTGGCTTGCTTTCCAACACGATACGCACAGCAGCAGCGTTTGCATACGTCGTCTGCATCTGTGGGACACATGGGAACCCATTATCTGATCAGAGAGCTGTTTTATATGTCAGCACACTTGTTCCCCTTATCACTCCGTTGGTGAATTCCACCTATTCATACAGAAGCACAGTTAATTTATTCCGATGGCTCACTTGGCCATGACATTGAGAACAAAAAACAGAAATTTTGATTTAATTTTGAAGTTCTGTATATGTTGTAAGGGGGGGGATAAAAATCAATAATCAAAGAGAGGAAGTTTGCAGCCCATAATGGAAACGAAATCCTGATGGTAATGAATCATTTAACTCAAACATCTGCACTCCACTGGACTGTGAAAAACACAAAGCATGTCGGCAGAGCATCACTGGAGACTAACCGTCCTCACTGATATATGACCATATCTGCCATATTTACTGGTTTACACAGAGCTTTCAAACTATGCGAGCTTTACTCTGCATGTATATTGTGCCTGTTCTATAAAAAAAGGTCTTATAGTACCTAAACTGGCACTACCACCAGCACTAATGGATGTAAAATGTTTGTAATGTTCTTTCCTGATTTTTGTTTTTTGACTAGTTTGGCAAAGAACTGGCACAGAAGAGACAGAACGTCATTCTAAATTATTTATGCATCTGCTTCTCCTACTGTGGCTTATGGAAATGACTTGAGCGAACTAAAAAAAAAAAGCAAAACAAAAAAGACCCCACTTAAAATCAGCTGAGTACAAAGTCAGGAAAAGCTGCAAAAAGAAACTATCATTTAACAAATATCAAAGTACAGAAATGTTGTATACAAAGAAAGAGCAAACTGAACAGTGTTCCCTCGTGGCCCACCTACAGTAGGTTACATGTTTGCTCGTGCACACAGACAAATAACTCCAGCGATGCTGAAGTCTTTGTCATTTTTCAGATTGTAATGAACCAAATTCAGGAAACATACAGAAAATACGAACAATAAAAGATGAGAAAAAGAACGAAGCAGGAGAAAAGCAATCAAGAAAATGTTCTGAGCAAAAATGAGGATGAACAGATCATACAGAAATAGTGTATATGTCTCATTTATGTATATATGAGTAAAAAAAAAAAAGAAAAACGCAAGCTCAGCAGAGAACGTTTTTTTCTCAAAAGATGATAAGCAAAAAGCAAAACAAAAACGAATGTTACGTAAAGTTGTTGGATTTCATTAAGCGAATGACTATAGGCCGACAACAGTCACACCTGGCTGCCCTTAATAAACTAAGGCACAGTGTTTCATTTCCATCCTCCTGTTAAAGCCAACCCTTTCATCTCATATCGCCTTTACACCCTCACAGCTTTGTGGACCCTGTTGCACTGCCCTTCAGCCGAACCGCAGCACTGCTCTCCTCCGAGGCTGATCGAAACATCAAAGCATTTGCTTTCACACTCAATATTTTAGAATTTTTTTGTGTGTAAATTAGATGTAATCTCTCCCTCGTCTCTCTATTCTCTCATGTTGTCAGTCACCAGCCTACTTGTTGCAAGAGACCAACCTGTTTTGTAACGAACAGCACACAAACTTGAATAAGACACTGTCAAAAATCCTGGCACAAACAGATTGTGTATATTGAGTGCTTCCTTTGTATTGTTGGCATATAAATGCAGAAAATTCATACTAGTTTGGTGTCCTCTAACAAGTCACCATGAACATGTTATTGGTGTTAGCTTGGTTTAGGTCAGATTTATTTGCTAGAGTATAGATTGTTCATGTAAATGGAGAGTTTCTTCTCATAAACCAGAGTTTGTCTTGGTGTTTCTCACGGTTCTGTACTTGGATCATTACTTTTCACTCTCTACATGCTTCCATTAGGTCCTATTATCGAGCAGAATGATATCACCTTTTATTGCTGCGCAGATGATACCCAACTATACCTATCCATGGAGCCAGATGACACAGGTCAACTAAATAGATTACAATCATGTTTTAATGACATGATGTTGATGAACTCAAATAAACTACCGTGATCTACAGTGATCCCTTGCCAATTCGTGCTTTAAGATCCACGATTTTTCAGAAATATATAATATCATAAAAAATCAAGAAAAAATTGCGGAAGATTCACAGGATGTTGTGGCGTTCTCTCACAGCGAAGAGATGTTGTGAGCAGCCTGACCCCTTTAAGAAGGTGGCCTTATGGGTAATGGTGTGGCCTTATGGGTAATGCAGTGTGTGTGTGTCGTGGGACGGCAGAAGAAAATGGGGTTAGATTAAAAGTGGAGTGAGCATAAACAGCAGCCCAGCGTGTATAGATTTACATTCTCTGTTAACTGACAGGAGCTGAACAATACAACCTGTGTGATGTTACAAGTTCCTGCAGTGCCAGAATAAAGTGCTCGTTCCATGCAGAGAAAAACTGACTTTTTGTTTTGTTGTTGTTAGCGTGTTAGCCGCTAATTACAAGCCAAAAATAGCACAATACCAGCGGTTTGTTTACTACGGTTCAGAGACCAGAGGCTGTGAAGGAAACAGAAAGACCACAGTTGAGCCTTTGTCTTGTTTCGCTGCAGTGCCTCGATACTTTTTTTGCGGTTTTAAACATATTTTAAACACGTTATTTAGGCTCGGGGGGGCTCCAGCTCCAGTTCGCGGATTTTGATTTTTGCGGGGGGGCACTGGTCCCTATTGACCGTGGAAATTAAGGGGATTACTGTACTGTGAGAAGCCTTGGAGCTAGTTCTGATCAGAACTTTAAATCACACATAAAACAAGTTTCTAGAACCGCCTTCTTTCACCGTCGCAATTCTGCTAAAATTCAGAAAACCCTTTCTCATCGTGATGCAGAAGAACGAGTTCATTGGTTACTTCAAGATTGGACTACTGCAATTCCTTGTTAGTAGGTTGCCCTAATATGACTTTGAACTGCCTCCAGCTGATCCAGTTTGCTGCAGCCAGAGTTCTGATGAGGATTAGGATGAGAAAACATATTATTCCAATATTTGCTTCCCCTTATTGACTTCCTGTTAAATTCAAGAGATAATTTAAAATTCTTCTCCTCAGATATGAAGCTCTTAAGGGCCTAGCTCCCTCTTATCTTAAGGAACTTTAAGTTTTGTGTCTTCCCAATGGAGCACAGTGAGCAGTGAGGAGCCTGATGACTGAGGGCGACAGACCCACCTCCCAGTTAGGGTGTCTGCTTCCTGAACACTATCTACCTTTCAGGTTAGGCTTAGTTAGAAGATAGCTTCATTGATGACATGGTTAGTCTTCTTGTGTGTGTCATCATAATTGTCAGTTTTTCTTCTCACCTCAGACCCCTAACTGGTCGAGGCAGATGGTTACTCTCCCTAAGTTTGGTTCTGCTGGAGACTGTTTTTTTTTTTTTTTTTTTTTTTAAACAACCAGTCAAAATCAACCAGACTTTTCTCAGTAACTGTTTGATGGATTGTCATTATAGCAAGTGATTAAATCACTGAACCATTAAACCATCTCTAGAACTGAAATGTGAAGCCAATGCACAAATGCCAAGAAATGCAGTTTCTCTGCAGATAACTGGAGACTTTCTCTGAAAATGAATGAATCAATCTTTCAATAGACCAGCAATGTTAAAACACTCAACTGTGCAGCTGAAATAAATGTGTTTAAAGGCTAGTTAAAGATATAATATTAAACAAAAAACAAAAAAAAAAACTGCAGTTTTGGTTTCCGTGACTAAGAGTATGAGCTTGCTCATGGAGGGAAGTTTCAGGTTTATGTTGGTAGTGGTGGACAGTTATTGGCTTTGAAATTTGTAACATGCTTTGATGTTAATATTTTATATTTTTTATATTTTCATTAGGGCTGGGCAAGTTAACGTGTTATTATCGCGTTAACTCATTAATTTATTAACGCCAACATTTATTTCGCGCGTTAACGCGTGCTGTTCAAATGCTTTTGTTTTGAAAAGTCTGTTACTGGCTGCTGCGGAACCGGAAGAGTATTGACGGAAAACCATGCAGAAAAACTAAAACAGACATGGAGAACGGTAAAAATCCGTGTACTTTACAGTTCGGGTAGCAACTCAGGTAGCAATATTAACAATTCTGTCTGAAAAAGAAAATTCTGGACTGCAACAAAACTTTTGCATTATTCCTCCCTGTTACATCAGATCTGCTCCATGTGTTCACCGTCCTGCTGTTCTCTTACTGGTTACTTCAGTGCGGCTCCATCTAGTGGCACAGATGTGTAATGACAACAGAAAGTCCAGTCCTCGATTATAAAATAAATTCTGTTCTATGGCCTGCTTTTTAATTTCGTATTTTTGATCCAAGTCTAAAATTGTAAAATAAAAAAAACAGGCATCTTTTCTTTTTTTTTTTAATGTTAGATTAAAAAACGAAAAATGTAATAAAATGTCACTTTTTTAATTTTTTTTTAAATTTTTGATTGACAATTGAAAATGGAAAGAATGAATGATACATGGATTGGTAAAGTTACTGAACTTTAACGTGGACATTTTCATTTTAAAGTTCTCCCAGACAGAGGATTCGACAGAAACAAGGTTATTTGTAACAACTGCCAAGTTGAACTCCCTGTTAAAAGTTTCTGCTGTTACCTCAGAAATTACCTGTTTCAATGTTCTGATTGTGCTGAGACACAATCATTTTGTTGGTAAACTTTTTTTTATTTTTTCATAAAAACAGGATGACATTAATGCCCTGGCAGTGGCAATAAACTTTGTTTTATTTTACATTTTTTAAGATGAGATTTATACTAAATATGTTTTACCGACAAGTGCTGATGTTAAAAGTGTTTGAACAACAAATGTTATGACACTTTAGTTCATATGGCAGCAGAACATTTCAATAAAAGTACATTTTACACTACTTTTGAATTCATTATTTGATTGTGCGTATACAACGCGATCAATCGTGATTAATCAGGGAAATAATGCGATTAATCGCGATTAAAATTTTTAATCGTTGCGCAGCCCTAATTTTCATATTACTGTTCCCCAGAATGATTTCATATCCCTTTTCCACAGAAGAGGAAAATGAGGACATATGCATGGATAGAGGCCACCCCATTGTCTGGGTTCAGTTTTGCAGACACTAAGCAAATGGTAAAAGAGATGTATTTGCGAATAAATACACTTTGTCCTGGTGACTTCATTTAAGGCTGTTGCGGGGGGGTTTAGGGTAAAGCAAATCAGGGCAACATCCTTTGAAGTTATGGAAGCACATATGGATGCTTGTTGTGCGAACAGCTCATTACTCATAAAATTTCCAGCATGCTGGAATAAGGAGGTATGCCATATGGTTTACCAATGCTGCTTGGCCAATGTTCTATGTGGTGCATATTAATGTGTATAACTTCCTGCAAGATAAACATTTATTATTTTTTGGCAATAAAGTATTAAATCGTAGCAATTAATCCAGAACTAATTCAGTTTCTAAATGTTATATTCTACATGTTAGCCGTATAAAAATGAGAGAAGGTCAACAGAAAAAGAAAAAGGAACAAACAATGCAGATACATTAGCGGTTATCTGCAGAAAGGAGTACATCCTTTAGACTGAACAGAGGCAGGGACAAGCCTTGAGCACACACTTCTAATGCATGCAGATATGTTCTTGTGAGTGAGTGTGTGTGTGAGAGAAAGAGAGGGGTGGGGAGTGAAGGGATGAGACCGCTTTTGAGTTCCTGCTTCCACTCATGAGGATGTGTAAAGGTGAAAGGCAGATAAAAAAAAAAATGGGTGTGATTCATCTGCATTTCCTGTGAACTCATCTACCGGAGGTGATGTCCAAACTGCCCTCAGCTCATGCATTTCATGTATCACAGTGTGACTGAAGGGTATAAAAAAGTAAACAAGTACAAGCGTTTGAGAAAGCCATATGTGTGTATCCTGCCAGCTGAGTCTCCAATGTGGCATGGAGGAGAAAAAAAAACAAACTACAAAAAAACATTTAGTCTTTAAGGTGGGCTCCTATTCACTTTGTGGCTACTTGCCATGATCTAACCTATGAGGATCACATCCCCCTCTTCTTTCAAAGTGGTGCACAGACACACACACACACTGCATGAGGGAGGGCATTAAACCATCGGTAGCCTGAGTAATGTACAGAAGACGCACACAAGGAGAGGATGACGTAACACAACATCAGCCCACATCTGTGGATGCTGGAGTCTGCTCTAGTGAAGGTCATTCATTGACTGGACCGGATCACAAACGCACGTTATCGCCACCTCTGAGGCGCACGTGCTGAATTTCTGGCTTACTGTCTGCGCTGGATGTGCAGTCATACATGAACACACGGGCGCACGTGCTTCGGGACGGATACAGAAAGCTACTGCTCTCCCTACCAGCTGCTGAATTCATTTTTTACTTGTTAAGAGGAATAAGAGGTAGTCATTAATAGATTCTAACTGGTTGGCCTCTTGCCAAACTGTCTCCAGGCTTGATACACTCACACAGCGCTTCCCTCTGCGTCGGAGCCACGTAACTGGCCGTGATAGGTAATCAGTGCACGACAGTATCGATTGCGGCGATTGATGAATTGACAGCCGGTTCGTTTGCCCGCCGGGAGGTGAAGGCAGCCTCCTCCTCCTCCTCCTCCTCCTCCTCCTCATCGCAGCGCTGCTCTCCCGGGTCGATGCGGCCAGACAGAAAGCCATTTTTTGTTTAAACTGCAATAACAATCCAACGTGCATGTGGTTTTCCAGCAGCTGATGAGGTGTTTAGGTGATGCCAAACAGAGAGCGGCATCGGGGTTTTGGTTACAGAGAGTCCCGGCTTTGCCTTTGCATGACTTTGGTTATACAATGATGCTTCATTCAGAACATCAGTCAAAGGAGCGACGCGCCAGGAGCAAGTCTCAGACCCAGTCTGGGGACATTTCAGGGGACTGAATGTAGTTTTTAAAATATTTTTTTGAATTATCAGTGTAGTTTGGAGACATGACTAGGAAATGTCAAGTACTACTTGTTTGTTCGGTGGCATGCCCCGGGCTACAGATGGGACAGCCGCGCGCACAGGCTCTCTGCGCATCACAAGGCTGAGGCAGGCTGACCGTACCCGGGATAGCGCAGTGGTCGTTCATCAAAGCGCACAAACTGTCACACCTGGCTACTTGGCCCGGTTTACATCCACAAAAGCTGAAACACAGACAAGAGAGGTCCCGGCGGTTACTCACCTAACTTTTGCCGCCACAGAAGATATCGCATCGTTTCTTAAATTCTTCCTTTTGGACACGGCAGTTCCCATGCTGAGATGGAAACCACGCAGGCGGGAAAACTGGTCATTCCAAAGACTCGGTGGTAGGCTACCAGCAGGAATGCGACAGGGGGGAAAGAGTGGCTTACAGAAACCGCGAAAATAAAAAAAAAAAAAAAAAAAAGTTGAAGGGAATTCCGGGAGCAGATAACGCACACGTCTGCAGAGCAAAGACACGGAGGCGCGCGCTGTCTCCCCAACGCTCTCCTTCTGCGTGCGCTCCGGATGTGAGCACGTACGTGGGGGAGCTCACCAGCTGTGGCTGAAAATACACAAGACCTCTCTCTCTCTCTCTCATTGATCTAAAATACAATGGGAGGGTCGTAGCTTTGGTGTGATCACTCTCACTGAGGGGCGGGGCGGGGGGGGGGGGGGGGGGGGGATTTGGGGACTGTGGTGCCTTCCATCGCTGCCATTCATCCAGTTTTCATCCATTTTGGGGGTAAAATCTTTATTTACTCATTCATTCATTCATTGCATGGTGTTATGTAACAGTTTCATCTTTGATTAAGCCCCCCCCCTTCCCCGCCAAACACACACGCGCACGCACGCACACACCACACACAAGCACTGGCGTGTACGTTTCAAAGGATCCTTTTAAGGAGCCAAGGACAAAAGGAGAAATGAGGTGCTGCAGTACAAAAAGATACCAGGAGCTTTACTTTCTGTTGTGCTTTTTTATCTTTTTTTCATTTTCTGTTAGTTTAACCTTTGTGTCGTGTTCGTTTCTCCCCCCTTACTTTAGTGCTCCCGGTGAAATTTGACCGGCCTGTTTTAACTGCTCCTACATTAACAGAAAAACCACTGATTAACACCAAATTTTATTTAAGTCCTTTTTAAGCTGTAAACTATTTTTCAGACCACTGGTTTATATGAATAACTGCAGTGAATATACATAAAATAGACACAGAAATAGTAAACTGTATTCCAAAATTATTATATATTGTAAAAAGAAAGTAACAAAAATCAAAACAGTGACTAAATTCACACATCAACATGAGCCTATCATTTGTATGTGTGTGTGTGTGTGTGTGTGTGTGTGTGTGGTGTGTGTGTGTGTGTGTGGGGGGGGGGGGGCTGTGTCTTCACATGTGTCTTCACACACAGGAGTGGCATCCTAACAATATTTTTCTACTCTTGCTCTTCCTCCTCTTTCCTGGGTGGATGAATACCAGAGCAAATTGCCATCCTTGGACTGGAATATCACGGGACAGCTCCCACCGCTACACTGGGCTGTGGGCTCGAACATTCACGTTCAGTACCGGACAGCTCCCAAAGCCCGGAGTAGTGGTGGGAGCTGTCCAGTGCTGAACATTCACGTTCAGCACTGGACAGCTCCCACCACTATTACTACTGAACATTCACGTTCAGCACCGGACAGCTCCCACCACTTCTCCGGGCTTTGGGAGAAGTGGAGGGAGCTGTCCGGTGCTGAAAATCCACGTTCAGCACTGGACAGCAATTTGCTCTGGTATTCATCCACCCAGGAGCCTATCATTTGTGTGTGTGTGTGTGTGTGTGGGTGGGTGGGGGGTGGGGGTGGGGGCATGTGTCTTCACACACAGGAGTGGCATCCTAACAATATTTTCTATTCTTGCTCTTCCTCCTCTTTCCTGGGTGGATGAATACCAGAGCAAATTGCCATCCTTGGACTGGAATATCACAGGTGCCTCTTCCTCAGGTGTGTCTTCCTCTGGAGCCTCTTCCTCACCATCTGTTGACTGGTCAGTCTCACAATGGTCTGGATCAAAATCAGGATCAATGTTGTCTTCTATTTCTGAGACATCCTCCTCTATTTCTGGTTGAACTTCAATCCCCTGTTCATCAGGTTGAAATAAAAGGTCCAGAGCTTCTCTGACAAGAAATCATCTGATCGGGTGCCTAGTCAATGTGTTCATAGTAAAATGAGGGCAATGCACACAAAAAAACTATATATAGGGGGTCTCTGAGAAGATATGATACATTTTGTATCGGAAAGTGCGGTTCACGTGGGGGGATGGGCACATAAGCCTGGGAAAGAGACGGTTCTCATAATAAACACCTAATTTTTCACTTTGAAATGTTGAACAAGTTTTAGTGTTATACATTTAGTTTGGAAAGTGTGGTTCATGTGGGGGGATGGGCACATAAGCACAGGAATGAGGTGGGAAGAGGAGACACCTATTTTTTCAGTCTGAAAGGGGTTCACGTGGGGTGGGGTGGTGTGTGTGTGTGTGTGTATGGTGGTGTATTTGTGGTTGTGTAGAATCTGATGGATGAACACAATCTAGGGTCACCCATTAATTTCCTATGGCGGTCATTTTTGACTGGGAACACCACAGGTGTTACAAATTTGAATAAACTACTCAAAATTCAGAGAAAATGGTGATCAGCATTATATATCTTCAAATGGCTGGTGTGGAGGATATCAAAAGGCCCTGAGACAATCAAATGTGAAACACAATATTTATGATTGATGGAAGTAGGAAATCGGTCAGATTTGACCCGAACACGACAGAAAGGTTAAACTGAAGACATTGCAACAAGATATTCAGTCTTTATTTGAACGACCAACAGATAGCTGGCTCCAAAAGTTAGTCAGATTCCACTGGCCCCTATGTTGAAACGTCCAACTTTACAGCTGAAATACAAGTATGTACAGCATGGTACAAAAAGGTCCCATTGCTAGATTTCATGTCTATCACATCTATATGGCAGACCTCATCAGATAAAATGAAAGGGTTGAAGTTAGTAGGCAGCAACTGTCATCCTCGGCTGAAGGCTGCTACTACTAACCAGAGGACGGCCTCTCGTTTGGCGGGCGCCATCCCTGGCAGCAGCCTGAACAACTGACTGCCGAACCACCCTCCAGCGAGGCCTGGAGCCTTCCAGATTAACTAAGTGGACTGCTCGCCAAGATTCGACAAGAGTTTGCTCCAGAAGGCCTTATATCAGCTGCGGCAGTATTTGTTTGGTACCTGTTTCTGGATGAACTGGGGTTGAACTAAGTCATCTCCTGCTTATACGGCATTAAGGCCTGAAAAACAGGCTTCGATCGACTCTTCCGAAAACCTATGGGATTTGTCTGGTTTTTTTCTACAGTCTATGGTCACTAATGAATAAAAAAGACACCAATGGGCTGTAGAAAGTATTTAATTCAAACACAAACACCTTTTTGAGAAGTCTGCTTCACTTGAAAGCAGCATTTGACGTTTTTGTCACATATTGATTAATCGTAGGGTGTTTAGTTTTGATAGGCCATACAGATGTCTGGAGGGATGGACCTGCTTACATTCTCTTCTCTCAAGCTCTTCCTGTTTTTTGATTGTGCCGCTTTAGAGATCACAAAAACCAAGGGGTGCCCAGTCAGCTAAAACAAAACTGAAGAGCAGGCATGTCAGGCATCGTCATGTCACTATTGCCCCTTTTCCATTAGTACCTACTCGGCGCGGCTCGACTCGACTCGGCTCGACTCGACTCGGCCTCAGTGGTTTTCCACTGTAGTTCAGTGCCACCTCGATGTGGGTGGGGCCTTCATGGTAAGGTGGCCTGAAACGCATGTGTGGACTTCGTCATGTGACCATGGAGTAGACTTGCCGGCCATTCTTCGTTTTGTGAAGTAGACAATTGCAGGTAAAGTAAAATCGCTGTTGAGTTTGTTGTTGCCGAGTTTTAAATATGGCGGGTGTGGAGGAGTCGCTTAAGGCTCATCCGTGACGTTGCTCTCTGGCCAATCAATGGCCCGCGGCGTGGGCTGCGACTCAGCCCGGATAGAACCCCAGCCAAGTAGGTACGAAAAAAGGAGGGCCGAGCCGGTACTATGACCTAGTGGAAAACCTCCAAAGCGGAGCCGAGTCGAGTCGAGCCACGCCAAGTAGGTACTAGTGGAAAAGGGCCATATGTGCCAGTTTTGACAAAACTGATAATGGTAACCTAGTTTCTGTTTACATTCACTGTGCAAACAGCATGTGCACGGACACAAGAAAATATACATGTGCAATTCTTTCAGAGCGAGCTAAGTCATCGCTTTTCCTTTTCTGAATCATGCATCTTCTTAGGTTAAAAAGAAGACAAAGAGACGGATACAATCTGAGTTTTATCTGGTCTTTTTTTGTCCTGGTTAGGAAGATTTATGAGCTGGTTGAAAGGCTCTTAAGGTTTCACTATGGGCTTTGGCTGTGTTTGTTTGGCTCTGAGTTGCTAATGCTAACAGTGGTTTACTAAGGTCGTATATTACCCCTTTAAAACAAGTGGGAACCATATAGAAAGCTGTGTATAGTGGAGATTTGTGATCTGAAATGTCTTTTTTAACAGGTTTTAGGCACTACTGGCCTTTATCTGAAAGTGCAGAGACAGGGAGGTGCTCTTTAACAGCTCTTGAACCGGCAGCCTTTAAAGGAAACATATTACGCCCTTTTTCATAAGATGACAAAGTTTTCTGAAATATTGAAGTAATATTTGTCACATAGTTTGATTGGAATATCTCACGGATAGAGCTCAAAAGTTCTCTTTTCTACTATGTCCTTAGACCTCCGTTCATAACGGCCAGTATTAGGGGATGGAGTCAACCACCCCGCTCTTTCCCACCACTCCTCATCTGAGGTTTTGGTGTTACAGTTTTGTGTTACCCATCAGCAAAATACAGCAAATGCCGCATTTTATGAAGTTGGGTGGACTGAAAAATGTGGAAGCAGGTTAATATAAGTGATGTGACTCTGTGATGTTGTAGAAACCTGTACATCCGAATCCCATATTTTGAGTAGGTAGCTTGCTACAGACAAAGTGACAAGGTAGTGTTATGTCCAAATTTAGATTTGGTAGTGCCTTCAGACACTCAAATATATGCTCTTAAGTGCAGATTTCTTTTTAATTTTTTTTTTCATGTGTCACTTTAAGCCTCGCCGGGGCCCTCATTCAATCAGTTGAGCTACCCAGCACCCCTGGAAACAGCAGTTTCTGGAACTAGTAAGATAATTTTCATATGACAGCAATAAAAGTATTCAACTCCACATTTTCATTGACAAAATAAAAAAATAATGACTTCAGTTTGCACAAGCTGCGAAACATTCTGAGAGCATTACATATTTTCTCTGTACAGATCAGTGGTTATAAAATACTAATATAGAATGTGGAGACTTTTTATTTATTCACATCTCTCGTTTGATTTTCCATCCATGATGGACAAAATCCATACAAACAGTACAAAAAATATCTAAGTCACTCAGTTCAAAGACATTTAGCCATCGGTGACAGAAGTTAGTGTTTATCAATTCGGTGTGCGCACGCACGCACGCATGCACATAGCTCACAAACATATATCATGTAAACAGATGAGAACACAAGCAGCAGTCGAATCACATTAGCCTTCAAGTATCAACTAATCAATCAATCATTCAATCAACAGGTCATTCCACCAGTGGCTCAAATGTGCAGGACGTCCTTGGGATTTTTATTTTTGCGTTGTGTCCTTGTCTTGTGCACGTGTGCAGTCACTGTCACATACACACACACACACCCGAAGACAAAAGGAATGAAAATCAATAAATAAAGAGCACCGTTGGGCTGCTGTAGGCCATTAAGTAGTAAATAATTCTCGGCAGCTCTGATGAGACTGAGGAGCATGTGTGGGTGGACTGTAAATGAGCATCAGGGAAGGAGGTAGGAATGGATGGAAAGACTGGACAGAATAGAGGACAAAGATGGTGAAAAGCAGGGTGTGACTGGAAGCATGGATGTACTACAGAGTACTTCTACAAATGGAATATAGTAGGCTTTCCTCTATCAACAAACACTTGCATATAACTCTACTGCAAATGGGAAAAGGCAGATCAACAGCAGTGACAATCAGAGGATAAGAAAGACAGGTATCGCCATCTTTCTACATTTGCCCAAGATATAAGTCTTCCCATTCACCCTGAAAGGCTCTCACCTTTTCATTTATTGCAAAGTGGATCGATATTTGAGTCTATTACAGCAGCTATTTAAGGTCAAGAATATCCTTGCATTTTAACCTCTTGCTCTCATAGGCCACCAGCTCCATTGTTGCCATAACTGTTACATACTTACCTTTGTAGCTTACTGTTACTTTTATATAGCTGGATGTAAACACCAAACATGGAGACAATCGAGGGGTAGTATCTGGCAGATGTAAAAATCAAAAATGACAGTTGCAGCATCCTTAAATGTTATTTAAGGTCCCTAAACAAAGGTTGTTGGATATCCAGTTACATTTGCCTGCCTCTAACAGTCAACGCCATATCGCACTAGAGTAGACACATATTGTCAATTTATGTATTTTCCCTGCTCCAATATACCTGATTCAAATGGATGACTCACCGTGAGACTGTCATCAAATCAAACCTGTATCTGTCAGGGACACACTGCCCTGTACGTTTTCAATGTGTCCCTGCTTCAGCACACCTCCATCAGATAAAATTGTCATCAAGGTCTGCTCAGGTTTGTTAATCTGAATCCGGTCTTTTCCTGGGAAGTCTGTATTTATTTCAGCAAGGCAGTGCCTTGCTGACCTCATCAACTTATAACAGCATAAGTTCATGGACAAAACGTTTACTGTATGTGCTTGACTGGCCTGCCTGTGCTATTGATCTGTCTCATATTAAAATGAATGAATGTGTATGTACCTGAAAGATTCTTCTTGCAAAACTGCAACAATCAGTATACTCAGTTCCAAAACAAAGTGTAATTACAAGGAAACCTGACATAACACAATGGTAAACATGCTACTCTCCCAATGTGCTGTGATCAAATTCTACAACCCCAAAACGTAATATTTACATTTACTTTTTAAATGAATTCTACCGGGTCACAGGGAGTTTTAACTCAAGATATTTCATGTTTTGGCTCATCGTTTTAATTTCATTTGTAGATATACCTCCGTTCCTACAATTTTGACCAGAAAGTCCAAATAAGGAAATGGGCTCCTTTCATGTTTACGTGGGATCAAACAAGTCTTCATTTCACCTTTTTTTTTTTGCTTATATCACAGAAGCTGAATTCATGAGTTGAATGCTCACTTGAGTTTGTGTATCTTGGCGCTTGGGACTGCCCAGAGCTAATGTGGCCTGATATGTTAAATATCCCACACATTAATCTTTAGCTCCCTTGAGTTAAAAACGCAGGCGGTAATTATGTGACGAGGGGATTTCAGAGAGATTAGAAATCTCAGTCTTACTATGGATTCTCTCCCATAACACAAGACAAATGTAATCTCTTAACTGACAGAGTTGCATTTAATTTTTTAAATTTCATGTGAAAATGAATTAAGTAATTAATAAAATAAAAAGAAGACCTTCCCTTGACAATGATGATGATGATGATGATGATGATGATGATGATGATGATGATGATGATGATGATGATAAAAGACCTCGAACTCTGGAAATGCTTTTTAGCTGGCCTATAGGCCAAACATTGCATTACTCTTGATATATTGTTTTTCTTCACAACATTCTCAGAGAAATCTAAACCACATGGTTTGTCTGATACAGATGCTCACTCTCAGCTTTACTACTTTCCTGTACTGTGGCGTAAACAGAAGCAAGTGACAAATAAACCAACAAACATGACCAATAAGGAGACATTTATCCCCTCTGCATACTCGGTCTCACCACTGCATCAGTGTCGTAATGAGAAGCCTGTGTTAATATGTGAAAATGTCACACATTTTCTGAATGATAAATTAAAAATAAAACCTTCCAGAGGGAGCCAGACGTTGCTTGTCAGAAGCTACCATATAAGCAGACCCGTATGAAAGAGCAGTGACGGTGGCGATTACCTACATTTGCACTTTCTGTCTGGGCCTCGCACTTTTAAGCTAAACAGAACAGACAAGTTGTCAGCAGCGGGTTAAATAATCTGTTTTCTCTGTCTAAACAGGTAATTGGGAAATATGTTAATGTGGCCTTTGACAAATTGTTCAATTGTAAAATAGCCAGAGGAGGAATGATTTTCCCGTTGATAATCACTGTGTCATTTTTGAATGGTAATGACATTTGTTGGAGTTGACAAAATGATGTAAGGCAGATCTGGTAATGATCTCCTTTTTTCCTCAATATTGTCTGGCCTCGATATATTTATTACTGTGGCACTCAGATTCAAGTTTCTTCTTGCAGTGAATGTACCAGCATTTAGTATGTAGTGTATTTGACAAGAGATCATGTTTTAATACAAAAGTCTGGAAATGTAAAAGCAATAAGCCAGGAAGACCAAACTTGACCAAGCCAGCAAAAATGATGTAAGTAGAAAGAGAAAATATCTGAAGACAGAAGAACCTCTTTGTAAAAATACTGTATCTGATCTAAATGCAAAAAGTAAGAAAATTTGCTTTTGGTAGATTGCCATACATACACAGCCATAATAGCCAGGCACCTCCTCCTTCATGCTGGTCACGCACTGCTTTGGGATGACACCTCATTCTTCTTGAATAGACTTAGACTTCATTAATAACATATTAATCCCATGGGGATGACTCTGTCAGGGAAATTCAAATTTCCAGTAGCATATCATTTTAAAATTGAAATATAAAATCAAATCAAATGTAAACTCAAAAAGAGGATGAATAAATAAATATGGCTCAGTGTGGGTTATGGATAAATTAAGTCAAGTTAAATTATTGGGTTAAATCAAACTATTGCACTATGGATGAGATTATTGCACACATATGGAAGAAAGTTAAGAAAGTGTCCAGGACCGCTTGTGTTTGTTCTTGCTATCACCCTTTGCGTGTGTCCTCTGTGCCCTACACCCTCTGCCTCAGTGAGGAGTGGTGGACAAAGGAGTTCTGTGGCCTGCCGGTCCTGCACTTGGGAAGGAGAAGTCTTTCACTGAACAGGCTCCTCTGGTTGCTGATGACGGAGCGCAGAGGTTGGCTGGCTTTGTCCATAATGTCCAGGAGTTTGTTTAATGTCCTCACTTCTGACACCTGTCACCAGAGAGTCCAGCTTCATGCCAACCACAGAGCCGGCCCGCCTGATCAGTTTGTCCAGTCTGGATGTGTCCTTATGCAGCATGTGTTGCAAATCAGCTAGCATGGTTGTGTTGGTCACTTTAGCATGATAAGCATGCCCAAGCAAGCAAACATTGACATCTTGGAGGACAGAGTTTGGTCCCAGACTGTGAAAAAATAGGATTGTTGCTGATTGCAAAATTCCATCTCGACATTCTCTCTGCATTTTGATTGCTTCCAATGATGGCAGGGCTCGTTTTTCCAGTGAGGGAGAGCCCGACCCACACCATCACACTGCCTCCACCAAAAGATATTACTCTATCGGTGCCAGTCGTTACCAGAGCGTTCTCAACATCTTCTTCACATCTTGACCCTATGATCCAAGTGTAGAATCAAGACTCATCACTGAACATGACATTCTTCCACATATTCAGGGTCCAGTGGAGGTGTTGGCGTGGTGAAAAGCAGTCATGGCAGCCCTATGGGACTGGATACTGGCTGTGAGCTGTCTGTTATGGATTGTCTGGGCATCCGTGCAAACCTTGACTACAAATCTGTAGAATGATGGTCCCCAATGTTTTTTTGCGCCACGGACTGGTTTAATGTCAAGAAATATTTTCACGGACCGGTCTGTAAACACAGGTTGTATTGTTCGGCTCCTGTCGGTTAACAGAGAATGCAAATCTATACACGCTGGGCTGCTGTTTATGCTCACTCCACTTTTCATCTAACCCCGTTTTTTTTTCTGCTGTCCCACGACACACACACTCCATTACCCATAAGGCCACACCATTACCCATAAGGCCACCTTCTTAAAGGGGACCAGGCTGGCTCACAACATTTCTTCGCAGTGAGAGAACGCGCACAACGTCCTGTGATGTTTCCGTGATTTTTTTCTTGATTTTTTTTTATTATATCATATATTTCTGAAAAATCTGTGAATAACTAAAACCGCGGAACTTAAAGCGCGAACTGGCAAGGGATCACTGTATTCAGAGAAACATTTATCTGCCCATGATCTTGAGAACAGAAATCAACTGTGTGGAGGTCTTCAAGGTATTGCAACCAGACAGCCTCCACAGACGAATACTAATGCTTAGATAGACCTAGACAAAACATTTGGCACAGTCAGGGGGAAAAAAAAAAAGAAAGACCAGACTTTTAAATAGAGGACTTTAAGCAACAGATGGGATACATCAGAACTAGAGCAAGAGTGATGAAAGTGACCAATGAAATGTTACTGAAAGATATGAAGAGAATACAAATAACAACGAGAAGGGAGTGTGGAACATATGTTATGTACACCTTGTCTAAAAAGCAAACCCCGTGTCTCACCTCCTCCACCTCCTCCTTAAGTCCCAGAGACTCAGGACAGCCCTTGTTATTTATCACCAGTGGACCTGAGCTTTATTAGACGGTTATGCTGTGGTGTGTTCAGGTGACTCATCCACCACCGCTCTGATGCAGTTCTCTCCTCTGCTTGGCAAAAGCAGCAGGATGCAATTGTCATTTTCCTTTGCTTAACAGGAATCCCATGGTCACATTGTCCACCCACAGCCTTGTGACATTCAGGCAGCTGCAATAAATGAGCTGAGGAATCCCATAGCTGACGTGGGGGATTAAAGGTCTTAATTGGCTTGACAAGTGAGACTGCTACAGAGTCAGAGAGGCACAAAATACAGACAGCACCAAACACATTTTTCTCAGCTCACCTTCTATCTGTGTTTTCTTCTGTTGTGATCTCTTTCTCTGACCTCTGACCATTAGGATCTAATTGCTCTCCTACAGAAGAAAGCAATGATTTTAAATTGATGGTTCTTAAAAAAATTAAGCATTTTACACATATTGTCATCAACGGCAGCTTCTTTTCTAAGAGTGAAAATATAATTTTTTAGTCTCTTAAGCGCAAGGCATTCTTTGACATATCATTTTTATTGTTCTATTCTGACACATTTGCCTGACACATTTCCATGTGGAAAAATGACAAGGAGGCAGGAGGGCTGGATGATGGGAAGTCACATGAATATGAATGATGATGGCTGAATCCAAAACCAGGTTAATACTTTGGTTTTGTTTTCCATTTCCTTCTCGCTGTTTATGCTTTTTTTTTTAAATTTGCTTTTGGTCTAGTGTTGGCAGCTCAAGCTCTTGGTAAATTTAGGACTCAAATCTACTTACAGAATGTAGATTCACAGAGTTGACCGGGTGTGCTTGATAATGATGCTGATATAGAATATTTGGATACAATTATGTAGGCATGCTTTTTTTTGTATTTGTGCTTGAGGGTGGCTCACCTTTCTTTTGTTATAATACCAAATGTGTCAAAATGATAGTATGAGAGTAAGAATGTGACACCATTTTAAAATTAACCAATGGATCCCTTTATGCATTTTTTTTGTTTTCATAATAGTAGGGCTGGGCAAGATAATGTCTTTTTATCGCATTAACTCATTAATTCATTAACGCTGACATTTATTTTATCAAGCATTAACCCATGTTGCTCACATGCTTTTGTTTTGAAAAGTCTGTTATTGGCTGCTGCAGAACCGGAAGAGAATTGGCGGGAAAAACAGACATGGCGAGCGGTAAAGTTACAGAACTTTCACATGGACATTTTCATTTTAAAGTTCTCCCAGACGGAGGATTTGACAGAAACCAGATTATTTGTAACAACTGCCAAGTTAAACTCCCCGTTAAAAGTTTCTGCTGTTACCTCAGAAATGACCTGTTTTAATGTTCTGATTGTGGCTCAGGATTTTGATGGTTGACTTTTTTTTAATTTGTCATTAAAAACAGAATGACATTAATGCCCTGGCAGTGGCCATAAGCTTTATTTTATTTGATATCTTTTTTAAGATGAGATTATCACTAAATATGTGTTACTGAAAGTGCTGATGTTAAAAGTGTTTGAACAACAAATGTTATGACACTTTAGTTCACATGGCAGCAGAACATTTAAGTAAAAGTGCACTTTACACTACTTTTGAATTCATTATTTGATTTTGCGTATACAATGTGATCAATTGTGATTAATCAGGGAAATAATGCGATTAATCACAATTAAAAGTTTTAATCGTTCCCCAGCCCTACATAATAGTGAATGTCAGAAAACCTATCCACGAGTCCTGACATTTCTTTAAAATACAAAATATCAGTTTATAATATCATGCAACTGATTTGGTTCTCCAAGTATATCCTGATGGTGTTGTCACCGGTGAGATGGCCTTTTACCCTACAAAGGCAGCCATTAGTGTCAGCTCTGTCATCCATGTGGCCCTGAACAACAGCAGGCTCTTTTTTTTTTCTGACAGCACTGCAGAGAAGAGTGAAGAGAACCCTCCTCCAGCCATAAGGTCAAACAGTCACGTCCTCCGCTGTGCTCCCCTGACAGCAGAGTCAAACACTTAACATTTGATCTTCAGAATATTCCATCCAGGTTAAATAATGAAGCTTTCATGAAATTAAAATTTCATAACAAGGATTTAAACCTTGAAATAAACTTCTGATATGTACGTACAGTATGTGAACGATTTAGCATCTAACTAATTGAAGGATCTTTTTCAGTATATCGCACAAATAATTCTGACATTTAATTTGATAGAATAGTTACTGCTCTAATTGGTGCCTCCTGCGGGCTTCGACTCCAGTTCAGTAACACCCCCGGGGATTCCTCACAGCAGATTCCACAGGCACATTGAGAATCACAATATAGCTAACGTAAAAATACACAACAAAGTGTGCAGGCTCTTTAAAAGGCAATGGAAGACAGGGAAAAGTAATTAAAATGGGGGATAAATCATCTAATAACCTGAAAAAGCTGCTTCGAAACAACAGGTTCTGGTGACTGGAAGCATTGGCCGCTTCATGAGTATGTTTAAACTTCGATATGGTGGTTAACGTTGGCACATTTTAGTCAGATTATGCATGCAAGCGCATTAAGACAGATAACATATAACATTAGTGAAATATTCAAAATGTTCTAAACATAAAAATTTTCAGTGTCTATAATTTATTCTGTACAATGGATTACTAATCAAGCAACAATATGAAGAAACATGGTTTTAATTTCATGCAATCAGCTACTGGGATATTTAATTTGAAACACCACAATTCTCTGCAGATTTGTATTCAAATGTGGATGCATTTTTCTCACAAAGGTGCATGACAACATATTTTTCCAACGTGTTTCCATTTGTTTTAACGCTGGCTGTGCTCCAGAAACTGACTTATTCGCTGGCTCAGTGACTCCGGTGACATAATTTAACCTGCCGCCACTAATACTAACAGCACTGGAAGCAACTATGCCAAGCACATTACTCACAGCTTGACTTACATTCCTGTTTCTGGCACCATTAACACTCTGCTGTGGACAGATGAACCAAACAAACACATTTTACATGTAAGACCACACTACTCTGAGTACATTGCAGATTGGGGTTAAAAATAAAAAATAAAAAATAAAACAAAAAAACCCTGATCTCACTGCAGAATATATAACAGCTACTTTTATCTACAGTACTAAAATGTAACAATAAAGACTCTGAGATTGCAAGAAGGCAGTCGCTGCATGCGAGGACTTGAATTTGCAGTTTCTGTTTAACTTTTGATCCTTCATTGTAACCACGGCATACAAAGTTCAGGTTAGGGACTGTGTTACTAATCCTACATGTTTGGTGAACTCATGTCAAATGTTATGACATGGCTCTCTTCAATATGCCATATTATTCACCTGTTTAAAAAGAAATGATGCTGATATAAAATGATTAGAATAAATAACTCAACTCAACCTCACAGGATACTTAAATCAAAAACTGAGAAAGATGTTCAGCATGCCACATGTTACATACATATTATAGAACAACTACAAAAGGTAATTTTACAGATGTATTTATGCGGTTAAGTAATTCATAATTTTATCATAATTATTTTTCTTGTCTTTAAAGAAAGATTAATCAAGGTTTTTCACTCATCAGGTTGGATTCAAGCAGAATAAAAATTTAAAAAAAAAAAAGTTTTTCCCAAGAAAACTTAGAGGAGTAAAGAGAGAGTGACTCGTTTCCAGACGTGGTGGGAGATTAGTTGTCATGTTATACATCCCACTGCAGTGTAAGCAGGTGGATTTACAGTGCTGTAAAGGCTGGTATAAACTCCTCCAATCCCATTACTGCTCCACAATCACCTCTGTGGCTGATGGCATTCAGGTCAGTTCTTACGATTCAACGGTAGTTTGTGTGTATGCGTAGGTGGACTAGAGAGAGGGGAACGGAAAGGCGGTCTCCCTACGTGACTGCCATGCCTATCCGCACCTTGTTTCACCTTGGAACTGCAGAAGACTACCCATTTTCCATTTCTCCTCTTCTCCAACCTTCACTCCTTTCTAAATCACTCATAACATCCCCTCCCAAATAACATATTTCCACGACTGAGCTTAATAGATTCCTCCACTCACTCATTGGCTTAGGTAGTGGTTTGATTCTCTGAGAGGCTGCGGAGAGAGTGGGACGGCTGATAAAAGGGACAACATGTGAAATGAGGAGGTATGAAGACAGGAGAGGAGAGACATAAAAGTGGAAAAAGATAAAAGGGGGATAAAATATGTGATGGTGGGGAAAAACACAGATTAGAGTAGCATCTGTGGTAACAGGTATGACAAATGTGTTTCACATGGCCTTTCATTTCTGTGCTAATTCAAACTGTTTTCACATATATACAGGAATAGAAAAGCCAATGCTGCTAAGTTATTTTCATGTGATAATATTGCACGAGAAGACAGTTGATCTCCAAAGTCATTAGGATACATCTTGGAGGGAGAAATAAATGTCTGTTTTATGGTAATCCATTCAGCAGGTGCTTGAATATTTCCTCAGATGTAATGGCACGTTCCTTAAGCCTATTTATTTAATGTTGGCACCAGAGAATCACCAGGGTTTTTAGGCTTCGTTCTCCAAAAAATATATACCATTCAGAGCTGTTTATATTCAGGTTTACGTAGTAAATCTTGAATCAAAGTGGTGGATCCACTTGGAATGTTGTCCCAATCAACTCAAAATTCATACACTAATTCATCGATCCTCGAGGCATACATATCTTTTCAATTTAATTTTTAGCTGGTGATCATTCTGTTCAATAAATCTTCATTTTTCATTCTAGTCACACCATGAAAGCCTCACATCAGCAATGTCGTCGCAGTGCGGTTATCCAGGAGTATGACAGTTTATAATAAAACCTGCAGGATTATCTACACATCTTGATTCAAAAGCACTCTGAATTGAAATGTCCTGAGGCTTTTTTCAATGAGTTAAAAGATAATGCCAGCCTTGAGTCTTTTGCATTTCCATTGAGGTCTGAGAAACAGTGCAGATTAAACAAATTAAGTCTAACATAGCTGGAAGTCCAACATGTTTCTCCTCGCTGAAGTATCAGTACTGCCTGCAGCAACCAGTACAAACAGGAAGTACATTCTGACTATATTAGCTCAAAACTTGTAAACATTACGCATTTTTATAACATTCTGCATATTTCTAATTGTGCCTCAGAACTTTGTCAAAGAACTTGAAATTCAGTATTTATATCTTTGATTCATTTGTTGTTTTTTTTTTTTGTCTGGTGTGCACTCCCTCTCCTCTTTCTTTTTCAATATTGTCCTTTTTAGATGAACAACTAATAATTATTCCAGTACAATTTGCGAGCACATATTTTGGGAGTGATCAGGGGTATTACATGGGTGATTAATGAGCAGAATACTCGACAGATCATAAATGTTTAGCACATCAAGTCCCACTCCAAAGATTACTGACAATCTCAAAGGAGCCCCCCCCCACCCCCCCCCCCCCCCCCCCCACCAGGGCCATTTTCAGGGGTAAAATATCTGCTCTATAGTTTGGCTCCCTGCAGTTGAAGTGAAAGGGGTTTGAAAAGGTTTCTATAGTAGAAATGCAGCTATTACTAATATGTAATATCTGCAGCTATTATTTGTATTTGACAGCTCACAAGAGATCCGCTCTAGTGTCTGTCACAAGGTGACCCAATTAGCGTGTTTCATCTGGAAGAGTTCACTGGTTGCATTCTAAGCATTTCTCAGAGTGGAGCTTTACTGAAGTGGCGCTTCACTGCAGCTGAGTGAGAAACTAAGCCAGCATTGGCTGTCCTCCCAGAGGTGGAATGATGAATTATGGAGATCTGCATGTCTCTGTTTACCCAGACAATTGTGCCTTTGCTCAATGAACATTTAAAGAGAGAGGTACAAAGACAGAATCACTGCGATTGTGAAAATTAGCCATAGTGACATAACCTGACAACAACAGACTGATTTCTTTCTTATGTTCACCATCACGTTGCCTCTTACGCCGTGAACTCTAGGTGGTGCGCATCAAAAACCATCAGGAACAGTGTGTCCTTTGCAGGGAGGCTAGTCGTGGCACGGTGACATCATTTTGAAGCTGAATGTAAAACCAAAGTGCTACAGCATCTGTTTGTCCTGTGCACAGCCGTTAACAGACAAAGGGCGAGGCAATCATAAATAACAGAATTTGAAATGACTCAGGAGAGCTCATAAAAAAAATGCAAAGACAGGCAACCCCCCCCCCCCCCCCCCACACACACACACACACACACACACAGATAGAAAATGCATTTTGACACGGAGTGAGTATCCTCCATGTAAAAGAATAGACTGGACAAATCTCACATCCTCAATAATTTGATTCTTTTTCTAATGGATAAAATACAAAGTCAAAGGAGAATGTCAAATCCAAAACAGTTGGGATGCCGTGTAAAATGTAAAAAAAAAAAAAAAAATTATCTGCAAATCTCATGAATCCATATTTTATTCCCAGAACATAAAGAACAGATCAGATGTTGAAACTGAGACATTTCAGCATTACATGGAAAATATTATCTTATTTTGACTTAGATGGAAACAACAACATCTCACAAAAGTTGGAACAGGGCAACAGAGGCTGGAAAAGTAATAGGTGCAAATAAAAAACAAATGGAGGAGCATTGACAACTAATTAGGTGAATTGGCGACAGGTCAGTCACGTGACTGGGTATAAAAGGAGCATTTCAGAGAAGCAGATCCTCTCAGATGAAAGGATTGCCAGAGGTTCCCCAATCTGTGACACAACTTTCTCTAGGGTTTACAGAGAATGGTCCACAAAAGAGAAAATATCCAGTGAACTACAGTTCCGGGGGCGCAAATACCTTGTTGATGCCAGAGGTCAGAGGAGAATGGCCAGACTGGTTCCAGCTGATAGAAAGGCAACTGTAACTCAAATAAGCACTCATTACAACTGAGGTATGCAGAGGAGCATCTTTGAACGCACAACACGTTGAACCTTGAGGTGGATGGGCTACAGCAGCAGAGGACCACAGTGGGTGCCACTCCTTTCATTTAAGAACAGGAAACTGTGGCTACAAATCACACAGCCTCACCAAAATTGGACAATAGAAGACTGGAAAAATCTTGCCAGGTCTAATGAGTCTGGATTTCTGCTGCGGTATTTGGATGGTCGGGTCAGAATTTGGCATCAACAACATGAAAGCTTGGATCCATCCTGCCTTATATCAATGGTTCATGGTGATGGTGGTGGTGTAATGGTGTGGAGGATATTTTCCTGGCACATTTTAGGCCCATTAGTACCAACTGAGCATCGTGTCAACGCCACCGCCTACTTGAGTATTGTTGCTGACCATGTCCATCCCTTTATGACCACAGTGTTCCTATCTTCTGATGGCTACTTCCAGCAGGATAACACACCATTTCATAAAGTGTGAATCATCTCAGACTGGTATCTTGAACATAACAATGAGTTTACTGTACTCAAATGGCCTTCACAGTCACCAGATCTAAATCCAATCGAGCACCTTTGGGATGTGGTGGAACGAGAGATTCGCATCATGGATGTGCAACCGACAAATCTGCAGCAACTGTGTGATGCTATCATGTCATTATGGACTAAACTCTCTGAGGAATGTTTTCCAGTACCTTGTTGAATCTATGGTCCACAAAGGATTAAGGCAGTTCTGATGGACAAAAGGGGGTCCAACCAGGTACTAGCAAGGTGGACCTGATGAAGTGGCCAGTGAGTGTATGTTAAGGCCTGCTGACATTAGTTCAAGTTGCATAGATTAAATGGCATGTTTCAAAACCTCTGCATGTCCACCTCTGAAGATGAGAGCAACTACAGTCATTGAGGTACGTTGTCAAGATGTACTTCACTAAATATAACCAGAAGATGCCTGGTGTAAAAATACATTCTTCACATCATTGCATCTTTGTATTTGTTCTTTTAAGGCTCTTGCGAACATGTGGGAGTATTTCTGTTGTGCTGAGAATATTTAAAACCCGTGAATAAGTTTCCATCTGGGGATAAGTTATTCTTCTTTTAGAAAGCTGTGAACCTTTGTGACGTGTTTGGACAGTGAGGTACTCTCACCTCGTGTTCCCAATCAGCAGCTTTAGCGGGATATTTTTAGCCTGGCAGAGAGCTGAGAGAAGCATCAGCTTCTGCCCAGACCTTATGCTGGATCCACCAGCAGCTGTGGTTCCAACTTTGTTTTCATCTGACCTCCGATTTTGCACATCTATTAAAGTAAATACAAGGCATACAAGCGGGCACACAAGGCTTCCCACACAAATCCTGTAGCCATATTCTTAGCCTTACTGAGTGTTTTTGTTCGCTGCAGCCCACATAGTCCAAGCAACCAGTTTCTTTTTACATACAAAGTTAATTTTTTTATATTAACCTTATTATGCATCAAATACTGTATAATAATGTATATTCTATTAGTCCTACTTGAGAGAGTAGTTTGAGGCATGATGTTGAACTACAACAATAATCTGGCAACTTTGTGCACTCTGATGAGAAAGTTTTAATGAAATTAAAAACAGTTTTATAAGCTCTCTGCCCTCCTTGTCAAATCTGCAAAAAAAATTTTTTTTGTTTTCATTTCTTATGTAAATGATGCAGAGGAGCACAGTGGTGTTCATTGCCAGAAATCTGCACAAAGTTTATCATATTTATGTCTATTTCAAGATGGTAGGATTCTGTAGTGTATTCCTTTAAGATACAGTGAAGTAAATACACTCCTGTACAATCTTAATACTTTCCACAACTGCAAAGAAAGTGATTACATGGGTCATGGAATTCTTGATTAGAATTGGCCTGCAGGTGAAGGCTGAAATAGAGCCACTGTTGGTCTAAATCAAGTTTTGTGTATTAAACTGAAGGCAGGGGCTGTCGGCAGAGGTAAAGTGTGCAGCGGTCCTTGCATGTAACTCCAGACTAGCTCCGAATAATTCACGGAGGAATAACGACTCGTGGGGCATCAACTAGACTGCAACCGGGACTCAAACAGCCCATCACATGCCAGGCTCAGCAACCTGCTCAATGGGTCTTGACATGCTCCAGCATATCAAGATAAGGGCCTCATCACAACTGAGAGCACATTTACATGTATATTAACAGTGGTGAAAACGGATTAGGCTTAAACACCTTTTATGGAGGCTAGAAAGACACCTGGAGTGTTTTACAAACACAAATTTGAACAGCCTGACAACTAAATATCAAGCTGTAAAGCAAAGTACTCCTATTGTGTTTTTTTTCTTCTGCTGCATAGCTTAATGTTACTTGTGAGTGTTTTTGTTTTCTTATTGTGATTCTAATTTTCATTTACATAGTATATTGCTTCCATCAAGAGATTTAAACCGGTGAAGGGCACACATGCTTACTTATTTCTTTCTCTAAGAAAAAAAAAAGAAAAGAAACGCTCAGTTTTCTTTAATTTTTTCAGTGATAGTAAACATTTTGGTCAAGTGAGTAAAAGCATTTGATTTATTAAGAGATTCAGATTCTATTACAGTAGACTGTGCGCTTGAGACAAGTGCTGATGCTTAGGTGATATCTGCAGGGAGGTGCTGACAAACAGTCAATGACACTTTCTGGCTAAAATCTTCAACCCCTAATTTTTTTGCTCGTTCATGTGAGGGGTGGTCTTGTCCCGATTCTCTTTTGGATGAAGGGGAAGGATAAAAGCCTGGTTTATACTTCAACACTGAACTAACAGCGTATCTATGGCATAGCAGGAAACCCTACACCGTAAATTATGCTGTACCCTGACATACCCCTCCCCCTAAAAGTTACTACATGTCATTAGTGTCATTGGTAGCATTGTTGTTTTTCTTTGTATACTTTTGTACTTATTCTTCATTACTAATGCTTCTTTCCAAGCCGGGTAGAACAATTGGTGCAATGTCAGTAAAAGTTACTGATGCTCAACATTTATTAGCTCTGACTCAGATAAGACATGGTTTATTTGCTCCGCTGCTATGTCTGAGCTGCATATAGATGGCTGCATGACGTCATAACAGGCCTCTCACTATTTTGTAGGTCAAGTGATTGATTCATGAACACTAAAACACAAAGTGGTGATTTGCACTTAAATCAGTTGCTACAATGCCACAAATGTGATGTTCATGGCTACAAGAGCAGATTGAATCCCTAAAATTGGAGCACTCGAAGGATAAAAAAAAAAACTTAGCAGATGTCAGTGAGAAACATGGATTGCGCGAATAAACCGCAAAGACTTTGTTCCCACAAATTATTCTGAAGTTCAATTATTCTGACCATTTTGTCACAGGTAAGAGTAAGAAACGATGTGCCTATCATGTTAGTTCTCTATTTAATGTTTCTCACCTAGCCTAGTCTAGGTGAGAAACATTAAAATGAGCCTAGCCTACTTAATACCGTACTCAATTTTACTCAGTAACATTCAGAAGCGATCAGAACTGTTTTTAGATTAAATGAGGTGGCCAACTTTGGAAAGTAAAAGGATCCCATTCGGAAACCCAAAGATGAATGAATGAATGAAGAAGCAGTACTGTAATGGGAAGCTTGTCATACAAAGTGGGTCAAAGTACATGGATGTGTGACGTCTATAGGTATAGTAAATGAACAAGAGGAAGCTTGGCACTGGAAGCTACAGTGCTGTAGAAAAGGACCT